>BSAI01000101.1:21080601-21191798 GCA_036245035.1 Adrianichthys oophorus | reverse complement strand
TTCATTCCTCCTGCTGTGTGTTTGCATTTGTGTCTCATTTAAATACATATCAACAGACTAAACCAATTCAGATCCTAAGGGGCCAAAAAAAAAAAGATTTCCAAATAAAAGTTAAGTCTGAAGGTGAAACAATGAGATGGGAGTACAGAGAAGAGAACATACATTGTAAAAGCCACACATGCACTCAGTGAGGCAAACTGACCCTGAGATCTGAGAACATTAAAGTCACGAAGCAGAACCAACGAAGGAGCAAAGCATAATAAGTTACAGCCTACACTTTAAAGTTACCTATTTGAGTGCTAGACTTTGAAATGGGAAGCAGAGACTTCTACTATCTGGGTTCTCTCTTACTTGAGTTCAGGAGGCAGACAGAGTCTCTGTCTTCAAGGCAAGACTTTGCTTTTTAATCAAATTGAAGTGGAAGTCGAACTGAGTGATCCTGCCCCTCACTCTAGAACAGAGGTCTACAACCTTAATACTCACCAAACCCCCGCCACATCAGAGTACCACTTCACCAATTAGAAAAATACATGTATTTATGATTTTTGTGACTATAAAGCAATTCATCTATAAAATGTATCTTTTGAATATGTACAATAATTGAATAATAAATTAATTATCTCTTTCTATATATAGCTATTATAAATCATTTTCTTTATGGCTGCAGAACATACTAGATCCTTTCAAAATAAAACACAGCCTTTATCAAATAAGACTCGCCTGCTGTAGCAGATTTGCTTGAATTAAAAATACAACAAAATCAAACATGAAATCTATGACTTTGTTGCACCTTTATCATTTTTTAGCCATTTACCATCAAAAGTAAATATAACCTCATTGGTATAAAATACAAATTAAAAGTGTACATGCCTACACATGTAAATACACTTTAAGAACTTTGCCTCTGAAAAGCAACTACACAATGTTGTGCAGCAGATGATAAGCAGATGTGCTTTAATTTTATTCTATATTAGACCTATCTGACAGTAGATTACATTTTTTACCATCATTTTGTTTATCAAAAAATCTAAACGACTCAACTTCATTAAAAGCAAATTCATCAAAACCATAAATCCATTATTTATTCAAATTGCTAGCGTTTTCCTAAGCCTGAGAGCCACAATGGAGGGATAAAAAGAGCTACACAAGGCTCTGGAGGCTCCTGTTGTAGACCCCTGCTCTGAGATTAAGAAGTGTTTTCCTCACCTGCCTCATTGAACCTCTTTCCTCTACTCTAGATCATATAATAGTGTCTGTGTCATCGTTACAGCTTGACTCTAGTTGTGCTGGTTCTGCTCTACAGAGAGCCCAAACTCTTCCCAGTTTCATGCTCAGTACATTGAATTATGTAGAAAAGTATTCTTTACAATCTGCTAGTCACTTTCACAGCCTATCATCAAATTCATCAAAGATCCTTTGGCCTTTTTTGACTAATCTGAACTGAATTAGATCTTAATTTGACATGAATTTGGTCATGCCCTTTGCAAGTTGGCTTACGTTGCGTTGGTGCTAAATTATTATATTGTGAATGTATTTCTCAACTTTTTCTTTAAATATTTCTGCACGATTTCTGAAGACATACATATAACCTAAGTGTTTGCACACTGAACTTCACTCACACCGTTTATCTCCAAACAAAAGCATAGTAATCCCTCGTCTATCCTGCTGCCCTTGTGAATGCCTGTTGGGCATTTCCATGGGGTCTCTGGATTTGATGAGGGGGAAATGAAGAAGCTTTACGAGCTGAGCCCAGCCGTGGCTGTAATTAGAAGAAAATCAGTGGAATGAGCACTGACTATAAACGGGAGCAGCCGCATCAACTTCTGCGGAAAATGAGCTCTCCAGCAAATGACTACAATGTACGGACACAAATGAAGTAAGTCAGTACCTATCAGTGATGGTTTTTACTCCGACTTTCAGCCAAACTTCTCTGTCCTTTCTTTGACATTCCCACATCATTATGAACTTCATAACCAACAAATTATAGCCTGTGAGTTTGAACGGGTCTTCCGTGGAAAATAACTCTTTTTATTCTGCGCTGACTGTAATAAGCTGTGATTGACTGCGAGGAGGGGAAACTGCTTCCCACACAGGAAAACGCAAGCTGGTGCTGATCAGAGCAGCTGGTGCTGAGGGTGGGAAAACCCTCAGAATCAAGTGGGGGTCCACAATTCTGGGGTTTATGAAAAATGTTTCTATCTATGTCAAGAAGTCCCTCATTTCACTGTGTGGGAAAAAAAAATGTACACATTGTTCTGTGTCTGCATGCATGTGTGCATTGGAGGAGAGAAGAAGCTCAGTGTGGGGCAGTGAGGAGCAGATGCTCTCATTAATTAGATTTAATGATCACACAAGTAATAACCGAGAGGGTTGAGTGAAGGAAGAGCTGTGACTAATACATGCAAAAGGCAACGTGGTACGAAGCCCAGCCTATGAATCTGATCATGCGTCCCCCTGTCGGTTAATTCACACCTCAGTTTGTATCTGAGGAAAAACAGCCAACACAAATCTAGATGTTTACCACGGGAACAAAAAAAAACTCTTGATGGAGAGGAGAACACAGAAACATACCTTCTGTTTCCGCCTCTCCTTCCTCTTTTCTTCCGTGTCCTGCAGCATCTTTTCCCTCCACAGATCAAAGAAATATGATGGATTTGTATAAAACTTAAGACATTCCTTCCCATCATCCCTGCAGATGAAAAAAGGATAGTTTGGGTGTTGGTCAAAGAAGTTGACATATTTTACATGAGCTAAAACACAAACATAGTGTTTGATCTGTGCTGATCATGCATGTCTAAATGATTTGTTTACATTTAAGGCTACATTTGTTTTATGCCCGGTTTATGTTTCATTGCGATCGGACATCGTGTCTATCGTAGTGTTTCCTATCACATATTATGGTTGGCCGGTTTTGCTTTGCGACTGTCCACGATAACTACGACAATCCTGTCAAAATCTTAAGATGTGGAAATTACAATTTTCTGGATTCATTTTGCTCCACAATTGCGTCTTTCATCGCCCAAAACGAGTATAGGTTAAATGGTGCAATACACATGGCATTGTTCTAAAAAATTGAAAAAATTCAATCGCGGATTATGCTACCAGCTTGAGTTACATTTTGTAGCGATTGGGGCAATTCCTTTCTGATGGCCTTGCAATTCATATTACTCGAGCGATTACAAATCTCTATGAAGTATAAACTGGGCCTAAAAAGAGAGAGAGAAAAAAGTAGCCAGAAATGCAGAAAAATAGATGTGCATTTTGAAAACTTAAAAACATTTGTCCTTCATTTAATATTTTCTCATTTTTTACATATTTGTGATGAAAACGGTTGTTTTTTTAATCTAATTTTACCAATATAAATGACAAATTTATCGAAACAATCAAACAATACATCAGATTCCTAACACTTTTTACTAAAATCAAGGCCAAAGACTAGTCCAAAAGAGTTGCTGTGGACAAGATTGAAGAGCTACACAGGACAGGAATGGGCTTCAACACCACCTCCAAGCTGCTAGGTGATAAACTGAAAACTTCCAGTCGCTTATTGAGGAAACAAAAGAAGAGAACTGTCAGTCTCTCTCAGTCTGAGGGTCAGTGCAAGACATCTCCACATACATGAGAACAATTCCCCTCAATGATCTTATGATCATAACCACCATGAAAACAATTGGTAATACCCAGTTGGTAAAACCTTAAGACTTGAATAGAAATCCTACTGATCTTGCATGTTACTCCAGGCTTAAGAAAGCTCAGGTTTGTCTACAGTGGAAAAATTGAATGATTCAAAGGAGTTGGGTGAAGGTGCAATAGTCAGATGACACCAAAATCCAGCTCTCATACATCAGTTAAGTTTGGAGTTAAATGAATATATAAAAGTCTCATTAATCACACACCTGAATTTGTTTAATGTATTCATTGCCCCACTTTATGAGTGTGTGACCCACATGTGGATTCAAACTTATCCCAGTTTCAGGGCAGACTCTCAACCACTTGGTTTTTTGGTAAAAGGAACGGGACAACCATCTTTGAAAGGGAAGAAATGGGCCATGAATGGGCGAATCTCAAGAGAAAACGTCCCTCTCTTGGATTCAGCAACATCAATTACCTATGAATAGGGATTTCAGCACTACAATACTGCTATTACCTAAGCAGGGCTGGGTATCACTTCCAAAATACTCAAAGCGTTTGATTTAAATCACAAGTTTACAATTTAATTCCGTTAAATATCAATTTGTAAAATTTCCTTTCTGAAGTGAATGTTGTTTTGCTGTTTTCTCATAACTAATGACTTAAAATGACAAAAGTGGAAAAAAATGTTCTTTCGTACATATCAAAAAAGAAAAGCTTTTATCTTTAAAGAAAAAAAAAAACAAGACATTGCATTATACCAAAAATGAATACATATATTTAATTAAATCATATTTCATTTCTTAAGTGAATATTGATTAGATTTTGCTTGATTGAGTCCTCAAACCCAGTCCTAACTCTAAGACCCACACACTCAAAATAAGGCAGATTTTAGGCGCTGCAGTGGTCTACATAGTCTCCATGTCTTTAATTCCATCAAAAACCTTTTGGATGGAACTCAAGTGTGAGCTCACAAACATTAACCCATTAACAGCACAGTATATTTGTTTCACTGTAAATGCGGGATGATTTACTCTATGGACAGTTAAGGTTTTGATGCTGTTTTATTCTGCTTTCCCTCAAGAAATCATAAATGTCTAGAAACATAAAAGTGCTTGTGTTATCCTTCATCTCAGCTTTTCTTCTCTTTCTTTTCTCATCCCTTACAGGAGCTCCTGTGGGAAGTGCTCACTGAGGAAGAACTCCCCATCTCTACTCCCCATCTTTAATAAGGGTGCTAACTGTAAATTGTGCCTTCATCCAGTGTCGGCCATGTACAGGAACGCAATTATTTGGAAGTGGCACCAAAAAGTGCATGGAAGATTAAAAAAAGCATAGCTTTGAAAGGGAAGAAAGTTTAATGGTATGCAGCACAACAACAAGAAGAAAACAGAATTCAACACTGGAGAAAACGGCTAGTGGAGCGTACATGTTGGAGCCACTACAGGATAAGAATTTGGGTGAATCACCTAATTTTTATGTGCTCATAAATAAAGTATGCTTGTGTACTGAAAGAGTTAAAAAAAAAGTTGTTTAATGGGGAGATCTGAGAAGAAACAACTGTAGGAGGCTTCATAAGGAACATCCTGATGTCAGAGGATGGAGTGAAAAGATATGAAAAAAGAGGAGTAAAGGAGGGGGAGGCAGACTGAGAGATGGAGAGAATTAATCAAAAAGATCAAAACGCAGCCCATGATTTGAATTATTAATCAAAAAGAATAATCATAATCATTCTGATGTGGATGAGGAAAGGGTGGACACTAAAATTGTGTTGAATATTTAGCGGAAAAAAGGACAGAAAATTCTGTGAGTTCAAAGAACTATTTTAGCATCGTAATGAAAAATTGATTGATATCAAACATGGCTTTTTAAAAAGCTTCAAACTACAAAACCAGAAGCGACAGGTGGTCCTATGTGTGTTTAAAGTATAAATACAATTTGGTTTTTATCTAAAAATACAAGTGGATTTAAAGACACAAACAAAATAAAATCATGCCTTTTTTATTGTTTTACTTTTAAGAATGAACAGACTACAGAAAAATTAGACACAGATTTACCACAGTAGATGATTCAGTAGCAAGAAACTACTTAGAAGGAAAAAAACCAACAGATTTGTTGTCAGCTTGCAAATTCTAATGAATTATGTCCCTCCCATGATTCTAAGATCCATATAAACCAGCCTTTTACATGTTTTTTTTGAGGGGACCAGAGTGATGGCTCAATTGAAGCTCTTCAGTTTCTTTGTGTGGAAAAAAATGAGTTCATCAGCACAAAGAAATGTGCACAAAAGTGTCACAAACAAATTGGAATGTTGTTTTGCTGACGTAGTTCTGACCTGTACGGTGTGAGGATGTGGAGGGGAGGCGGCTGATCGCAGGTGTGGAATGTCTCCTGCATTGGGACAGGCAGAGATGTGCGTTCAAACAGCTGCTGGTCCTGAATGGTGGAGCTCCTGAAGGCTTTCCTCATCGTGATATCCTGAAGAGACACTGGAGACAGACAGATCAATCAAAATCCATTAGGGATATTAGGCACTTGTAGTTATTAATTCAGGCTGCTTGAAGAATAAGAAAGTTACAAACAAACAAAAAAGTGCATTTGAGAAACAAAGCAGGACTATGATGGAAATGTTCAAACAAAAAAGCCGGCATAAAGACAAGGCAGCATATCATATCACTTCAGTGAAAAGAGGATGGCATTTGCGTCCCAGGAGAAATGTGCAGTAACCTGAGAAGAGCCAACGGGAGGATTAAGCTTCAAAGGCAGCATGAAAGAGAGACTAAAGCGCCCGTTTAGACAGGAAACACGCAAACAAGCACAGACAAAAACAAATGTACAAAAAAAAAACATGGCAGAAATACCCACAAGAAGAAACAGAGTTCTGTTCTTCCCTTTTCTAGTTTGAAGTCCCACTTCCATCATCTATTGATCAATTGTAATAACGTTCCCAGTTTTATTTTAATTATGGTTATGCCATTTTTAGCCAAAATACCTAAAATCTGCTGACAGTAGTTCATTAGAAATTCCCTCCGAGTTGTGGTTGGGACCGTTGGTACAAAGTAAGCCTGCCCCCATTTCCCATCATCACTTTGTTTACACACTATCCCACGAGCTTACAGCCCCTCACACACTCAACCTAACATTATAGGTGCAACAAAAGTGTAGAGATATTTTGGAGCTGTCCAGACATTCTGTGTGTAGCTCTTATGTGTCCACTCCTGATTCACAATAATTTGAATAACGGAATACTCAGAAGTGCAATTTTCAGCTTAATTTTCTTTATATGTCCTCCATCATGAGAAATAAGCATAGCATTGGTGCTCATTTATTCAAAGGAGAGCAGAAGATAAAATCATGGATTGCTGTAATTGTAGCAGCAGGATTCACAGATCACTAACTGTTCTAACTGCATCCAAGTAGTTTTTTTTTCCTTAGCAGGAAAATAAGCCCGAACTAACCATAATATGACTAAAAAAAGCAACAAATCAAGTTCAGACTAGCTGTGTGTTTGTGCACAAATCCAGCTGGGATTCTGTTGGCCCTCATTCAGTTCTATTTATACTACAGTAAAGGCTTTTTGTTCTGAAGCTTTCCACGCATGCACATTTAAACAATTTGCTGTCATCTTTAGATGAAGCTCTCATTCATTTTTTTCTGCAAGAAAACGTGTGAATTTTTTTTAAAATCTGAAAAAAGTGGATATGTCTAAAGATGAAGACATAAGATCACGAACTTGAGTGAAGGGTTATATTTGCAATCTCTTGATTCCTTTTTTTGTTTTGGCATTCCCACTCCACCACAGAAATCAAAGTCAGAGCAATTTTCAACAAACTGACGCCAACACTCCCCACTCATAGTCCCAAATTTAGAAAACCCTCGTCAGAGAGGACCGCTGTTCAACATCCTGCCAAGCCTGGAAGCAACCGGCAGCCAGAGGGTTAGAGTAGAGAGCACCGGGTACGGCTGTCCAAACAAATCCAGGTTCTTCACAGGACTGCACGCAGGCGTGAAAGTGACAAACTAGTGTAAAGTGCCAGGATGTATCTGAGGCCAAAACTGCCACACAACACTAATCAGTGCAGGTGGAAATGCAACAGGATCAGTAACACACAGCAGGATGTCCAAACAAGATCTTTACACCCTTTAAATGTCTTACTATTTTTATTTATTTGACTAAAAATATACCCAAGATAAACATTAACAATGCAAGTATACATGTGAATCTGGTTAGATCTAAAAAACAAAATACCGTTTTTTTAGGCTTGAAACATGTTATTTAAACATTTTAACAAAAGTTAAGTTTAGACTTAGAAAAAGTTTTTAATAAATCATTAATTAAAAAAGGTCTTGGCACCAGCGAGTGTCAGCAGCACCAATTTCAGGATGAAAGCTTCTAATCAGTGCTGCATCTCTCACATTTTTTATCCAGATGTCATCTGACTAAAACACTTGAACAAAAAAGAGGTGAGGAAATTGGTGTCACCTGCACACACCTTTGACTTCCTTCAAAGTTTCCATATTTCAATTTCTTTGCCCTTGTCTCTTCTTTCCTGCATATCTCAAAAGAACTGTGCAGGAGGCAGAAGCTGATATGAAGGCCAAGCAAGTATGACTATCTTTGTCTTACCTCAATGCAAATGCTGCCCTACATTTAGCTTTTTTCCTTCAACCCTGGTTCATTCTTTTCTCCATTCAATGCAGCTCTTGCCTCAGATCTTCCCATGTTCCTTCATTCAGCTTACTATTTTACATGTTGCTTTATTCTGGCCTCTTTTTTTTATCTCAAAATGCAAAAAATTCTGGCAATCATGAGGAAAAACTTCAAAAAATATTTAGGTGAACAGCAACAACTTCAAAAGTACCACAGGGACACAATAACTGCTATGTTCTGCATGTGCTTGTACGGTCTTTGTTCATATTTCACTTTTCTTTCTTGACAGTTGACATCTTTCTGTATTCAGTGTTGGTTAGTTTTGTATGTACTTGGAAATGGCTCCAACATTATAACCAAAAGTCATGTTTTAAAAAAGAAACTGTTCTATAGTACTACGAGATAAGCAATTTGATGCAACACACTAAAAACTACATGCTAATATAATATATAAATATGTGATATAATAGACCATTTCTATTGTGGCATGTGTAATCTATATGAAAATGTGATGAAGGTAGCTATCACAGTAGCTTAAGTGACAAGCTGTAGGGAATAAGTAGGGATGGGCAGATGAAGCTTCATTTTTCTCTAGGAGACATTTAGTGCCCTCAAAAAGCATCAGTTGAATTAGAAGCGGCATTTAGAAAGAAAAAGCTCATGAATAAACCTGTCAGCAAAACAAAGAAGTTTATGAAACATGTACTGTATGCTTTCTTTGAGTGTGTTTACTTATGTATGGATACAAATAAATCAAACAATAAAATTCTTTATTTTCTCAACCTCAAAGGAAAATTAGTAAAAGATTAAAATAACAATTTAAAGTGAGAGTAAGAATGATTTTGATTATATGGGTGCTGGTGCTGAAGCGGTTCTTTAAAGGTGGGGTTTGTGTGGGTCGGGGGGGAATCCTATCTATAAACTAATTTGCTCATTATATGATATTTTTCTTGGAGTAATGAACATTTTTATTTGACACCAAGTATGAAAAGTGCGATATAAATGGAGAGTGATGATTAAAACTGTTTTGGTCTCTAAAGGGCGGAACAGGTGCTTCAAAGATGAAAAATAAAATTAAAAATAAAAAGACACACATATAAATGTGGAAAAGCAGTGTCACCGGATGAAGGACAGCACATAAATGTGCTAAAGATGCTTTATTTCATTCTTTCTGACAGTCACTGCAGCTCTGCCTCTCCGTCTTTTTAGAAGCAGAAGTAAACACGTATTTCCCTTTCACTTTCCTTTGCTTCTCCCTTTTGGACTGAAGGTCCACGCACCCTCACAACCACAGCCACTCCTTTATGAGCCCGCCCACAACCACTTAAAAGGTAAAATGATTGATTGAGGCTGGAATTGTACAGCAAAACTGAAAAGAAAAACAAGTGATTGACATGTCCGAAACAAAGCACCAGTACCAACTTGGCACCGAGTTTCAGCACCCATCCCCATGTGAGGGTAGTTTGGGTTTGGACAATGATCCTGCTTTTGTCACATTGAGATCAGGCCTGTGTGTCCAAACTCTCACTCTCTAAACTCTCTATTAAACACCCACATTATGAAAGGAGCCTGCGGGATTCATGCAGCTGTCAAGACTCGCGGCACAATCTGAACCACTCCATGATTCAGTCACGTGGTATTGTATATGGCTCAAAGAGGCCACACCCACAAGGACAAGAAAAGCAACCAAAACAATGGACCTGTTGCTTGTACGATGGTTGTATTCTAGTGCTTTTAGACATTGGTGGGATTAGATGATGATGACAGATATATACGTTTATGCTACTTATACTGCCTAACAGAAGAGAACCCATTAATTTAGGTCAAAATCCAAAACTGGATTAAATCTAAAACCTGAACCCCAAAATTCTCTTTCACAATGGAAGGTCTGCACCTTGGTGCTCCCTAACGTGTAATTTAGGACCAAGCCAAAAGTTGCTAACTGAAAATATGTGTGACATATGTGTGGTTTAATGGGACTGTGACTGTAAAGGGCTTTGGGCCTTAAAGGTAAAAAAAAAAAAGTGGTACATAAAAAAAAGCCATTTACCATTTGTTATGCTAGCAGCTACAGTGGCAAAATTCATGAGCACGCACGTGAGATTCTGCCATTATTCATGCAAGAATAAAGCAACAAGTGCGGCCTGTTAGCTTTCATATGAAGAGCAACCTCCATGTAGAAGCTCCCTTGTATCCCGGGAACCGCACACCTGATAAACACACCAACAGATTAAGTAATGCTTAAGGCAATGAGGGACTACATTTTAGCAACAGGTACATGTAACAATCAATCCAGTAGCATGTGAACTACACAAAAGTTAAACTAAGCAAAGAATACCAACTCAATTTATTTGACTAAAATACACCTGGAACTGGTAAAGCAAAGTAACAGACAGAGAAAAGTCACTTTGATATATGATAATGGGGTTTTACTTTAAACTGGTCTTTAGTACAAAAAAAAGTCGGGAATCTTTTGGTTTTCTAAATGACTAAATAAAAATCAACTGATCTCCACGATCCAGTTCAACTGTAGCAAAGCAACAAAACACACTAAATACAGACAACAGGATACTTTTAAAGTGACACGAGAAAAAATTGCCTTCCAGGCTTAACGTAAATAATTAGCTTCATAATTGTTAGTCATTGGGAAGTAAATCAGTTTGGCTTTGGTCATGTGTGGCTCTGCAAGCTCTGTCTAAGTAGACATTGGAGGAAACCATCCCTATGAGGTGTTCAACAGTCCCCTCATTAATAACAGGGGGGTAGGCTGCAGTAGAGTCAGAACAGACTAATGCATAATTTCTGTCTTTGTGACTGAGGTTCTGCCAGAGTCTAAGCTGGTCTGAAAACTAAATTTATCCCAAACGGTAAAGAAAATAGAGGAAAAGAAACCAGAAAAGAACAAGATTGAACAAACCCAAAACTGAATGGAAAATGAGTGGAAAAGAAAAAAGATAGTTGGTAGCATAAACAGTTAGGAGCCCAGGGGGACTCTGGGTTGCTTTGCTACCTTCTATAATGGCCTGGAGCCAGTGCAGTGATGTAACAATGCCATTAAACAAGGGATACAGGCCATTAGTTTGGCTGGCTAGAGTGATAAGGGAAAGAGAGCCTGACAGAACACAAATAGCATCCATGGGCCATCCAGGTTGAAGGGAGATGAGAGATTAATCAAGGAGATAGAAGAAGGATGGAAGAGACATAAAAAGGTTGAAGACAATATGTGTGGGGGTAGCAGGCTTGAAGGGAGAAGTGGGTGTTGATCCTTTCAGCAGGGTGTAGGTGAAGTAAGGATGAAGGGATGAATTTATGACATACAAAGAGCACGTAGACACGCATTTCCAAATGACCTTCAGACAAACATCCCTCATGTTCCCCACCATCCTCCACCCAGTGACCTCTGGGCTGCTACAGCGTAATTCACCTCAGTATGTCAATCAATATCATGTCTGAAGCTTGCAGGTTTGTTTCTGTGCAAAAGAAAACCAGAGAGAGCTGCTGCAATGATAATCAATTCAATAAAACCAATTCTAAGAGTTGAAAAAAATTCTAAAATTGAACCTTAAACTCCTTTGGAAAATGATCTAATAGGTTTTTTTTAACTAGTGGGTTTTTCAATATATTTTTTTATTTTTCAAGTTATTTATTTCCTTGCTATTTGACTAATCTCAGCAATAAATATGGCCAATTAATGTGCTGTTTAAAAGAAAATGCCTGTTCTTATCTTTAGATACAGACTATGTGCTTGCATGAAATAAGGTAACGTATCAGTCAATACATTAGGTAGCTATTGCAGATATTTTAAGATATGACATTCTTTTTGCTGAACAAATTTAATCACAGAAAAAACAAAGATTCAAATTACAGCAGTAAAATGGAAATTACAAACAAAACATCACCAAAAAAGTGTAAAATTTACAAAAAATCAGTTGCTTTACCAGTTGATAGTTGATAGGATACAAATGTTGACCTATAAGGTTGGTTCTACATTGCACCGTTTTCAAGCCTTGATGGTTTTGTATAGCTGATCAATTGTTTCTTTTTGGCGCCAATGTTTCTTTGCTGTTGGGTTCTATTGATGCAAAGACATCAGTATCCACGGGTACAGGACAGAGGGTATATGTGAGGATTGGATCCCATTAGTTTAGCCTTTTAAGACTGAATTCAATTGTGTTTCCTTGGGTTTAAGTTTTATTTTGTTTACAGATCATTTATATTCCCTTTCACCTGGTTTTATTTACTAATTATTCACAGTTGCTTTTTTGTTAGTTAATTATCTTCAGTGAGGTTTTTTTTTTGATGATCACAACATAGTATTTTCAACAAAAACTCTTGATTGTGTTTTTTTGCTAAGTCGGTCTCACGTTATCTGTCTGTCTCCTTTTTGTTTTCCGTATTAGATTCAGGTTCAGTTTGGTTAGTTTTGGTTCTGTTCTTGCTTTCTGTCACGGTTTTTAAGCCCACTCTCCTACTTTTGGGATTTTCATCCCCACATTGTAATGCTCATCAACACAAGTGAAGACACTCGCACATTTGTGTCTTATTGGAGCTGACTGTTTCATCTGAAAAGAAAATTGTATTTTACCATATAGCTATCAGAGGCTTGTCTACATAAGGTGGCTAGAATTTTAATGACCACCTCTATAGAGTGAACGCTACGCAAAGTTGTGATTGTTTGAGTCCAAAATTTCACCATTTCAATCAGCTGCGGTCAAGCTAATCTGAGTTGAATAAAAAGACTACTTTAAGACAGTGTTTTTCTACTAGTGTGCTGTGAGAGATGCTCAGGTGTACTGTGGAAAACCATTATAAATTTCACCTAACTGGTCTAAAAAACATTCACCATTGCCAGGCAGCTCTGTGTTCATCCTAACAGGCCCAGGTTTTACAGTGAGGAGGTGGAAATATGAAAGATCATAAAAACTTCTTTCTTTGTGCTTAATACACATTCAAGACACTTCGATGACAATGACTATACTGTTAATGTGGACTAGAATGTTTTTTTCTGTGTTTTGCATTTTCGGTTGGTGTTATGCCTTGTGATTTGCTCAAGGGAAAAAGTACATTTTGGTTAAAAAATATTGAAAACACTGCTCTGAGGTTAGAACAGTTTGGACCAATAGGAGAACAATTCATGGAAGTTTGAACAATAGATTAATACTAAAGTTGGCAATAAGATGTTGATATTTTGCTTCTGTAGTTGTAAAAACCTTGTCTTGGCGAGAGTGGCTGCCATAGAAATGTTGACTTAGACCGACTTACACCAATCACTGCTTATTGACAATTTCTGGTTCCAATATGACGGCGTCCGAATTGGGGAAAAACAGCGACTAAATTGACTTCATTTCATTGGAATCAGAAGCAGGTCATTTTCTAAGGGTGACATCACACTCACTCGGTCCAGTTCTCATATACAGACAGTAGTTTAAACGCATCTAGAACTGCTGGAGAATCTGTAGAACCAGTTAGTGTGCAAATGTAATGTTTTAAATATCTGTTTTACACTTTTTAACTATTTTTCTTTACCTGTCATGAATATTTTTTTTCTATTTGAGGTTTCCAATTACATTTTGAATGGGGTATGACACTGCATTTATAATTCTTCTTCATCCCACCTTACTCCCACAGTCCTGATTTATGATTGTATCCTGGCCTGCACCTATTCCTCTCTCCTTCACGCCTCTCTCATGGCAACCACAAATCTGTGCAGACAATTACAAACTAAATCCTATGCTTACACTAAAATGATCCACCAGCGCGGTGGTGTGTGTTTGTAACTGGATAGTAAAAGGTTGAGGATAAGAGACACAGAGTGGCTTTTACAGGAAGAAATCCATTCCCTTTACTCTCCCCCACACCATAACTGTCCGTTCTTGCATCACATTCAGTCCTCTTTAGTGGTCAGAGCACCAGTTACTTCGACATCTTTCACTTGGTTTCAATTGATGTCGCATGTCAAAGATGTGGATGAGAAATTGTACATTTTTTAGAGAAATTCATGCAGGCAGAAATGACTGTGGATGAGTAAGAAACCTCTAACCTGCAGAAGATGCTCCAGCCTGGCCACAGAACTCTGTGGTACAACCCTTTTACACTTCAGTGCTTTTGCTGCAGTGATGTGTTATTCTCCCTTCCCCCTATCCTTCCATCTTTCTTACTCTCCTCTCCTCCGACTCTCCCCACCAAGCTGAAACTGAGTTGACTGTGATCTGCTATCTTTTAAACCAGCACTTTAGGCTATAAAAGGTTCCAGTCCAGATTATTTATAAAGGGACTAGGAGCCACAGGCCTCAAGGTAAATAAACTAGTTTCCCAATAATCTCTGTCTAACTACAGGAACATCACATATGCATTTCTATTATTCAAGCACACACACACACAAAATCAATTTTTCCACAAAAATATTTTTAAAAAGTGATTATATACATTATATCTATATAGTAAAATTGGCTAAAATATACAAAAAGATAGTTTAAAAAAAACACAGGAAATATACAGGAAATATGGATGCTTTAAGTATATCTACACATTCCACCTGCTTTTTCCTTTATTGAGGCTGAAGTATGTTTTAAAAAGTGTCATTTACAAACAGCAGGTAAATAAGCTTTTTTGAACATATTTTGGAATTAACTCAAAAAAGTGTGTTAATAAAAATTATGCACAAAGAAAATAGGCCAAAGTTGAAAAAGAATTGCAACTTTGTGTGTTTGAAAATCAAAAGTAATGCATTTGTGGTATGTTATACCTACAGCAATAAGATTGAACATGCCAAAACAAAATAACATCAATATTTCTAAGAATTTCACAGCTATTAATATATATAAAAAAACAAGTGCATGCTTTTGGCTTATTTATCTTTTGTT
The DNA here is from genome assembly GCA_036245035.1 of Adrianichthys oophorus. NCBI lineage: Eukaryota > Metazoa > Chordata > Actinopteri > Beloniformes > Adrianichthyidae > Adrianichthys > Adrianichthys oophorus. The sequence goes on along the minus strand of BSAI01000101.1, from coordinate 21,176,654 downwards.
ACATTATCAGACATGGCCTTAGTAACTTAATGTAAGTTATTTCTGTCATGGTGCATGTTAAATGAAATATTTTTACTTTTTTGCTAGCTTGCTAATTATAGTAATTTACATTTTCTGCAACTGGACAGCATTATTCTTCATTTTCACCCCCCAGTAAATGGAGTTGTGATCAGCTGTAGTATTATTTTTAAAACTTGTTCACATTTCATGTTGACATTTGGCAGAACAGAAGGAAAGTTTGGGTATAATCTGACCTTGGGTGGTAATTACTCAACAAACTGAACTTATCCATCTGTCCAGCTTTATTTATTAGAATTTCATGTGTTGCAGCTCAAAGCATTTTACAATTAAAGAGAAACAACAAAATATAAAAAAGAGAAAAAACTAAAACCAACTCCTCTCTTTTTTCCTCATCACCTCCCCTCCATTCACACCTTCACTCCATGACCCCACCACCACCACCACCACCACACACACACAATGCATACAGGCAGGAATAAATTACTATTAAAAAGGCGTCTATTCGCACATAATTTTCTAAATACGTAATTAAAAATACATGCAGTAATGTGCATCTTGGCTGCACATTTTACATGTGGCCAAAATGAATTCTTGTGCTGGTTGCACGTAAATATGTGTGAATAACATCAGCCAGTTATAAAACAGACGTAAGGCTTGGCTCTGCTTTGAGGAAACAACATTTTGGGACTCTCTATACATGGAGTAGATTAGCCACAGAACATCAACACAACGCTCACCCACACCAGACAGCAACAGGGTCCACTTCACAGCCGCGAGGCTTCCATGCTGGACCCCAGCCTCCCCAGCAAGGGCGAGCACTGCAGCAACAAACACTGACCAAATCAGCCAGTCCCAGAATAAATGATCCCCATATCGAGCATAACTTCATAAATGTCAGGGATGCCAAAAACATGACCAAAAAAAACATCAAGTGCTTATTGTTGTCACACCCCGTCGTGCCACTGTCATTCCCTCTACGTGTCAACTGTGGCACGTGTGTCATAGGTTGCCGACCCCTGCTATTAGAGAATATGTAATTTTTTTGTTAAAATACTTTGTGTGTTCGAATTGCAAATTATAATTGCTTAATGTATGATTTAAAAAAAATCTTATCCACCTGTTTATTTCCAAATATAAAACAAGTGAAATGTAACCTTTAAAAGTGTACACAAAAGTATTTTATCCCAGATAAGGTGAAAATATTGGCGTCTAGGTACATGTAATTATTGAGTCACCCATGAAATTCTTGTTATACTTAAGCAGACTGAAATGTGAGACCTTCCTCCAGACAGCAAATGCTTGGCAGGAATTGGGTCTTGGAGGACGACCCACACACACGCACAAGAACGTCTAAAACAGTACCGCTAAAAATGGATCGAGGTCTTGCAATGTCCCAGTTAAAGACTCAACCACAACCTGATTGAAAGTCAGTGGCAGGACCTTGAATGATGTGTGGAAATAAAAAAAAAAAAAAACAAATCCCTACAAACCGGAGATAAACTAAAACAAGAAGAGTGGGCCAGATTACCACTTTAGCTATGTGAGAAAATAAGACGCCAGTTCTTGAAGTGCAATAAGGTTTTCAGGCCCTTCAGCTTTGCAGAATATTCTCCAGGAAACCTGGTAAGATCTGCACCAATCTTTAACAGGTAGATCACTTGTTATCAAACAGCATGAGCTGTTATTCCAGAGGGAAAAGGTTAAGATACAGGACAAAAAAACTGACAGAACTATATAACTACAGTTCATGTTATTTTAAGGATTGACTAAAAATTGTTGGTGCATTCACTGCATGTGCTTAAAGACACGTTTTAAGTGTCTTAGTATTTGCTGGTACTGAAGACAACGGAGGATTTCATTTGAAACAGTGAGTTGGACTGATTGAGCATTTTACTGTATCAGTCTGCAACAAGGAAGCAGTTAGAGCAGAATTATACGTAGCCATAAACACAACTGAGAGCTGTGGAAAATCAATACTGTGCCTCAGAACGTGGTCTTATACTGCTGTGATTCTCTCTCACGTGTATCTACTGCAGTCTTCTGTAGATACGTGATCCTGTCGTCCTGTTGCTGCTTTCACATTATCTTACCCTACAGCCACACACATCATTACACTTTCTTTTTGTTCATAACATTTCTAAATGAACAGGCTGCACGGTGGCGCAGTGGTTAGCGCTCCTGCCTCACGCAAGAAGGTTCCCGGTTTAAGTCCTGGCTGGGGGACCTTTCTGTGTGGAGTTTGCATGTTCTCCCTGTGCATGCGTGGGTTTTCTCCGGGGACTCCGGCTTCCTCCCACCGTCCAAAAACATGCTTCATAGGTTCATTGGTTACTCTAAATTGTCCCTAGGTGTGAATGTGAGTGTGCATGGGTGTGTGATTGTGGCCCCTGCGACAGACTGGCGACCAGTCCAGGGGTGTACCCTGCCTTCGCCCATGAGTAGCCGGGTTAGGCTCCGGCAACCCCGTGACCCCGAAAGGCATAAAGCAGATTGGAAAATGAATGAATGAATGACATTTCTAAATGGTTCTCCACTGAGAAAGAACATGTTCCTAGTTGGCATACAAACATCTGGCTAAAAAAAAAAAACCTTCTATAACTTCCACAGTTTTATGGTTTTCTACAAGAGAAAATTAAACCATAAGTTATTCAAAAAACAGAAAAAAGCCCCCAAAAAAGGTGGAGGAAAGATTGAGCCTTCTCCATAAACTGAAAATACACAAGGACAAATAATCTCTCCTGCCCAGCAATAAAAAAAAGGGTGATTGGGGAGAAAGAGAATAAAAATGAAAGCTTTGTTGTGCCAACAATTGGTTTAGTCAACTGTCAAAGTAAGAAACATACTCCTATTAATGCACAACTTTGAGCTCTAATTATGAAAAAAAGTTGATTTAAATCACCTTCCTTTCAAATTTCAGAAATAATAATAATTTAAAAAACACAAATATGAAAACATTTAAATTGACTGTACACCATCATTTTTTGTTTAGTCCATCTTGTTAACTTGGGATTCCATAGAAAAATGTTGTTATTTGAAGTCAGCCTTCATTGGTCATTTAAGGAATTGCAATATTTGAAACTTCCAGATTGGCTTCAAATTCAAAAACAGAAAATTGAGGTTTCATGATAACAGATGTGCAATGACTCAATGTCTTAAAAAAAAGTAAGAAAACTTTAAAGTAACATTTCATTTTCAACATTAAGAATTGATGAAAATTTTAACTTAAATTCAGCACAAAAAAAGTTTCACATTTACATTTATGATAAACCTTTGCGTTCAGATGCACTGTCAGCATTTAAATGACCAAACAGAAGCTCGGCATGAGGTTTTTTTTTTTTTTTTTTGCCACAGTACTCACGTTCTTCCTCTTTGGGATCCAGCTGTGTGACGCTGATGGACAGGCGGTCCACACGCTCCTGCAGGGAGTTCACCCGATAAGAGAAGGAATGGGCTTCATTGAAGAGTTCTCCAAACAGGTCTTCTGCATATTTACCTGTAAACAACATGATTAGAATTAAACCATTTTCTTATTGGATATTTAAACTAAAAAAGCCTTCAATAGTTTGCTTTGTTTGGCAAGCGTAAAAGATGCAAACCAAACGGGTAAATGTTGGTGAAAAATACAGTAAGAGTGTGCAAGACTTTACAGTAGTGAAGTGCTTTCATTTGGTCCTGTCGCTGAAAAAAGCCGTTTTGCGTCAATACCCAACACTAATGGCCGTTTTGCACTGTTGCACGATCTGCAACAGGTAAAGTGACGCGTAAAGCCACACAAAACTGCTTTTCTCATCATGTCAGAATCACCGGATACACGCTGACTGCATACGCAGTCAAAGAGTTACGGCATGTCAAAGAGCGTGTGTTATTCAGATGTCACCGGTCTCCAGTGTTAAAGAGTTAATATACAATAATAGTTCAAATCAAAGAACTAGAAGGCCTAGCCAGTTTGCTTTGTTTTATATGTGTGTGACATTTTCTGTCAGTTTGGTCAAGTATGAAAGCAAACCAAATTATGATGAAAGAGTTTTGGCTTCCCCGCCCTACTGGAGTACACAGAACTATGCTACAGGACACTGGGCTAGTGTCAAAGTCTACTCAGTGATGTTGAATAAAGGATAACAAGCGTCTCAGACAAGGGTTTCCTATTGACCCTCTTGTTATCCACTTTACACCACTTATGAACTCTGGTATAACCTGGTAATAAAAAAAATGTTTTTTTTTTTACTGTTTTATTACATCAAACCAAAAAAATAGTAGAATAAGAAAAACTGCCAATATTTCTAAAAAAAAGTTTACAATCAACAAAGTGCATCTAAGGCTGTGAGGGTGGTTCCAAGAGCATGGTATTTATAGAGCATAGAGATTTTTACATTAAATTCAGATTTTAATTTTTGGGATGAATTCTGACAATGAATGGAGCCAGAAACAACACAAAAAAAGACAGACATCTAATTAAGCCGGTTCATTATTTTTTATCCTCCATTCTGGACGACAGCAACCTGAACTAAACAACATATTTGAACACCAGAATTCAAAAACATCCAAAAGCTGATGTTAGTTTAAAAAAAAAAAACAGTTCATCCTCACCCAGGCACTCAGTCATGCCTTTCTGGTGCTAGTAAATGTTTCTATATGACTTTAGGAAATAAAGTATGTGTTACCCTGAGGAGGCAGCCAGCGCTTCTGAACATAAGGAAGAAAACACAACAGCTCCCAGCACCGACACAAAATTACTGAAAGAGAGGATGCTAAGGAAGCAACAATGCATATAAAACTGAAAACTGCCAGCAGCATCTCGGAAGAAACTTCAGAAAAGTTGCAAATGCTCATAAAACATTCATTAAGAGCAAAAACTTCTTGTTCACGGCAACACCAACCCGAGTGAGGTGTACCAGCATTTACAGACCAAAATGAATGAAGCTAAGGAAAAAAAGAAACTGTCAATGTCTGGAAAATGAGGAGAAAAAAAGGTTAACTTCCTTATTTCCTTTATTTTTCTATTCTTTAAGTTTTTCCCAGACTCCAGTGGAGCAAATTCAGAAGAACTGGATCAATATTACATCCCCAGAGGGCCAGTTGGCTTTTCTGCATCGAATATTACTTTATCTGTGTTAAAATAAACTCCAGATTTTTTCAGTAGTTTATAAAAAGTTGAAATTTAGTCAGTTTTTCACATTAAAGTTCAGTCTAAAGGTCAAAAACCGAGCTTGGTATTTTATAAAGATTAAATTTTCATGTATGATTACAAAGTCACTGACCTATGGAAAAAAAACCTTCAGGACACTGACACACAAAGGCTTCCTGATGACACATAGATACTGAAAATAGTCGGAGTTCTTGTTTTATATCTTGATAATTATAACCTATTTTTTCACTTTTACAATTAATCAAATGTATTTTTTTTACCAAAACAGTATTTCACTATCACAAAAAATGTGTTGTTAATAAAAAAAATATGATAACACAATTTCACAGCACCGTGATCCATGACATGTATGTCAAATATGAATCACTATCAATGTGAATTAGAGATATGTGTGTGTGTGTGTGTGTGTGCACTGACTGAGGCTGCTGAGCTGCCGTATGACGTTTGCCAAGGAAATGTTAGTCACACACTCCAGCTCGTTCTTGATGTTTCTTGGCAGCACGGTGTGGCACAGGTGCCTGGGCTCGATGGTGCGCTTCACCAGCGGCATCCTTTTGCTGTGATGCCGCTACCTGCAGAGGTGAAACAGGGGGAGGAGAAAAAGGCCAGCAAGTGAATACATATGGATTTGATTAAGAAAAAGATTGAATTTTTACTGCAGTCAGAAAAAAGGGTTTTTTATTCATTTTTCTGCAATAAATTAGACTTAAAAAAACATGTCAGTTTGACTGACAACATCATGGAAAGAAATCAAATGACACTGATGGTATGTCAAGCCATCATCAAGTCATTGACTGTATGAGAATTGAACCGAGTGATGCCATCCCCCTCATTTCTTAAACAAGAATTGCCAACTGGCTTCAAGAAGCAAAAATCCCACACACTTCCATTGAGAAATAAATGGCTTCTATTGATAAATTAACAGCTTTTGCTCACTGTGTTTGACAGGATAACCATTCTTCCTACTTGTTTTATGTTCTTGCTAATCCTAATGTTTTTTCATGGTGGTTGCCATAGAAATATGACTCGGACCAATCCCTGCTTACTGACCATGTCTGGCTTCAATATGGCGACATCTGTATCGTGAAAAAATAGAGACTGAACTAACTTCATTTCACTAGAACCTGAAGTATCATATTTTGCACAAAATAAGGCGCATGTAATAGCCTTAATCTTTTCAAAAAATGACTATGCCTAATAATCTGGAGTGCCTTATACATGGACTAATTCTGGCTGCGCTTACTGATGTTAAAATGATTTTGAGAGGTACACAGCACTTTGTCAAAGTGTCAGTCTGTTTTTTATTTTACAAGGTTGGCTGTTATTGTAAATATGCTGACGTGACTAACATGTAGCGGTGTCGGACTGTTTTTTTTTTACATGTTATCACAAGGTTGGGTGCTAGCATAGTCAAAGTAACGTTTTTTCAGTGGTATCAGTCTGTTTTTTTACAGACTACTGTGAATGCAGTTAATGAAGTCTGATGATGGATTTTTTTTGTCTCACTAATTGTGTCTTAAGGTTTTGTGTGCCTTATTTATAAATTCAAAATAGACCATTGAGTGTGCGCCTTATAATCTGGCATGTCCTATAGTGCAAAAAATACGGTAAGACATTTTTCTTGGGTAACGTTGTATTCACTCGGTCCAGTGCTCATATACAATGTCAAGTAAATATAAATGTTGCTTCAGTTTTGATCCCAATTTTTACAACCTCTAAAATCAGCACTGTTGCATTTACATCCACCAGCCAATACAAAATTTTAATCTCAGAGTAAAGCAACAGGATGAATAGACAAAGACATGTTAGAGTAGAAAAAAATGAAGAATTTGCCATGAAGAAAAGACTACAATGAGAGCAAATGCGTCAGGATATGAGGAGGACAAAATCTGGTCTACAAGAGTGACTCTCTCAGTGACAACACCACTTAATCATGTTAAAAACCTCATCTATCTGCTCTTGGCCTGTGTTAAATTAGAGGCGGCGTGTGCAATGATGTGAAGATCAGGTTATCTGATGGACTGATTGACTGCTTGGACTTGACAGTGACAAGGCTTTATGAAGATACTGATTAAACTTTAATTGAGGTCTGCTCTAATACTCAGCTGTATTTTCAGAAGCACCTCCATCACAGAGTAACAAACTAGATTATTGAACGCATCAATATAAAAATGTAGGACAGCAACAACCAGCTCACTGGTAAAGTGTCCAAGGACTCAAGAGATCAGGTGTTTGATGTCTCTGATCCACATTAAGGAGTTGGATTGGGGGGATTAAAACATTAAAATGATTCCTGACAGCAGGTCGGCAAATCCCTGCAGGGATGGGTCAAACACAGAGAGCAAATTATTGCTGCACTTAGTTGTGTGTGACAATGTGGGATATCAACTATTCAAGAAAGACGTTCAGTTACAAGTGAAAGAGCTGATGTGAGAGTCATATTCATGCTTCACAGGAAAATATTACAGAAACCCTTGTTAAAAAAAAAAAAAAAAAGAGGTTTGTTTGAGATTTGGTGGCAAAACATTAATGATAAATACAAACCACTCCAGAAATTGATGTAGAAGCACTTATAACTCACAGATGTGCACCCACATGAACAGTAATTTTTACTAGTTTCACTGAAAAAATTACTTAATATATAATACCTGTGTTACTAATCATCTGTATTGAATATAAAATGCAGTATGGTTTTAGATTCCATTTGGAACAGAAAGGAAAACAGTGGCTGACTGTTTGGCCAACAAATTAAGGACATTTTACATTTAAAGTGAAATGTGAACAAAACTGGGACATTTTTAACACGGAACTAAAAAGTAAAATTTTAAAAAGCTAAAGGTAAAGGGAAAAAAAAAAACGATATTTTTCGAATCTGCTTTAAATCATGTGTAAAGTTGAACAGAAGATTAGTTGTACTAGTCACTTGTACTGGTAATTAAGTAAATTTAGTCAATCTACCAAATAATTACTGATAGTCTTTTTTTAAGTGAAAAGTCTTCCTGTGTAATGTTTTAAAAATAGGAATGAAAGGGTTTCCTCTGTTTTTTACAATTTGGTTGATTATTTATTTCTTGCTACTTAATCAATGCAATTTTAATGAATTTTACTGTGTAAAACATGTAAAAAAGTTGGTATCCTGTTATTAAAGAAAAGCTTAATGTTTTATTAAATGTTTTTTATTTCAAGTTATTCAAGTTTTAAACTGACCTCAGTAAAAGCACGAGGTTCCTGCTGGCCCCCACCTTGAGTGCATAGATGGATGGATGGGTATGAACTTCGAACAAGCTTACTCATGACTGGCGACAAAAGTTGCCCTAAAAACGTGACTCAGACCAACTCGGACTTAGACACTGTCAGACAAGCTCCAAATGGCGGCGCCTGTATTGCGTAGATATGGCGATTCAATTGGCTTCATCACGCTGGAGCTGAAGGGTGATGTCACACTTGCTTCATCCATCTCTATTTACAGTTTATGGTTGGAATTACGTTAACTGCACAAGCAGTTGATAAATTGCAGTAAAAAAAAGGATCAACACCAGAAATAAAGCTTCAGTGTTAAAAGGACTAAAGAGAAAGAACAGTTCTTTTTTGGCAATAAATTACAGCAGAGTTGTTTTCTACAGTTACATTTTAGTTCCAGGCAGCATTGAATGCAGTTTATTTTTTCTGCAAATCCAATTGTGTATTTTTATTTGTTTGTACTGCTTATGTAGGGCATATCATTGAGAAATTCACTTAGTCCACTGATTTCTGCTAGTACATAAAAGTGGAAGGGCAATTAATGTAAATGCCAATGAAGTTAATCTATGTACACATTCCTGCTTCTTTTGTAGAAAAATCTTCCTCCTTAGAATTGTCTGACGTCATTACAAGTTCGTCAGAATACATAAAAGATATAATTACGTCAATTTTGTAACCTTTCAATTTTAGACGTCTTTCACTACTTTGTAAAATCAGCAAATAACTCCTGTGACAGCTGAGCTGAGACAGGTAAACTGAGCAGAAAATACATATTAAAAATAATCAATTACAGTTTAAACTGTAAAGCATGAGTAACAAACTATCATGCACACACACTTTTCAGGTTTGAACTCCTCTCTGCACATCTCTAGGCTTCTTTTCTCCCTCGTCTTCTCATAAAGCTGCTGTTCTCTCGACAGCCTTTTGGTTCATAGGAGTTATTTCTGAGGACGACTAGGTAGGCTGGGGGGGAATAAATAAACAAATAAAACAACGATGGCAAAAATAGGGCTTCCAGACAGCAGTGAAAGAAGGATGAAATGTAAGGAAAAAACAAGCATCGTTGGCAGGAGTGGGAGGAAAAGAACTTAACCCAAATGAGACAGAAACAGAAAACTAAAATCAAAGAATCATCAGGCAGTAAAGGCAGCACATGTAGGCTCTTACAAACAAGCACCTTCAGTATGCAGTTCCTTAGTTTTGATGTGTAAATTAAAGCTGTTGCACTTTAAAAAAAAAACAATTTGTGACAAAAGTACAAACACAGAGAAGCCTTGACTCTCCTCTGCCATGCATTTTGACTGCAGGATGCATCTACTGCCTCAGTGACTGGAAACCACTTCCCACTGCTGTCCATGAATGAGCACACAAGCATACAAACAAGCCCCCAAATGTAAAGCTTCTGTGCAACACCCTCTGATACCATACTATGATGTAATAAGACGTGACGAGTCTCTTCCCACAGAAATGATGTCACTTTTAATGAATCCCCAGAAAGAAAAAACAACTTCACTTGGTCATACAAAAAGAAAAAAAAAATCATACGATAACTGTCATTTCAAATTATTCATTGTAAAAGGAAATATTGATTGTCTTTTTTAAAAGGATACCTTCTATGATTGTCTTTTTTCAGTTTAAATGTACTCTCTAGTTTTCTCTCCACTGTTGTCCTTTGGTTGGGGTTACAGCAAAAAGCTTTCACTGTAACTTGTATAGGCACATATATGAGACATTTTTCACAATTAGGATAATCTGTCTTTATTGGAGTTATTTGGACTGATTAGGATTACAGTGATCGGAAATGTTTGGAATAATTTGTATAACATCTGCTGTAATTATTCAAACTCAATTTAATGTTTTTTGCCTTTTGTGTATAGAGCCTTAACTAACCATTAACAAAAGTCAAAGTGAGGACTTCTATTGCAATCATATGTTCATGTCTCAACTCTAGCAATTTTATTAGAGGAGATGACAAAAAAAACACAATTGATTCACTGGAGATTTCTCAACCAAACTTTACTTTTTGAAAGAATTGAGATGTATATGTGATTTAAATTATTATCAAGTATCATATTTGATCTAATTAACTTTTGATGAAATCTTTGGCATAGTTGAACTGATGACCTTCTCCACACCCCTGGCTTCTGTGCTTTTACTTTTATGACCCATCATTTTAGAAGGTATTTTAATCTGTTACCAATCCCCATGGCAACGGCTACAGCTGCATATCATTGGCCACTTGGAGTTTCCCCCCAAAAAATGTGGTTTGCTGGTGATGGTCATGCATCCCAACAGCAGTGGCTGATTAATGAAGCCAATATCAGAGATCAAATAAGGGTCAAGTCAGGAACTGCTCATCCATTGTGTGTGAGCACAAAGCAGGGTGAGGAATAACACGTGCCAGCGGAGAGCAGGGGTCTCTAGTGATCCGGCTCACTGCTCCTGGGACAATATGTCCAACGGACAGCTGTAATGAATCCCAACAGAGTATTTACTTCTCCACAATACCACTGTTGACCCCTCCATATTGAGGAGGTCAAAGGCCTCTTATTAAGACCGCTTGGAGCACACACCACACTTTTGGCATTCCACAAGGCTAAAAAAAAGCAGACAGACTCTAAATACATATACTAACACAAAAAGTACAGGTATTTTTTATGTCATTTTTAGGCTTAAAGACAACTTTGAAGAAGCATAAATACATATAAAAATAAAACATACAGTTTGTTGAGTTCCAGTTTGTCTTTAAAGACTTAATCCAATCACCGTTTGATCTATTGTAAAAGAGTTCCCAGTGGTCTTTTAGTTATGATTATGCCTGGAAGTGCGACACAAGCTTTTTTTATTTTGGCTAAAACGGTAAAATAATTAAGACCACTGGGAACATATTTGAAATAACTCAAAAGAAGTCTGAAGTTTTTTGCTCTCCAGTAAGTAAACCATATCAAGAGGGGTGTGCCATTAAAAAATGGCTATAAGAGTGGCACAAATCTTCGATCTCAGAAAATAGTTTCCGAGCTAACATTTATTGGATGATCAAATGTAAAGCAGGGTATTAATGATCAAATCATGTGTGCTTTATCCACATTGTACCAGACATAACTACCGAGCATTGCTTAACAACTGATCACACAAATGTCTGTGTCCATCACCACCTCCCAAACTCACCTGTCACAACACTGCACACCAGAGCACAAACCAGCCTTTCTTCATGCCAATTAAAAGTTTGCACAAGCCGACACGTTTTAGGGGGTGAGACGACACCTTACAGTCTTTCACCAGTTATGTGCCTTGAACACATACAGTACGCACATAAAGATAATAAGGTGCTGTCAAGTACCCCTGAGGATAATTTGATTTCCTAGTTGTGACAAGTTTGGTTAATGGTTCTTTGAAATATGATTAGCTTTTACAGTCTTGTCGACTGTAGCACTACACAGAACACATAAAGTATTTGTTTGTTAAAAGATGTTTAAAGGCTTCTTGAGTTAAAAAATGTCCACTTTTTCTTATATATAACTGATTACCTTGAAGGTGTGATACTCATCCACTGATACTGATTTTGCCATGGCTCAAACATGACAGCAATTGCTAGCAAATGTAACTTCTTTTTTAATAATAAAAAAGTTTTAATAGCAAAAAAGAAAGAGCTTTGAGGGCAGAGCTTTTATTTCCTTTAAAATCTCTCTCAAAGTAACATGACATGTTTAATATATACTATAAGACAGTAAAAGAGGAAACATTTAATAATATAATACTATATTACAAAATATGTAATATAATATATTTTATAACATAAAAATATGTAGGACCTATATGAAGAGCTATTAAGCTATTAGGCTTAAAATTGCATTTCTGACTATTTCTTTATTTAAGTTGTTGTGAATCAGGAGCAGATGAAAAAAATGTTGTTTGAAAAAGATTGTACTCGTGACTTAGAAAATACGCTGGGCAGGCCACAAGCTTCCTGCTCCAATCCATTCTGATGCATCCACTTATAGACAACTGGATCCATGAATGTCTTTGTTTTCCAAGCTTGCATCAGGCTCAAAGTGTTAGCTCCAATACTGCTCGCCGTTTTTGTTACATCGGAAATGTTAGGTTGGGGTTGTGAGGGTCTGTAAGCTACCGGTAGAGCACCCTTTGAGTGATTGGAAGAAGGTGCGGGGTTGCTCCACGGCCACAATCATGCCAACAACTTCGAGGTGAATTTCTAATGAACTAATGTCGCTCTGCTGAAGCAATATCCTAGAAAACAACACATTTTTTTAATTTTAATTTTGGCTAAAGACAGCATTATCATAGCTAAAGACAACTGGAAATGCTTTTACAATAGATCAAAAGATGATTGGAGTGGGACTTTAATGACTGATTTCGTGATCTCGTGTTTTGATTTCCCATCTTCTACATTTAGGTTCTCTGTTGTATATTTGTCAGGTCACTTTAGATGAAACACTGCTTCCTTAGATTTATGTCCTGCTAGAGTCTGGATCAGCCGGCGGCGGGTGCATGCATGTGCATTTTATGTCAGTTTTAATCACGACTAAATGCTGGACAGGGACGGTGAACATCTCCTGCTCTGACTGCAGCTGGGAGGTTCTGCTGCATAAAGACGGTGAAGATTGGTCTGTCCCTTAAACCTAACTGTCTCTTCTTTGAGTAAACTGAGGACAAGGGAGTCATTCCTGTTACAAATTTAAGCAAATAGTAGCATAGTCACCAAAAATCTCAGACAAAAATAAAAAAGTTGCTAAATTTTTCACAATTCACCTTTTCAAACAAGAATCACTATGGTCGGAAATGCTACTAATTACAACATCACTGTCTGCTAATTTTAACTCTTTATCATCAGTTGTTTGTTTTTGTTGGGTGTGCTCAAATCAGTGACCTTGTCATCCAAGTCTAACAAAAAATTGTAATACACATAATACGTGCAGCCAAGAAAATCACGTGTGAATAGACATTTTTTAAACAGAAAGCTCTTGTAATTTCTAAACTGTACTCACAGAAACAAAATTATTAAAAGCATATTAACTGATAGTAAACAATTAGTGGAAATCTCTTCCTTTCCAGCACTTTTAAATCTATGAAGAGTGCTTAATTATTTTCTTTAGAATCAGATTATCATGAAAGATGAGGCATCTATTCGTTGTCTGGTTGGAAACAGTACAGAGTATTTGTCAGAATAGGGTCAGAAGACTTTTTGTGATTACGCTGTTTCCCACAGTAGTCCCAGTCAACTAAATATTCATGGACATCTGTGTGGCAATGAGTTAACTGTCTGAAGAACAAATAGTCACTGCGGTTTTTTACTTCTTCTTAGCACAGAAGCCCAATGGTATGAATAATGAAAGGGTGCTGCTCAGGCTTTAAATGCTCTACAGCTGCGCTTGTTTAGCCTGGGAGATAAATTGTATCATAGTGGCTCCCAAGTTGTTCATATTGATATAAAAGACATACACAAGAATTTAACGCACTAAAAACCCCAACCCAAATTACTACCATAAAGAAACAAATACTTCCAAAGACTGACTTTGAGAAGCCTAGTTAGTTCAGATTATGAGCCAGAGGGAAGACTACAGAAAGGAACAACCAGCTTATAGTGTCATTAAAATGAATGAATGAGAACATGCTAGAAAATGGATTGTATGATGTGTTAACAGTAGTTGGCTTTCTCATAAACATTTAGATTTTCTAGATCTGCTGACTTCTGTTGTGTCATGGGGTTGCTGGGGCCTACTGTTTGCCAAAGAAGGGGTTTGTTCAGAACAGTTCACCAGTCCGTCACAGTGTCAGGCAACCACACAAACTCCCATTCACACCTAAGAAACAATTTCAGAATAAACAATCAACCAAAGAAGTACTTTTTGGACTGTGGGAGGAAGCCGGAGCGCTATGAACCTGGGCGTCACGACAAACTGAAGGTAGGTAGGCTGTCCAGAAAACTAAACAGAGGACATAAACCAAAAGGTTTAATTGTCGTGAACTGTGCATTTGAAGTAAAAAGCCAAACAACTCCCAGAACTTACAACAAATAAAAATAACATATAATAATAACATAATAAGGGCGGCCGTGGTGCAGTGGAAAGGGCAGTCGACTTGCGATCGAAGGATTGCAGGTTCGATTCCCGCCTTGCCCGCCCATGTGTCGAAGTGTCCTTGGGCAAGACACTGAACCCCACATTGCCTCTGATGGAAGGTTGGCGCCAGTGTTCGGCAGCGGAGCCACCATCAGTGTGTGAATGGGTGAATGGGTCTGTGATTGCAAAGCGCTTTGGGCCTTCAATAGGCTAGAAAAGCGCTATATAAGTAAACGCCATTTACCAATAAAAAAACAAAAACTAGAATTCTTCCCCAAAAGTTCAAAATTGTCATTTTGGAGAAGATGATGTGCTGAGATGAACTATCAAAACAAAACAGAAAAAGAACTAGGGACACATTTTCTTTGTTGCTTTTTTATTGTCCTAGTCAGTTTATTTTAGTTCTAGACACTACTGTCCCCAACTGAGTAGACATTTTAACTAAATGACTAGGCTAAGCACATTAAATTCAATAATTCTTTTGGCATTCCCCACTCAATCAAACCAGGCCTGATAAATTGCCTTAGTGTAGAAGTACCCAAACTCCCAGTGGCCATGTCTTCCTTTTGTGTGCTACACAGGCCCCTAACCATAAAAGCCATAATTATCCTCAGCACACATTTAAGAGTAAAGTTATGAGCACTCAGTGAATTTGCATGGTCCTTACAGGCTCCTATAAAAAAAAAAAAGAAACAATATTTGGGGCTTAGAGGACTCGTGGACCAATTAGCCAACACCCCGGGAAGCAATGGAAACCTTTGTATTGTCTCTTGTGTTTGTGGGCCATGTCATTGTGTGTCTGCATGAAAGGGTTATGGTAACGATGGTTCTGGGAACAGAATGAATGCTGCTCTGTGCGGCGACGGTCAGTTAAAATGCCCTTGCTGTTAGGTAGCCTGAAGCAGTGTTGGTTGGTGTAAGAAATTTAAATTTGCCTGGTTGGTAAGACAAATGATGGAAAAAAACTTTCAAGCTATTTCTGACCTTAAAAAACTGTCTTTCACAAACAGTCAGTAACTTCAGCTTGTATTTTGGTAGGAGTGCATACTGGTAGGATTCATTTAAAAGCTCTATCTTGTGAGATTATTTGTAGTTTTTAAAAATCTACGATTATACTCAACTGTTTTTATACATTTCTGCTTTTATACATATCCAAAAAAAAGAAACACTTTTTTATTGGACAACGGCTGAAAATAATAAATGGTGTCACAGCAAGAGGCTTGCTCCCATTCTCAGGTCATTTTTTCAAATGTCACAACATACCTGCACATTAAAGGGTCAAGGGTTCAGCTGCAGAGATTACTCAGCCTGCGTCTTGTGACCTGTTGCCAACCCGTCTTCCATCTTATGCCCACACAAGTCCTTCTGAACGCAGCTATGAAGCTTCCACTAAAAGGTGTAATGGTTTTTGAGTATTTGATGAAATTAAAAATGAAAAATGGAGGTGGGAGGACTGAAAGGAGGCCTCAAAGCTTTATGCATGTGTAATTAAATGCAGATTTAGTTTGGTGAATATTTTTTTTTCAAAATAAATAAGAAAATGTTAAAGGAACCCAATGATTTTAAGGCTGACAGATCTTAAAAGCTTTAGTCACATACACCCATATGGGGGTTGCTGCAGGTTTTTGAGTTGTTCAGACATGCGGAAGGTCCTAGACATAAGCGGAGAGATCTTAAAGGGAGCGCAGGTGTGTCTTGCAGTTTCTTTGAGGCTCGTACGGCCACCGCAAGAGATGCCATTAAAATGGAATATAAGATTGATGTGCGTGTGGTAAGTGTATCGCAAACTATATGAAAGGGTAACGCTTGATGCTATCATACGATGCCCTTACGTCACACTTTATGGTTAATAAGGTGTGAGTATTGGCCCCTTACTGAGCCCATGTGTCTGCTACACATACTGGGTGTATACGGGATAAATACGTGCCCATAATAGGCCCGTAGGTTTAGGAATGGGCTGATATCATTTTTTTCCGGCTGATGCCGATAACCAATATTTTCCCTGCAGCTGTGACTGATAGCCGATATTTGTCGATACATACCGATATTTAAGTGCGTAGAATAGAGGTGCCCAAATCCAGGCTTCGAGGGCCAGTGTCCTACATGTTTTCCAACCAACCTGCCATTGAAGCTCCTTATTGGCTAAGCATACCTGATCCAGGTAATCAACAGCAGATAAGGCAGGATTTCTGGAAAACCAGCAGAAAGAACGGCCCTCGAGGCCTGGATTTGGGCACCCCTGGTCTAGAATAACACAAAGTGTTAGAACAGTACAAACATGCATCCCAAATAGAAACTATCAAAATATAAGTATAAGCTTGGCTTCAAAATTCAATGACTGTTACTTGCAAACACAAGCAATAGGCCTTCAAGATCACTAGAAGACAATAGGATTTAAAGAAAGTTCTTTGAAATTAAGTGTTTTCAAACAACAAAAAATTAGTAGAAACTGCTTAGTGTAAACAACATATTTTAAACGGTAAACATAAAACTTTGTAGTCTTGCATTAAAATTTGTTTCATTGGTTTTTTGTGGCTGGTTTAAACATTGACGTCAAAGTGGAACAACCAGTTGCTAACTTCAGCCACGTCCGACTTTTAAGACGTGATGAATAAAGCAAAACAAAATCACACAACCGTTGTAAAACTGGTATTTTCTCCATATAATAATAAACGTGAACCCATCATGTTTGCACCTTTATTGTTATGTGCGTTTGTGAACCATTCCAGAGCCAGTCGCTGCATTTTAGACAGAGCAGCTTGGTACGTGGAAAACAACTGTCTCCATTAATCCATGTGACGAGGAAGACTCCTGGTTTTGTCTGTAAACAGTAGCTTCATGTTTCTATGAAGTCGAAGGCTCTTCTTCAAGTTTCTCACTGGTATTTTCTCCTCAAAGACATTTTAGGGACTTAGTTTTGTTTGGCTTTTATTAAATTTTTGCTTTGAGCTTTTAAGTTGGCTAGCGCTCCGAGCAGTCAGTTGTCACAACAAGACAGGGGTATGTGGTGAACAGCATCCAGTCGTTTTCCAAAGTAAAACTTCTTTCAGAATAAAATAATAAAAAAGCAGAAGGAATCAAAGTTAGCGTCTGCATTTTTTCCTGTCTGCGGCCCGGTACCAAGCGGCCCTTGAACCAGTTTGTGGCCCGGGGGTTGGGGACCCCTGATTTGATGGAAACAGAAAGCACGTGGAAAAACGACGAGTTGGGGTTACCCCACACATCAAAAAGTGTCCGGAACATACTTCCATAGAGGATGAGTTGGGAGTGAGAATGTGTTGCTTGTACAGCCAAAGCGTGCTCAGACCCGCCCTCAATGCGCGTCTAGCGTCTGACGCAAGACGCGCATTGGTGGTGTGGGGAGCAAGCCTGTGCTAAACAGAGAACTTCTACTGCTGTAACCACCGGTCAAAGTTAAAGAAACTTTGTAACATATATCGGTGGAATTTTTGATATTGGATCGAAACCAATCTGATTGTCTTATTTCCTAATTTCTAAAGGTCAGGCTACACGTAGGGAGCCTGCATTTATCACTTGAACACCCCTGATGGGCAGTACTCATGATTTTGCAGGATTTGGGAGTTAAAAAAATGAAAAATCTGTGCTATACACCTACGTCTCACCTACTTTACCCTTACTTACCATTGCATGATGTATCAGTGTTCACTAAGACCTATCGCCTGCAACATGCCCGTGGAAAAAATATGCATGAATATTTTCAGGTCTACAGGCACAAAGAGTAGTCTATGACCTTGATAATTACTGTGGGCCACATGCGTACCCCATACAGATTTGCCCATTGTTTAGCCTGTAGACAGGCCATATCTAACCACAAGGCTTAAGGTGTCTGTATGCCTTCAGCTGCTATATGTACACAGAGTAGAAGTGCTGTGAGTGCAAGTCCAGAAAATTATCACAATAAATCTACAATACAGTACTGTCCTGCCTCTAGAGAGGGCAGGGAAGGTGACACTTGGGCAGCAAATGGAGACAAAACACCATTTAGTTCCTTTTCTTTCTCCAACTGACACAGCTTGAGAGGAAAGAAAACCCATTTCTTAGAAAGCCATTCGCCTCTCTATTGTTGTCTGCATCTTTTGCTTCCAATCAGCAGGCATATTTAAAGCCCCCTGTCCTTTTAGCAGTGAAGTGATTCTGAAGTGTGTGAGAACGAATGTGTGAGTAATCACAGAAAGGAGAGATCAAATCCATAGCAGTTGCTATCTATTGCTCTCACACAATTCCCTGTTATCTATCATGGCCAGCCAGACTTCGGCTTGTCTGTTGTTCCTTCTCATCACTTCACCCCTGAGAGAGTGAATAATTTCGGAGTCATCGTGCCCTTGTCAATCACAGTCACGATCATGTCGTTCAACCACCAAGAGCTCTCTAAGTCCTCCTGATGTAATACTAACAACACAAGCTCAGCTTGTACACAATCCACCTCTTTTCCCACTCAGGAAATCTTTTCCCCGGGGGCGGCCGTGGTGCAGTGGTAGGGCGGTCGGCCTCTGATCAGAAGATTGTAGGTTCAATTCCTGCCTTGCCCGCCCATGTGTCAAAGTGTCTTTGGGCAAGACACTGAACCCCACATTGCCTCTGATGGAAGGTTGACGCGGCAGCGGAACCACCATCAGTGTGTGAATGCTTGTGTGAATGCATGAACGGGACTGTGACTGTAAAATGCTTTGGGCCTTCAAGGAAGGTAGAAAAGCACTATATAAGTATTCACCGTTACCATGTCTTTTACAGCACGGTTATAACTTAAGCTAACTCAAATTTCTCTTAATTAGTGGGAATAAATCAGTGATTTTTAAGCTTTTTTTCAGCCTTGATTTTCTCATATAGCATAAAACCCGGAGAACAATTTTCCCCATCTTTTAGTAAAAGTTTTCTTTTAAAACCCAAATTTGGCCTTCAACAAGACAAAAATCCAATCATATCATTCATTAAATTGCACCTTCACCTTGTTGCACACCAAAAGAAACTCATACACTGAGCGAGTTGATCCTCAAATATTAAAACCAAAGTGAAACATCAGTGCCAAACCACTCGCCACACCTGTGACACTTTATGCTACACAAACAAACAAGGTGTCATATGAATGCTGAAAATCCCAACAGTATCCCCACTGTAACTCTAGTATCCATATATGCATCAACTTGAACTCAATAAATGAAGAGCCAAAGAGCATAAAAGTGCAGCATCACTTGTTCTGATTTACTAGAGGAGCCAGTTATTAAATAAATATTTTTTTGGCACAAGCACCAAATTTGGCATTGATGTACCTTCGGATTCCCTCTTTGAGAAAAGCACTTTGAACACAAGAAAATCCAAGATTTTAAAATATATGTTATATAAATTTAATGTACAAATAATAGTATTCTGTAGGTTCCTCTCAAGTTTAAAGACTGCATTTTGTATATGAACGTCCCATATTTTTTGAGACTGGTGCAAATAGACATTGAATATTTTTGTAACAATTGAGTGTATAGCTGCCATCTTTAAAAATGGCCGCCATTTCAGATTTTTCTTGTGGTTAATGTTCTTTAATGAAAGAGTGGGTCCTAAAGTACATCCGTGCCAAATTTAATGCTTGTACCAGAAAATGCACAATTTGTCTGAAATATCAACTGAACCCAACATATACATGCTTTGTGACGATCAGTTTTAGCACAGAACAAAAAAATTTGTGTTCTAATTGTTCAACCACATCTTGAATAATTTCAAACAAATTGTTAATTTATAATCATTAAGACATGCATCTGATTAGACCAAATGCAGCAATTTGTAACCAAGTGTTAAAGCACTTGCCTTCTTTTAGATAAAATGTCTGTTGTTTTGTCCTGAACAAATGCCAGCAGTGCCTCCCAAATCTATTAACTCTAGTGTTTTTGTTCGTTAAGTTGCCACTGGCGATTTTAAACCATATACATACGCAGAGTCACTCTGTGACCTTATCCAACAGTTGACAGTGGACCTGTGTGATGTTCGGCTTTACTGTTAAGCTGGAGCCTGATGGCTTTCCTTTAAGCAACATATGCCAAGTTTGCTTAACTCCAAACATTATCCTGGCATTTAACCAGCTCTAGGCCCGATTACGCACACATTAGAGACAATTTCTCAGAGCAAGACATTTGGCTTTTTATTTCCTCTGCTATTGTGAGCAGCACATAAATGGAGAAATTTGGGGGAAAAAAATTAGTGTTTCTTCACCTGTAATTACTGAACTTTTTCTTCTGGTTTTGCTTTTCTTTGAGCAAAAAGAACTTAAATGGTTTCGATTGTCAATCTATTGCCTTATTACAGATTATCACAGGTTGTGCTTAGCAGGTTTTGTGCAGCTTTTTTTTGTCTGCTTTTTCCACTGCAGCACTGTTAAACTTAAATTCACACCTAATTTTCAAAGACTTACAAAGAAAGCTTGAAAATAAGATATTGACTATGTAGAGTAAACCTTTTTCTACAGTAGAAAAACAATGTTAACCATTGTGAGGTTTTTTTCTCTTTTGCATTTAGTTATTAATAGTGTCACTGGAAGACCATGCAAATAAGTTTGCAAATGTTTATTACAAAGCTAAATACTACTGTATCATTGACAATTACTTGTGGCGGCTAAAGGTTTGTTTTTTACCTATCAACATGTCTTCCACATCAAGCCAAAGACTTTTGTCATAGTTCTAGAACCATGTGTTGTTTTTCCACGCCGAGTGAGAGTCAGGCTCATCTATAACCAGGAAATGTCAAGGTTCATAAATAGAAACCATGTGTATCTAGGTCAGAAGGACAGTGGTTCTTGGTTCTAGCTGGAACCTCCTCTGTGACCTGGTAGGCAATGACTCATATCCACTCATCCTCCATGTTACAGGCGTGTAAGCAGTGACTGTGTGAAAAAGGATGCCGTTGGACGGGCGACATCTCATGCATGATGTGCAACAGTCACTCCTGTGATGCGCCACTGATGCAGATCAGTTGCACGCAGACAATGCCACTGGACACTATCAGAGTCAAGCCAAATGACTAATTATAGGGGAAGCATGTAGTCTTCCCCAGTCTTACATAAGGAAGACACTCTTACAGCAACTGTGGGCATGCCTGCAAAAGAAAGACAGTTATGTAAAGGATTGCAGTGGCTGACTAAGTTAGTTTCCCGTGACAGAGGGTTGAGTTAATTTCAACTATTTCAACTATTATAAGAGAGTTCTGATGCCTCATTTATTAAGGCAAAGCAGGTAGAAATGCGCTTACACGAATGCTGTCTTTAAAAAAGGGAAAAGTATGCAGAAAAAAAATGTCTTATTTGCAAACATTATAAATTGAAATAGAACCAAGATGACAGAGATAACCAGATGGGTAAGCTTCCCGTAGCTGCTTACGGATGTTTGCATATTCATTTCTCATTAACATGGACCTTCTATGGATAATTGAGGGCAAGGTGTGGGAGGGGGCAACAAACTGATGGGCTCAGGTTAATATTTATGAATATAATATTTTATATTCTAAGATTTATTTTCTCTCATATAAATAATGATTTAAAAACAAATGAAAAGAACATTTTCATTTATGTCATTTATAAAAACTTTTGTTTCAAAAAGCCTTTTGAGTGATGCTGGTTCCGAGGACATTTTTTTTTCAGTTGATAACATCTATTCTTGTTACAGTAGTTTAAAGAAACACTAGACTGTCCAATAACCTACAAAACATATTAAAAAGTTTACTTTTATCTGCTTCAGAAAACCACAGAAGGGTCATCACACCAATAGTAACCACAGCAGCGACACTGTCTATTGTTTGCACTTTTATATTATACCTAACTTAATATATGTGCTGGTCTCAAGCAAATGGCACACATCTGCTCTGTTTGCCACCTTATTGAGCAAGTCTAAACTTATTTCAGAAGAATAATGAAGAGGTGAGTAAAGCCTGAATAATATTTATTTATCAGACAAATAAAGTCATTATTGTTGTTACGCTTCTCGTGCATTAAAAGGTGCTCTTATTCTCGTTTTAATACTTTTCTTTATACATTTTCCTCTTCTTTTTGAGATGTGTTTTATTGCTTTTGTTGAGTTTAATATTTAGTTATGACAGAAAAATGAATATATAAACATTGACTAGGTAAATAAATTGTAATACAGTCGGTACTTCTCTTATTCAAAGGACCATAAGGTCTCAAACCTTCCCGCTCATACTGAGCACAGCGAGGGACACAACAAAGGGAAAAGAGGACATGCAAATTCCGATTAACATTCAGTGCGTCCGTAATTGAATGGAGGCATCCCAAGTAATGGCCAGAGAGACTCAAGCTGTGGATGTGATAAACAAGCCTCACTTTGCAGTTTTTGAGGCTCCATCATCCAAGAGACATAAACATAATGACCATGGCACCAGCCTTTCCAGCCTAATAAGAATTGCTAAGTGAAATAAACAGTAGACCAAGAAAGAAAGCAAGAGAAAGAACAAGCATGTGACATATTTCCAAATCAGGAGGTGACTAACTTTGCTTAACTTTGAATATTCAAATAAACTCGCTTTTTTGGATGTTCCTCGACTGGTGGTTGGAGTAGGAATCATTTAGAGATGAGAAAAAGCTGGTATGGCTTAAAAAAGGGAAGTGACACATCACAAAGGAAAAATTTAGACAATGAAGAAAAAAGTACACAGCTCCATAAACATCTGAGGTCAACAATCTCTTGTAAGGACTTTCCTTCCAACTAGTCCCAAGAGCAAATCAAGGCAGCGTTGTTGTTAAAGACTGGACTACATTTACTATCCATAGCAAGTGTATGATACTAGGGGAGCGATGTCTGTTAAGTGATAAAGAGATAAATGAGAAAAAAGGAGGCCCAAACCCAGAGAAATTGAATCATCCAAGGAGTTTCTAAATAATTCTCTACAAAATCAGACCCTTATTAGTCATAATAAAGTAATTATAATGTTGTTACTTCACAAAAAACACACATTTAACTCTGTGTTTAGTTTATGACACACAATGCAGCTAGTTTTGGAGATCATTAATGATTAAAAACATTGTCAGAAACTTTTTTTTAAGCAGAGCTGAACAGGTGTGTTTAGCATCGGGTTGCAAGCTACAGAAAAGGATTGAAATTTGATTTTAAGGGCGAATCCTCCAAACAAACGGTTCTTAAAGCTGCACTGTTTGTTGCAAACGAAAGACACCATGAATCTGATCTGGCATCCAAACAAACCCCTGCATGACCCCACCTTCCCACCATCCATCCTTCATTCACTTTGCAGAATTTGGTCTGAAATAAAGAAGGAACCAGACCATTTTATAGCTGCAAAAATTTGCTATCGACAGCATTTGCTGGCTTTTGCTGTTAAGGCACTGAAGTTCTTTGCTTAAGAAAAAAAACATGTATCAGCAAAGCTGCAGAGCAAGATCATGGCCCTTCTCATGCTGCAGCAAAAAGAGACATGAAGATGAATTTCTTGAAGCTGTAAAGAAACTCACTTGAGACTAAAGTGATGCACAGACAGCTTGGAGGATATGTGGCCTTGCTTCTTAGCTGCAAGAGCACAGCGTACACAGACAAATACTGAGTTAAAATATATAAAAAAATAAGATCATAAAAGGCAGAGAATATTGCTGTGACGTTAAGTCCTGGGTGTATGAATGAAAATACAAGAAGTTGGGCAGAACCTGTGTGCGGCTGTTGTGACATTTGTATTATTTCCCTTCTGACAGGTAAAGTAAAAGGGATTTTCACAGGTAGTCAGTTCATTCGGAGGACCTGCCAGCACCCCCAGGGTCCAACATTACACCCCGGATAAAATTACAAAATGTTAAAGGGGCAGAGATGGAACAAAGGTTATATGAGGTGAAACTTAAAAGGCTTTGCAGAAGAAAAGCGGGATGGAAACAGACTAGGAGCAGTAAAACAATAAAATAAAGTAAAGCAGCTGGTAAACACAGATTTTTCTGGTAATAATAAGTCTGTGTGATGGGGCAAGGAGGTTACTCAAAAATGTAAGAACAAAAAAAGTCACAAAAAGTTACTAAATTTGCCTCATCCCTTTTTTAAAGTCATGTATACAACTTAATTTAAACTGCAAACTGGCAATTTCCAAAGGACTGATTAATACCCTTAACTGCACTATACAAGAACTGGACTGGGTGACTTCACCCAAAGAAAAAGACTTGGTTTTGGCTCAAACTAAATGAACCAGTGATCCTTAGTCATGCTACAATCACACTGACTGACTGAAAACATGCATTCAAGCGACCACTTCCTATGAAAACCCCACGTGAAGGAACGCGTATGTATGTCTTGGGCTTCTGTGTTCAATAATCTCGCGTTCACATGCCACAATGCAAGTTTTTATGCCTGTTTTCGGGCTCTATGCAAAATACCCGCTCATTGAATGTGTGACAAAAGTTAAACCAGCTGAACTTTGACCAATCAGGGACTCGGATTCATCTAGTGACGTATGGGTGGCGTTCTTTCAAAACATGGAAGTGCCAAACAGTTGAAAAATGATCATGGAGGAGAAATGTGTTTTATGCCCAGCTGGAATTATATGAAACCAAGTCTTTCATAATTCAAAATACAGCTGTGAGAGATAAAAGCCCAGAGCGCTAGAATCGGGTGGCAACAGTCCAGTGAGAACACTGTATGCTAAAAGCGTGTTCAAGAATGCCTATTTAGCAGATTCCAGACTGTGCATCACATCCTGGTGTGTGCGTAGCATCAGCTGTGATTGGTCCGAGTCAGCATTTTTATGGCAGCCGCTCTTTCCAATCAGGAGTGAGCTTGTTGGGAGTCCACAAGCCTACCACTTGAAAGCTGGAGAAACTGTCAATCAGATGTTTTGAACATTCAACATAAGACCACTTGCTTTTGTTGAGACATCTGATTGGTCAGTTTATAAATTGAATTACTTTCATTACAGAAATAAAAATATTTTTAAAAAATTAAGACTTGCTAGAACTTGATAAATAAATGTAGCAGAGAAAGACTGGTTATCCAGACAAATACTGTATATTGACTGAGTAATAGCTGTTAATTTCTCAACAGAAGTCTATGGAATTTTGACTTCTTGGAACCAGCGGGTACTTCCTGTTTGGAAAACCAGGGAGAGGGGTCAGCTAAGTTCCCATATACGGTCAATAATTAAAATGCCAAAAAATTTGATAGGGGTTATTAAAGAAGTATCTGATGCAACTCTTTATGTTACTGATCCGGGCCAGTCACAGGAAAAAGATATATCCATATATAAAGAAAGGATAGCTATGTCTTACAGAGTTGGAACATGTGTCAATGTGAAAACTAATCTTTTTGGAGTTGTGAAAAGCTATTTAAACATAGGAAGAAGTTGGATAACATAGAATAGAGAAGCAGTTCTTGCTGAATCTTGGGTGGTGAAGGCAACAGTAGTAAAACACAAGGAGCACCAGTCAGCAGGCTAAACTGTGCCCTGGTGTCTTGGTGTCATACCAGTTCAGGCAGCGGACAGAAGCAGTATTATAGAGCAGTGGGCCTGGCCAAGAGGAGGAACAATAGGTCCTGTGTGCCGGACCCTCGGGAACATCCCAACAGCTGGAAGATAGGAGGTCTGTTTGTGGCTCCACTAAAAGGCAGGCAAACAGGAACCACTCGTTGTGCACACAAATTAATGTCTACTCTGGCTTTCCCGAAATCCCTTGCCCACCTGCTCATTTTCATCATTTTTTTTCTTTTCAATGTCTCCCGCCACATGCCCCAACATCATGGGCTGTTATTCTGTTCTCACTATCACCCTTCTCCATCTCTAAGGGGAAAGACAAAAGGGAGAGATATAGTTCTTGTTAGCAAGAAAAAAAAAACCAGAGACTGGCAGAGAACCAAAGCCATGTCAACAAAGAGCAGAGGTTGAAAAAGCTACTGCAGTAGCCATGCCAAAAAACTACTTTCTCACACTAAAAACCATAAGCAGTGTCAAATGTGCAGAAGCAAAAACTAAAAGTGGGTATAACATATTTTGTGGAGTATAAGTCACATGAGCAAAACAATGCACAGTAAAATAAATAAATAAATAACCACATATAGGTCGCATCGGAGTATAAGTTGCACTTTTGGGAGAAAAGTGCCACGCTTCTAAATGAATCCGCCAAGCCCAGGATAATTCTGTGTTCACATTAAATACAATTCATGAGTCAAATTTACCCTTTTGACCTCCGTCAAATTTGATGCTCAAAACTGATCCAATGTGTTCAAAAGCTAGACGCTCCAGTCTCGTTTTTAGTCTCATCGGAACATGGAAGCATTAACTGTATATCTCATTCATAATGCGCGGAAGACATGGATGACGTTGAGATACAAGGTTTATTTTGAAGAGCTCTACAAAAGCTCAATGTCTGCCATTCATGAGATCATTCAGTTTTTTTTTACCTTCTACTGCAGGAACCTGTGTGCGAATGATGGTGCTTTCATCCTAACTTCTAGCTGTTTCTGTAGCCCAGTTTGCTGACTTGCTTGCTGTCCCGCAATAGTCTGGTAATTTCTCGATGTAAATAATTAAAATATAAAGATCTGAAGGAAAACAATCAGATTCTTCTCCATGTTTGTTTTGGATGACGCTTTTTCTTCTGTGTTGCTGTCAGTAGCAAATGCTGATAAACACACCTACAGTGCCCTCTCGTAGCTGTTAGCAAGAAACAACCACTAAAATGCAACCGGTATTACACCCCTGGCGAAACAATGCAAAAAACGCGACTTATGCTTAAAAAAAAACAGTATTTCACACGGTGCTGCATCTGAACGAGTGTACATGGTGCACACAGCAAGAGAACATGGATATATGCACGGTTTTCAAAAAAGTAAGTCTCCATCAAACCTTGATGTACCTGCAAATGGGGCAGTTAGGTGCACGAGGCTGTGCGTGTACTGTATTGATTATGCATCTGAGAGTTGATTTAACAGCACTGTAAATCCACACTACAACATCTACGAGCAAATCCACTGAGAGCTGAGAGGGAACAATCACTGCTTCTGCAAACATCTGCAACAACTTCAAATCCAGACAGTTTGTTCTGCGCACATGCATCATTCCCCCATGGAAATAGGAGATCTAGGTTATCCGGTAGCGGTCCGAAGCACTTTCACATTCAGTAGCCACTACAGTTCTTGAATAATGCATCCTTTTAACTGACTTTATTTGATTAAATGCAAGCACATCAGATTTGTTCATCTGATTTTGGGAAATTCACTCTGTTTTAAGAATTCATTCTTTTGGAAAAGTGATCTAAATTGAGCTGTTAAATAATTAAAATGAGAGAAAAAGATTAATTTTTAAATAACAGATGGATGATTTGCTCATCATCACTGGTCTGTGCTTCAAAAATACAGCGGCGTAAGCACCAGGACCAGCAGTGTGGGAACATTAGGAGCTCTGCAGCTGATGCCTCAAGAGATGATTCATTCTACATCGGTCATACATTTAAAACAACACTGATTCCTTTAATAACATGCTACACACCACATAAAAAAGGGCCATCAAATCAAGATTTGAATGCACCACACATTAAAAATAAAATCTATGAATGGGATGAAATGCCACATATGACATCATACAATGCAGAGATCTTCAACTATCATCCAAAGCTGACATTGTTCCTCAGCCATTATCCTTAGTGCTGCACTAAGGTTTCAGATTTCACAAACCATAGTTTTTACAACAATATCCCCCCCCCCCCCCCCCCCATGACATGTGCAAACCGAGCTGGAGAAGCCCTCAGCCCCCAAGTCAGTGCGCTCCTGGGGTGGGAAATGAAGTGCCAATGCGCGCGGTGGGCATGACCACACTGTACTAAACTGAAACTCAGATATCCCTTTCTGCGTGAACACATCACAGATGGGGGGAATAAAGGATCGTTTATAGCGCTTTGCAAGTATTTGCTTCTACCCCCTCCAAAATGATATCCTCAGACTCTGCAGCAGGAGCCCCTGCAGATGTGGAGTTATCTCGTCAAAATAAGTGCTCTTTTACTGATCAATACTCATCATTACGCGTGTACTTTTAAAAAAAATCGAGATCTGACCACTTTGTATTAGTCACCTGTATGCTGAGCTGACGTGAGTCACTGATGGCCAGGCAGTGTTGAATTACCGTTATTACTAAGCCAGATTCGGTTTAAGCGTAACGCTCTACAACATGGTGACTCTGCTTCTAACTTGCTCCTCTGCTGGAATAAATACATTAAAGTCCGTTTGTCAGTAAAAAGAAAAAAAAAAAAGAAAGGATTTTTTTTTCAAAACAGTCACAATAACGCCATATTTGAACACGATGCTACCTTAAAGGGTTCTTTAAAATTCCGCTGATTTTCTTCCCATCTTTACCAAGAAGCAAAGCGTGGCGCCGTGTCTAAGAATTTAAATCCCCGTGGTTTTACATCCATGGTTGTGCCGTCTCTCGTATCCAATGCTCTCCTGGTGGAAGAGGCGGCAGCAAAGAAGGATCCAGCTGCATTTTTTTCAAGGGATTTCTCCGGGCGGAATTAGATCTGGCTAAAGTTAAATCGTGTTAATCTAAAATAACTTCGGGCATACTTACTTAAAAATATTACAGTACTTTAATTACTTCCAGCTTATGTTGTCTATTCGGGTTAAAGACCGTGATGTGGCATTCATTGTGGAGAAAATACCCCCGTTTCGGTCTTGTAATGGTATGAGCCACTCTTTTGTTAAGGAGCAAGAAACCTGAGAGTGCGCCAGAAAAGTTAAACAAAAACGTAATAAGTTATATTATTTAAAAATAAGTATACTGAATTGATTTTGTTTCTTTCATAAAATTATAAATTACATACCGTATGCTCAACATAACAAACGAGACTAGTTAGTTACATTCTAATTAAAAGTGATAATGGCGATTATACAACATTATTATACATATAGTCTTTCTTTCTAATTGTCTTTGCTCCACATTAAAGGGAAAAATGCACAACTTAGCATTTACAATATTATTTTTTGTTATAGACTTATACATGTTCATGAAGATGCTAAATGCTCTAAAAACTCTTTAGCAGTACAACAGATTGGCAGTAATGCTAAAGTATAAATGTTTCTTTTGCATCTAAACTTTTACGAATCACAAATTTCATATACTTTATTTGGCTTATGGCATGCTTTTATTTTACTGGCCTGCTGCTGCTCTGCAGTATTTTTTAGGTGAGGTAGGAACCATAGCTCCTGGATTTTTTTGAGTGCTTTTAACTAAATGAAAGCATTATATACCAAATATTCAACAATTAATCTTCAGTTTTAGTCAGTTTGGTCCATATTAATTTGAAAAAATAGACCATGTTTTTAAAAAGTGAAAATAAAGACCGAATATAGAGATCCAAGGATTAAACTGCCCCTGGGGGACTGAAACAAACACCACCTTAATGAGAAAAAAATTTAAGCTAGTTCACTAATACAAACAGCAAAAATGACAGAAAAAAAGTCCCTAAATACACTTTTTGAAACAAACTTTAAAAAAAAACGCGGCTTAAAGCTATAGCGAGAAGATTACTTTTTTTGTTTGTTTTTTTTTATTTCTCATGATTTTTCTGCTGTAAAAATGAATATTGGTCTACTATAAGACACATGGCTTTACATTTGAGTAAAAAAATAAATTAACAATTAACATGATATTATAAAAAGTTAGCACTCATATTTGTAATCGTTCCAATTTCCAATGTAATGCATATATAAAAAAAATCTTATTAAAGTTATAACAGGTAGTCCCGCCCTCGAACTTCCGTTAAATTCACAACATTCAAAATGTCTGCTGCCATAGCTTCCCTCGCTTCGTACGGTAGCGATTCTGACTCAGAAAACGAGTCAGAATCAAACACTAGTTCAGAAAAAGTCGACCCAATGGACTCGGACGCTACGGTTCACCTCAAACCTTTGCAATCTGGTAATGTAATGTCTTTGGGAGCTCTCAATTCTGCCCCGGAGGTGGCTGTTAAGGTAAGCTAAGTCAGTCAAGCTAACTCACTTTAGCCTAAATTTGAAGTTTGATGACTGTTCCTCGACGATAGTTTTGTATATGGCGATAAATTTGGTTAAAAGTAACGATATCTTTAGTCAGGGATTTTAATTTGTATATGAGACTTCATACAGGTGAAGTTGTAAACACAAATCAAGTATAAACTACGAATATAGCCAAATCCATGAGGCAGCATTGACACTAGTACACAATACAAAAATGTTTAATTGCATTTTAATTAGTGGCCTCTTTCTAATGCTTTTATTTAGTAATAATACCTTGATTAAAGTTTTACATATTTGCGTCTCTGGTGTGTGTTTTATTTCTTTTTTTAACGTAAAATCAAAGCCAATCTGTAATGCTAAAAATATGAATTTTCATATTAAAGGATTAATAAAGTTTTTTTTTCTTATCTTAATTTTTTTTATATATTGCAATAGATGTATTTTAATTGAAAATGTTAACATATTTATAGTATGTAGAGACGTCTTTATGTTTGACAATGTTGTCTAAGTTACCAACAAGCATAGATACATAACTGAAATCTTTTAATTATTCAAATGTATTTCCTTACAATAATGTTTTATAACTGTATTTGATGACATGATGTCTGTACTACATTTTAGTAACTATTTTGCAGTAAAATATAATCTAAAGAGACAAATGTACAACACTGTATTTCACGTGTGTTTTCTAATAATTAGTAATGATGATAATTTGCATCTGCATTCATGATAGGAGTCTGTTGAGACGGGTACACACTTGGATCCTACTTTGAAAGAAGTCAGTTATAACCCCACATTTGAAACCTTGTTTGCTCCTGAGGTAAGTTTGTAAAGTTATTCCACTAAGACAATTTCAGAATAATGTTGTAATACAAAAGCATGTGAAGTTATAAAAGTTTGACTAAGTTTAATTAATGAAATTCTAACTATTACAATTTAAACAAAAACAAAGAAAATATTCTATTGTATTAAAAAGGCTGATGTTATTTGCATGTATTTACATGCAACAACTCACAAAAACGGATGCAATTTTATGTTGGCTACACGTAATATGTGCGGCCTAGATGCACATTGCTGCATTGCCCGCACTTATCTTAAGTGCGTCCAAGGAAAATGCTGTTTTTGATTGCACAAATTTACCTTACTCTAACCTTTCCTCCGGATCCGTGCAGCCAAGAAAAAAGCTCCGCAATGGCCACACGTCTTTAGAAAATTCTGTGCTAATTGTCTTTTTCTATTAACAAACAACAATGTCAAGATGAAGAAGATAAATTAATAATAACAAATTAAGCAGTAGTTATGAATAGTATGAAAATAATTTTTAATGGAAAGCTGTTAAATTTATGAAAAATTGATTTACTAAGGTAAATTGTTGTTTTCCTTCTTGTAACTACAGCTGAGCTCTTCTCCTGTTTCTTACACATACATATTCACTTTAAAAAAATTTAGGCTTTTTATGCTGTCAAAAACATAAAAAAGTAAGTGTTTTTGGTTCCTTTGAGTAAAACGTATGTATGTGTTGGATGTCTTGATTTGTTTTTATTTCAAACCATCTACAGATTTTTTTTTAAAGCTGAAAAACGTTTATATGAACATAGAATGGCATGTAGATTAACAAGACTGTTGGTCAAACAAGCTTTAAATGAAATGTTTTTGTTTGTTCGGAACTGTGTTAATTCGTTTTGTTTGTTCCTAGTTTGGACCGAAGAACCCTTTTCAGACACAGCAAATGGCCGCCCCCAGGAACATGCTATCTGGTTATGCAGAACCAGCTCACGTCAACGACTTCATGTTTGAACAGCAAAGAAGGACATTCTCTACTTATGGTAAGATTGACACTAGGGTGGATGGATTCTGTAAGTGTTCACATATTTCAGACTAGAAACCCATATTTTATCTGTTGATAGGTTATGCTTTAGACCCTTCTGTTGACGCTCAACAAACAACCACAAATAGCTACATCGGTGCGGTGGATGAAGCTGAGAAAAATAAAGGTAATCGTTGAAAGCGTATTATCTGTTTTTCGTTTCATCATGGCATCATTTGACCATAACCCCGTGAGGCCTGACCACCCGTCTACAGGTGGAAGTGACAGAAGATCTCAGGGTCTAATGGGTTTAATGCCTGTCAAGTACAGTTATTGGCAAATGTAATTGAATTGCTTTGTATTCATTGTAATTCCAGGACTGACCGTTTTTGAAAGTGGTCTGAAGAAGACAGAGAAAAGGAAGAAGGTTAAAGGAGGAGAGGCTGCAGATATTGATAATTTCCTTGGGCCATGGGCCAAATATGAAGATGAGAAAAATGTGGCCAAACCAACAGAGGTGATGTTTTCTTTAATAGACTATGTATTTCACTGACTCACTGCTTGATAGAAATACAGGGCAGTTAATGCAGTAAAACTATTCATTGTATAATTGTATTTATATTTTTGCAAAATTCTGTATATTAATGCTCCTTACTTTTGTTCAGATAAAATCATTAAGTAAAAAAATCAAAAATACTAATAAGTATTAGATTTGATTTGATTAGGAACAGTTTTTTAATAATATTTTACTATCTTATCATATTTATAGTTTTCTGCCACCTCAAAAATATCAGTAAATATCTAATTTAAAATGTGTGTCTGGAGTTGAGCTACTTGTTTCCTTGTCCAGTCTTTATAATGTTTTGAAGATTAAGGTGTCTTGAGTTTTTCTAAAGATAGATTTTCTTGTGCAGGAAGAAAAGAAGGATCTGGAGGAATACCTTGCTAAGAGGCAGAAGAGAGGAAAGAGGGAGGAAGAGTCTCCAGCAGAGGAGAAGACCATTCTTCATGGTACTGGGTTTTTGATAGTAATATTATTTTTAGACGTTTATGAATTTTTAAATAACTTAAGAGTAACCCATCCTTTAAAGAATTTTATTCCAAATGTTTTTTTTTTAAAAAAAACATTGTAATAATACATAATACAGGGTATTTCTCTAGACTCATCTCTCAATCAATGACTGGCTACTATGATCAAGTTTTTCAACTTCTGTCAAAAAATTACATCTTATTTAAAGTATGAGCGTCAAGCAGAGCTGCCAGCTTTGTTGAATTTAAAGGCAGTCATGTTGCGGGGTATTTCAAAACACTTTTTTTTGTTCTTTTCACAGTTAAAGACATGTATGACTACCAGGGCAGGTCTTACCTCCACGTTCCACAGGACGTTGGCGTCAACCTGCGTTCGCCTGATGCTCCGGACAAGTGTTACCTGCCGAAGAAACAGCTTCATGTCTGGTCTGGACACACCAAGGTGAGTGAAAAGACCATCTTTGCATCCAATGAGCCTCACTCAAACATTTTTTTTCCCACAATTTCTTTTTTATTTTTTTTAGCTTTTTTAAGTTTTAAGACTTTATAGTGGAAGCAGCAGTCCTCAAAATCTGATTTGTGATACAAACAGGTTTTAAAGAACTGTAATAAATGCTGTTATCTAGAAAAATCCATTTAGCCACTCTGATGTTATAAAGTTTGCTGAGTCTTCTGAGTGAAAGTAACACAGAAAAATAAAAGAATTTCTGGAAAAGTTCTTCAATAGCAACATGCTGCTCTGATCTGAAAGTCAAATTAACATATTTATTGTGAGGACATTAATAGTTTGCTTTCATTTAATAAATAGTTCTTGTGTTTTTTAGGCCGTTAGACTAAATAAGAAAATAATCTAAATTGAAAATGACGCTCCCTAAAGTTGTCTCACTAATTTAAAAATACTTTAAAAGAAAAATGTTGTAAATATTAGGGATAATTAGCTAATGTTTGGAGACTCAAACAATTTTAAATGTTGCTGTTATTTTCATTCAGGGTGTCAGTGCGATCCGGTTATTCCCCAGCTCCGGTCATCTGCTGCTGTCCTGCTCTATGGACTGTAAGATCAAGGTACATGCATTTAAAAGTATAAAACATTTGGATTCATTCTATGCTTTTCATTTGTAATATTGAAAGCATAATCCCCTCTAAAACATATTCCACTTTTACGGTCTGTCAAGAATCAAATTCTTTGGTTTCCCATGAGAATCTGGTTCCTGTTTTGACTGGACCTGCTTCAAACATCTTTTGTTGAAAACTTGTGTTCATGTTTTGTCTAATTTTTCCACAGTTGTGGGAGGTTTACGGTGAGAGGAGGTGTCTTAGGACATTTATTGGCAAGTGTTATCTGGTTTCATTTATATCTTCTTCTGCTCTAAATGATCTGTAAAAGCTTTTTATATTTACGAGTGAAAATGATTCCTTCTTCCACCAGATCTCCAAAATAAAGCAACATTCAGGCAATGTTTTTTTTTTTTTTTTAGCATGAGCCGTTTCATGATGAATTCCTTGCTCTTCCAGAAATTATGCAATGTAGTCAGGGTGTTTGGTTAATCATCTTCATGCTGTTTGTTTATTGTGGATTTTCCAGAATATTTTCATGAAGTTTAAGTTGCAATCATGCAACCTGTATTTCAAGTTCCTGTTTGTAAAATTATATTAAGGATTAGTTTTTATTATTTAAAATAGTTTGATGTGAAATACTTTGTGTGTGATGTATGTCTTTGGCTCTCAGCCTAAACTGACCCCAAATAACCGTAATGGAAACAAAATAGATATTAATCTATTTTGACAGTTTAGTCTCCAGAAAAAACCTTAATTTAAAAAAAAAAGTCAAATGTAATTTTGCGTCTTGAGGGGTCATTTTGATTCTAAGATGACCCACGGGTGAATAAAATAATTACAAATGTACCGTTTTATTTTATTTAGTATTGAAAACCCGTGATTGAATACCGATCACAGCGCCTGAAATCATTGAGTGTTTTGCCATCTAACTGTTAGATCTCAATAAACAACAAAATATCATCAGCAAAGATGATGAGGTTAAGATAAGGTTGAGATCTGATAGTTTTTAAGGTGTGGGTGTGTGTGTGCGGGGTGGGGGGTGGGGGTGTCCTTGTTTGGCTGGTAGATGCAGGGCCCTCTTCCACACGTCTCACTGAGAGCACACTGTCAGAGTAAAGATTGTTTGCAGCTGTGGCTCCCCTTGTCAGCTCCTTCAAAGAATATGCATAATTCAGCAGCCCAGGGGCAGAAGAAGGGAATGAGGGGCAGGGGAGGGCAGAAAACATTGAGATGGAGGGGATGAAGAGCTAGACATGTTGTACTGTTTGTGTGAATGAACAGAGTGGCTGGGTCCACACACATTATGTCCATATTTGCATTTCTACTCTGTTTCTGTAAAAATCTTTGAATTTCCTCAGCAAATACAATTTCTGGAAGACATTAAAGATGCTTATTTTGACAAATTAAAATTTTATTTTGACAAATTTAAATACTTAAATCACTAAAATATTGGATTGGATTGCCTTGCTTGCCTGATTTACTGCCAGTAGTTCCAATTGTATGAATGTCCAAGCAATTATGCATATATCTTTATGTATTTTAGACGTTGCAGTGTTTTCTTTCTACTGCCAAACAATTGCCGCTCTGCAGTTTCTATTTTAATTTCTAATTTCATTAGAAATTCACCTCTGAGTTGCAGGCAGGACTGTTGGTCTCCTTGTTACAGGGTGGAGCCAGGAGCTTGTAGCCTGCCTAACGTATTTTCTATATCATAAATATAGTCTTTTTCAAATAGAATTTCTGCCTCTGATTCACAACAATTTGAATAAAGAAATACTCAGAAATGCAA
Source organism: Adrianichthys oophorus (assembly GCA_036245035.1). NCBI lineage: Eukaryota > Metazoa > Chordata > Actinopteri > Beloniformes > Adrianichthyidae > Adrianichthys > Adrianichthys oophorus. The sequence continues at coordinate 21,140,503 of BSAI01000101.1, read as the reverse complement.
TTTTGAACTTAATGTTCTCAATACATGTCCTCCATCATCAAAAAAAGCAACAAGAACATGTTAAACATGTGAAAATGGCTGAATGTTGTTGCATTAAATTGTTGTCATTTTGAGTATTTATAAGGTATTCCATTTGTCTGTTTCACTTAAGTGTGTGTATTTTTTGTGTAATAGGTCACAGCAAAGCCGTGCGAGACATCTGCTTCAGCAACAGTGGGACTCAGTTCCTTAGCGCTGCGTACGACCGCTACATAAAACTGTGGGACTCTGAGACAGGTGCGAGGTGTCTCCGACATTGGTTTGCTTCCCTAGAGTGACTAAATTCATGTTTTAAAATCAAAATACAACTTTAACTGCTTGGAGTTTTTTTTCTCTCCCTACTTGGTGTTTCAGCTTCTTGTCAGATACATAACCAAGCAGATGTATTATTAACATAAAGGTCAAAGCAGCAATCATTGTGCATGCAAAGGGGATTTCATATGTGAGACTCGGTACTCAGGGAGTAGTCGCGTTCTGTTGGCTCTGTTTAAGCACACGTCTAGAATAATCTTTATGTTGATTAGAAAAATGACAGCAGGAGAGTTTCCATGACAACATTTGTCTGATTGAGCTTCTGTCCTTGTCGCTAACATTTTTAAAAAAATTTACCTAAGTCTGTTATAGATGGCTTAAGATAACAATTTTAATCAGTGTTTCCTATTTACATATCTTTTACTTGCCACCAATTTGATTAAAAGTTTGCTCCTCCAGCAGAGGGCAGAAGAGAGTTAAACCCCTCACTGTCTGGTACAGAATCCACTTCATTCTGCCCATAAATGGAGTTTATCGCTTACTGTTTACTTTTTTTTCCATTTGAGGTTTGTGTACTGTATTTTCTAATAGCAACTTTAATATTTCATCACACATTTCTTCCACCTGTACTAAAATGTCAGTGGTTGCAGAGCTCTTATTACAATCATAAAACCCTGCTAGGGTTTTGGTCTTTTCATTTCCAGTTTTCCATTATTTCTAGTTTTTGTCACAATCACTCACCTTTGTGGAATGAACAAAAACTCAAGGGGTTTGCAGTTTTACAACTCAGTTGTCTTCAGCTAAAGGGATCCAGCATAAGCTGCAGACTAATGGTTTTTATTATTTATTTTGTTTTGAAACATTAGTTCAGATTATTCCCAAGCTCTAATTTTTAATTTGCTTTACCCCACAGGCCAATGCATCTCGCGCTTCACCAACAGGAAGGTGCCATACTGTGTCAAATTCAACCCAGATGAAGACAAACAGAGCCTTTTTGTGGCCGGCATGTCAGATAAGAAGATTGTTCAGGTAAAGAATCAGGGAGAATGAAGCTGTGCTGACCCAGCAGAGACATGGAACTGTACACAGGCGGTGCCCACAGGACCATGAAATGCAATTGTCTCTTTTTTTTTTTTACCAACTATACAGTTGTGTGTGAGTGGATGACAGGATTAGAACAACTCATAAATCAAAGGCAACAAGAAAAGAAAAAAAATGTCAGAGTAAAAAACTGCAGAAATCTAGAACATATAAAGTTTCTTTATTTTCTAATCAGATAAACAATTTATAGAACAAGTTACTTTGCTGAGGTGTGCATTGTAGACTTATACTGTCACGATGAGGTAATATTGAGAGAATAAATGGAGATATTTGATAGAAATATCTCCATAGATAGAAATAAAGATTTTCTTGGGCACATCATTTTCATTCTGACCAGGAGATTTCACAATCTGGCACATCAATCAGAGCTGGTGTGAAATCATGCAGCACTTCTCCGGGTTGTGAGCACAGATGGCTGCTGGCCCCAACAGTGGGCTTTTAATTAAAAAGCACAACCAGGCAGTGCAGAAATGTGCCCTTTCTGCTTTTATGTCCACAGAGTAGTTTCTGGGTGGTTTCATTTCACTCTTTAGCAGGAAATCTTATTCTTCACTGTGCTGTGCTCCTGTGTATGTGTGTGACAGTGGGACATCAGGACAGGTGAGGTGGTTCAGGAGTATGACCGCCACCTGGGTGCTGTCAACACCATCACCTTTGTGGATGAGAACCGGCGCTTCGTCAGCACGTCAGATGACAAGAGTCTTCGAGTTTGGGAGTGGTGAGTGTACGTCCCATAATGCAACACCACAGGCAGACGTGTTCATCATCATATCCAATTTCTTCAAGTAAGTCAGTCATAAATGCTGATGGAATACTAAGCAATTAAAAATCAATCAGCAGTATCAATGCAAATGCAATCAAGCGTAAATAAAACATACAGTTTAACAACAATAAAGTCCCATCAGGATTATAGATTTTTTTTAGGACATTAAATAGATTTTTGGGGGGGTGACACAAGAATCATACTTGAAGCTCAGGTTGACATAAGTGTATGGGGGAAAAACACATCGGCCCAAAAGCCTTGAGGAGCAGACAGACTTCATCAACTATTTTGGCTATGCCAAATCAATGCCATGGTAATAGGCATTATTTTCTTTAAACTGAATAATATGTTTCCATTTTTTAGATCTTGTGGTTCAGAAACTGGTGAAGAATGCTATGAATTTCCAATTACCCCCCTTTGAGATTTGCGTGTGTTTTCTGTAATCACGGAGAGAAGGACATAGGCAAGATTTAACCCCAAGCTACCACACATTTCTTTTTCCTAATTTTGCACTTATTCTACACAAATTAAGGCATTGACATGGGCTGAAGTCCTGCTAAGAGATTTAGTAGAATTCCTTTATTCCTTTAGCTTGGAAAAATGTGTTTAACCTGAACTAATCTGCTCCTTTCAAATAAGCATAATTTCACTAACAGGATTATGCTTGATTTGTGTAAAAGTGCTTGTTTGTGAACATGTTTCAGTTGTTGGTGACGTTTAGTGGAAATGAGTCAGACCAAGCTGGCTAGCTAACTCTCTGGGGCGTTGTGTGGGGCTAAACAAGCGCTGGTGTTTATTAGGATGGATAAATATTTAAAGATCGACTCATGAAGGAAGTGTCCCATAGATTCTTGAAAGAGGAGAGGTTTATTTTTTTATGCTTTTTCTAGAAACTTTCCCAGCTCCTGCTTCTTCTCTAGGGGATCTGTGAACGATCTTAATTTAAAAAAGTTTTTCACAAACTTTTAGTCTGAAATGTGGAAAAATACAATCTTTACAAAACAAGGAACAATCAAAAATGTTTATTTTTTCTTATAATTACAACTTTTCTCTTGAATGGATTATTCATCCAATGTGCTGACTGTAGATTGACTGAAACAAATGGAAGATAATAAAAACAAACTCAGGTTGGAGGAGAAGATAAGAGAAAAACAGTTTAAAAGAATGTTGAGCTACAAATCTTTGACTCTTTTGTTTTCTGGTTCAAAATCTCCTTTTCGCACAAGTCTTGACAAGACTTCTTTATGTGCAGCAGAAGTCTATCAACCAGAGGGCAGAATATCTGTCTGTGACTGAGGAGGATTACAACTAAGACAAAATGTACCCATGTATTTTTTTTTCTTGTATTTATTCCCCCGAGCTACAAACTTTCTGATATAAAACCAGAATAGATTACCGTCTTCTCAGATTGGCTTGTCTTCTACCATTGACTGCATTTACAAAAATGTCTTATATCAGTTTTTGTTCATAATATTTAGTTTAGATGTCATACTCTCAGGAAATAACTGAACAGTTATTTTAAAAACAGGATTTATTCTGGTAATTATGGTTGGGAATGACTACCAAGCTATTTAATCAATTTGTTTCAATATTAATCACAATTAGGGTAGATATCATTATATTTGAAAAATATCTATTGTAGAACTAGATTTGTTTGATTATGTTTTTACCAAAAAATGGTTTAACTTTACATTTATTACATTACAATGTACTAAAAATCAGTTTTGTGCCAAAAAATTTAATTAAACTTTTTTTGCGAGAAAATAAACATATATTTATATATATATATATTTTTTTATTTTGAGTTTAGCCTGATTAGTTTTTTTCTCTTTAAACCAAGCCTTTTCTAAATAAGATAACCTTCTGAAAAACCTTTAACCTAGTCACATTTATGTAAAGAGCCATAAGGAGAGAGACTTTTTTTAAAATTTCCCTGCACATTTATCAGGACCAAGCAAATTAGCATGCAGTTATTCTGACAGATGCCAACATGTGGCCTGAAGATCATTCAGAGCCGCAGCAGAGCATGTTAGGGCTGGGAGATGTGGCAAAACCGAGGGAATTCATAATCTGTTACTGGTTGCAGTCATGGTTCAGCTTCAGGAGCATCAGGGAGGCGCCAACTTGATTTTTATTATTTCACCACATCTGTTTGCACTTGTTTTAAATCACAAAATCAGAAAACGTGACCTGTCTTTGGGATCTACAATGATTCTGTCACTCCAGTCTTTGTTTAGCTTTCATGTGCAGACACTCTGCTCTGTGTCTGTTTTAGGGACATCCCTGTGGATTTCAAGTACATCGCTGAGCCAAGTATGCACTCCATGCCGGCTGTGACTCTTTCTCCCAATGGTGAGTATTCAAGTCATGGCAAATCCCTCACAAACATGCCGCAGGGACCCAAGGGAGCAGAAGGCCTCATGATCATGATCATTTGCCAAAAGCGCTGAGGATGGGTTTAAAGGGTGGGCTTGGACAGAGTCAGTCAGCTCTTAAAACACTCAAACACATCAGAATACATGTGAAAATGTATGTTTTTTTGTTGCAGTTTTTCTCAGTTTGTGTTTGGCATCATTCCACCATGAAGATGAAAAAGTTGTGTAGCGTGTATAACGTCAGTCAGGCATTTCCAAATATTGTTGCGCAGTAACAGATTCATAGAGCTTTAATTCTTCTTTTCTGGAAACAAGCCTTCTTTTTTTTCTTTTTTTTTTTCAAAATTTCTTTAAAATAACAGTTTATTTCTGGACCTATGTTTAAGAATGTTTTGACAAATGACTTGCTGTGTCAGAAAGTAGCTTGTTGACCCTCTTTCTCCTTAAAAAACAGACGGTATGCAGGTTTTTCTTTAATTTTTTATGATTCTATGAAGAAAAACCGGTGGTAAGAAGAGCATTTTTAGATTTTGTGTTTCATTAAAGGTGGAAAAAGTGTTTTGCGGTCAGATATAGGGAAGTGAATAAGTCTTTCAAATGTCAAGCTGCTCCTTTAAAGCAGAACATTTGGAAATGATTGATTTGATTGAAGTGGATTGGATTTGCTGCGTGAACTTTGTTGTTTGTTTTTGTTTTAGAGGTTTCTTTCTATTTATGTGTTAAGGGGCTCATTCTTCTCCACAGTCAGGTTCATTATAGTCCTATATTAAAATGCAATGAAGATTAAACTGAATTGTAACAAAGGAATAGAAAAAAAAAAAATTTTTATAGGTTTTTTTAATTAATGTCTTTCTTTTACTAGGAAATAGCCTCAGCTTTATAAATAACTAATTATACAGTGGTCTCTCACTATACCACAGTTCATCTTTTGTTTTCTCACTGTTTCCAAGATTTTTTTTCTGTGCTTTTTTTTTTTTGTTTTTTTTTAAGTGCGTTCTGTTCCTGTGTCCTGATTGGCTTTTAATCTTGTCAATCCCTCTCATCTCTGCCGTGACTCCTGCACAGAATGCGTTCAGTTTTCTAAATCTACATAAATCTTCAATTGCGATCAGATCTTCGTTTTCATTCTAGATTCAATTTTATTATATATATTTATATATCTATATATAAATATACTGTATGTAGGACAGATTGGAAACAAGTAGCAGATGTTGCGTTGGAATCACTCATTTTGTTGATAATGTACAAATTGACACTGTGGTGGTGTCTCTATTTTTTTATTTTGTTTAACAAACATGCATACGATGCCATTTTTGTCATCATATTTTCCCACACTTGGATCTGTGGGATTTGTGGGGTTTTCCAGTGTCAGTGAATAACCCTGGCTACCACTGAGACCCCAACCAATCAGGACTGAAAATGTCCCACCTGACATACTGGTCATCTTACCTCTGTCACCCAATAAACATAAACTTGGACAGCGTGGAACAGTTTTTCCCACCAATCGCTAAGAACGTCTAGCACCTTTGACCAAAAACGTTCAACAAATGGGCATTCCCATAGGCAGTGTAACAAATCATAATGAGTAAATAGAGATGGTGGTACCGTTGTTGGCATCATCATCAAAAGATAATTGAACTGTGCTAAGAAAAAAATCATCATTTTGATTGCATTTACTTTGCCAGAAAGGGACAGATTACATTTTTCAATTTGTTCAGATTTATTTTGATTTTCTGTAAATTCGCTCAAAGTTCCATGCTGGCATTTCTTCTACTTCTCTGCTCACTTTATTGCCCAAATATTTCATCCTCTTTGGAATCCATTTAAAACCAAAATGTGTCATCATACTTCCACTACAAATACTGGATATAGGCATTGCTCTGATTTATTCCAGTTAATTTTATATCCAGAGATGCTGGAGTAAGATTGTATTGCAGTGATTAAATGGGGCATTGACGGATTTGGATCTTTTAATAGGATTAATATATCATCAGCGTAAAGTAGCAATTTGGGATGTTTACCACCTCCCTTTATAAGCCCTAATTGTTACCGTGTCCTCTTATGGCAACTGCCAATGGCTCCAGCGATTAAATGAAATAATAAAGGTGAGAGAGGACACCTTTGCCTCGTACCTCTTTTTAAACTAAATAAGGGTGAAATAACACCATTAGTTATTACAGATGCTTTTGGACTATTGCATAACACTTGAACCATCGGTCAGAGTACAGACATGCCCTCATTGTTGCAGTCAAGGTGCTTTCCAAACTGGCTCAAAGATGAGACAAAAAGAGACACTGCAAGGAGTCCAGCAGCAGGTGAGCAGCAGAGCAGAGATTTGCCCTGTGTACTGATGTGAAAGACAAGAGTCAGCTCCTTTCCTGGGACTTGGAGCCAATTTTTTCTATAATAATTTACCCTTTCTTTCTTTATTTTTCTCTCTAAGCTGCACTGCGCTTGCAGCCGTGCAGAACTGTGGACAAAAGGCAGATGTAGAGAGAGAGAGACAGACGCACTGGGTGCAACTCATTGTAATGGAATACATAAAGTTGGCCAAAACGAACATGGAAGCATTTAATAGTTCTGTGTGTTTTCAAAAACTGGCTTTGTTGCAGATTTGATAAGAGATGAATATAGACGTCACAGTATTTTCCACATCTGACTTTGAGCAGTGGCATAGACCACATATGTCCTATTTTTGTGTCATTTTTCACACTGTTGTATGAATTCAAATGAAGCCTGGTTATGTCTTAAACCATGTTCATACCTTGAACAAGGTCATTGCTTTAAAAATATATATATTTTCATTATTGAGTTCGTTATTGAGTTTCAGGAGCTGTATTTAACCAGAAAAGTCCTATTGAGATTAAAAATCTCTTTTTCAAAGGAGCGTCGTTAAATAAAAAACAAGAGGATCTTGTTTGTGTGGAGCTGTTCTTCCCTTGAGAATTTGTATGAGTGGAAAAAAGTAAAGTAATGAGTAGTTAATTACTTTTTCAAATAGGTAATAAGTAAAGTCATTTAATTACAATTTTGATCCAGTAACTAAGTTAAGTAATCAATTACTTTTTTAGAAGTAACTTACCCAACACAGCCTTTATTTTTTTGAAAAATGATATAACATACTCTTTCAAAGACAAACAGAAAGTTTAATTTTGTAATAATGATGTATTAAATGTCCATCTGCCCCATTTCTCTAAGTAAAGCCTAAAAACAGACTTAAAAATGTGTGTAGCTACACGTGAGCGTGAGAGTTTTGAACGCAGGAGCCTGAAATGTTCGTTTACACAGACTTGTCATTGGAAGTGGTCGCTTGAACGCATGTTAGAGTGTGGTGTGAACTGTGAACGTAGCTTGTTAAAGCAGCACTTACATGGTGTGTAAAGAGGACAATGTGTCTGAGTCTTTGTGGTACCTCCATGAACAGAATAAAATATTCTTTATCATCAGTACTAAACGCCCCTCTTTACTCAGGAAGTCCCTGTTGCAGCCCGTCACCACTGCCAGCTCTTTTATCTTCCTCCTCTTCATCCTCTTTCTTGTACTCTCCTCTCTCCTGTAGGTGCTGTTCTAATTTGTCCCAACATGATTAGTTTTTCTTCTCCGTGTGAAGAAAGAATATGTTCTCAGTAGGAGGTCACTCAGCTTTTCTTCATGCCAAAATAGGAACCCCACCTCCTCCCTCGGCGCCTCATTCGGAGTGTTTTCCTCTGTCCGGTCTCTTTTTATCTCTGAAATAGACAGATCCCAGCCTCTGTTGTGATACTGGTCAGGCCTTTTCATGCTTCTGCCTCTAACACACTCCAGTTTTGTCAGCACTTGTCTTTTTTATTAATCTGATGTTTTCCCTTTGAAGGATGTGACAAACACTTGCCAGTGTTCTACTCCTCTCATATCATATTAATTTTCCCCATGTTTCTGTTAGAAAGTGCAGTGAGCCGTGTAATACTCCGACAGAGGAGGGATTTTTCTCATCAGCTTTCAGGACTAGAGACTGTACCATTGTCAGGAGCTGAAATGCAGTCTAAAATTAAATTTATATTAGCTGCCACTAATAAAGAAAGAATGTCTTCATGTTTGTTCCCTGAAGTGCCTCAAATCCAGTTTAATAACATCAGAATGATAACTTTTCTTTATTTTTTATTTAGAAACAAATCTTTCATCATTAAGTGAATTTGATCTGCTATCAGATCAAATCAGTGTTTTCAGTGAAGGTCAAAACACATTTTAATAGTGTCATCTGCCACTAAAGCTGTTTCTATAGTTTGTAGTCTAATTTCTCTTTTCATTTTCCAGGTAAATGGCTGGCATGTCAGTCCATGGACAACCAAATTCTTATCTTCGGAGCCCAAAATCGTTTTAGACTTAACAAAAAGAAAATCTTCAAAGGCCACATGGTGGCTGGTTATGCATGCCAGGTGGACTTTTCCCCAGACATGAGGTAAGATTTCATGGGGTTTATCTGTTTTCTGGAAAAAATTAAATTTCTTTCAACATTCCTAAACATTATAGGGTCTGTATTTGCCATGTGATAAATGCAAGGAAACGCAGAAAGGGGAAAGCATGTTAAGATATTAATGCATGTAGTCTTGGGTGCACTACCAGCATTTCAAATAAAAGATTTTACAATCTTTGAGAAATTCAAAGAATGTGCACAGAAATTGATGTTTCTAATGTAATTAAAACACAAGGTAAATCCTTCAAAGGATTAAAGAAAATCCAGTTAAGTGTCTTTTGATTAAAGCAGACGTCTGCTTGCAAAGATCAGTGAGAACGAAATCAGCTCAATTGCTTCCTCTTGAGGATCACGCAGACAGATTATTTCATGTTTGTCCATGTCATGTAAATCTGCTCAAGAAACTTTAAAATAAAGATTGGACATTTTTGAAGTAAAATGCGGTGATGAGACTAGAGCAAAGTTAAAAAAAAAAAGAAAGAAAAACAATGGGGAAAAAACCCTTTATTTCTTATTTCAAAAGATGCATTTTATTGTTTAAAGACCCACTTAAATAAAAAAAAACTGTTTCGTTTGTTTTTAACATGTTCTTGTGCCATTTTGTTGATGATGGAAGACATAAAAAATCTTAAGTTAAAAACTGCATTTATGAATATTACTTTATCCATATAGTTGTGAATCAGGACTATTGCTGCTTTAAAAACGGGATAATCATAAATAAAATACCACTAGGCACGCTTTCAAAATTAGATTGGGCCTTTAAAATGTCTTGTTACTGATCTTTTTTTTATTTTTAAATCACAATGTCAGAACTTCCAAAGAGGATACTTACTTCTGCTCACAAAGCAAGACAGGGAAATCTACTACATATTTTCTGTACTGAAAAAAATCCACAAAGAGCTCTAAACTAGGACAGTCTAAATCCCAAATTTCAGCCAATACATCAGTTTTAAGCTTCGTCTCTTTTCACCCACCACCTCTCTGAGTAGGTGCCCTCACTTCCTCTCAGTATCCATGGCAACACAGCAACTTCTGAGCTGGGTAAAAAAATATATATATATAAATGCATTTTCAATCCCACCTTTTGGCAGGTGAAAGTTAGTCGCAAGTAATTTTAGTAAAGTGCTAATCATAACCTCCTACACCTTTTTTTTTTTTTTTTTTTTCTTCCCTGAACCAATTTTCCTCCATCAGTTACGTGGTCTCAGGGGACGCAGACGGAAAGCTCAACATTTGGGACTGGAAGACCACCAAGCTCTACCACAGGATCAAGGCTCACGACAAGGTGTGCATCAGCGCCCTTTGGCATCCACATGAAACCTCCAAGGTCATCACCTGCGGGTGGGACGGACAGATTAAACTCTGGGACTGAAGATGTCTACGATTATGTCTGTCTGGGTACATTTTCCTAACGTACAAAGCAATTTGGTGTGAAACAAGTTTTTGAGCGAAAGCAAAGGACTGGTATCCAGTCTTCTTGTTTTATTTTATTTTTTTTATTCACAAGATTCCAACAGTTTCACCTGTGATAACGTGAAAACTAAATAACTTTAGTATTTGGACGTGAAATATTAAATTCTCAAGCCGATTTTATTCAAATTGTGGCGTCCTATCCTGTTAACTTTATCTGTTTTTGGTCAAGAAGTTTTTCATCATAAATAAACAATGTGTGCATTTTACCTGTTTTAAAGATGATTTTGTGTTTTTTTTTTTTAAATTTATCAACATTATACCCGTCATAAAAACTTTTGGACAACATTTTCTAAAGTGTTATGAGGAATTGATATCAAAAATGTCAAACTTTTCTAATGTTTAAGAAGAAAATAGCCAACCATTATTCTCATTTTTTATTTAAAAAAAACATATATATATTCCTAAAAACAAATTTACACAAAAGGTACAGAGCCAAATTTTATTATAAATGAGATGGTCAATATGTAAGTGTAGAAATGTAAACCAATAGGAAAAAGAAAACTAAATATATTCCACTTTAGAATTTTTTTTTCTTTGACTTCAGTAGCAAAATTATTTTTTTTGTCATTAAAGATTATGACTATATTATTTAAATATTTATTGTTTTCAAAGTTCTGATTCTTAATTTTAAAATGTTGTCCCCTCACTTTTCAATTCTCACTTTTTTCCTCATCTGATTTTATATTTGACTTTAATAGTGAAATTATTTTTCTTATTATTTATTTTTATGAAAAATACTGACCACATTCTTGAAATATTTACCTTTTAACTCTTAATTTGGAATTTCTCTGCTGAGGATTCTTATTTTAAATTTGAGTATCCCGTGTACTTAGAAAATAAATCTAGCCCAGAATTCCTTAGAATGCTGAGAATAGAAAAAGGCTGATGTATTAAGATATTGCTGTAACTCGGAAAAAAAGTAGCTGTGGCCATTTTCCTCTTCCATAAAACCACATGAGAAGAAGGAAAATATATTTTAAATAGTTTTTCAAATACTGAATATTTGCAGCTTCTCCATGAGGTACACATATTTTCCATCTTTTACATGCACTTGTCTCTAAATCTGTACATTAAATTACACGGTTCTTGACTGAACCGGCTGACCTACAGCCAATAATCCATCACAAGTAGCTTCTGTAGGGAATTATTCCAGCCTGCAACAGAAGTCCATCAAAGGCTTGAGCAGGAGCTCTGCACAACAGCATTCATTCACTTTTTGGTTCATCTTGCACCTTCAAAGGCTTCCACTTGGTGTTCACCCAGCTCAGGGTGTAAGCGCTGCTGGCGTTGAGGAGGTTTTTATGCAGAAACAGCAGAGGCTTGGATGGATTTCTGTCAGTGTGAAACAGATGGAAACCAGCATCTTCAAGTTCCTTGAGAAGGCTGAACCAGTACCGCACCACGGAAGGGTCATCGCCGCCCACCTCAAACCCCGCCCAGTGCAGATGAATCTCCAACAGCAGCTGACCCACCGAGTGCAGAACTCCTTCAAGCACTAAGTTCTCTAGAATCTTCCATTCTGCACTCTCCATGTCTACTTTTAGCACATCTACCTGTGAACAAACCAAAAAGTTTGACTGTTAAATTCAGACAGGAACAGTGAGAAGAGAATACTTCTATGAAAAGCATGCACGCTCAAAGTTAAACGTCTAATTACGGAACTTAACTTTCCTCTGAGATTTACAACAATCTGAAATGTTCATTGTTTAATTTTTTGGGAGTATAACAAGTCTCACAGGAGGCAACACTTTTACATCTCCAAATTCCACTACAGTTGAATTTTCCCATTGAATTCAAAGCTCCAAGAATAACAGGAAATAAGGTTTGGGTCAGTAAAAAAGAATTGACCAAGAGCTCATTCATTTTAACTTTTGAAAGGAACAAAAACAAAGTTTTTCACAGAAATGACCAAATATGGTGGAGTTAATTAAAAAAAATAAACGACAATAAATAAATGAAAAAAATGTTTAGGTCTCCATAAAGCTTAAATTTCTTCCCCCCGAACAAAGACGATTCCTATGAATCATCCCAGCCCAGTCCTGATAAACATCAGTTTACTAGCATGTTCAAGAGCTCTTAGTAAAGTGACTTCCTGTCGAGGAATTTGGTCCCACCAAAGCCTGTTTTTTCAGCTGATCACAAAGCCGTCTTTAGCTTTTTCAAGCGATTTTTCTGTTGCAGAGGTTGATCAAAAGCTTTTCAGTAAAAAGCTGCTGCCCCTTCAGCACTCTGTGTACTCCCATTAAAACCTCGTTAGGAGGATGCACGCATGGCTTTGCATTCAAAACAGAGGAGAGAAGCTGCATGCTGTGCACAGGGTTAGATCTGCTCAAATGTACCAACAGAAACCTGTTAGGTCTTGAAATATGTCACATTAAGTAACTGAACCTTTGCATAACATCCTGATTAAAGATTCTGATCTTATCTGATTTGATCTGATCTGCCAGCCAACTGTATGTTGATCCTAACAGAAATGTGACATGACTTGATGTCAAAGATGGTAATAATTGTCAGTCGTGACAATTTAGTAAAAACATTAAGAGTCAAGATTCTGTCCTATGCCACTTTTTGAATATATCTTTACATAAAAATTCATATGATATGCATCCATGTGCACAAACTGACTAGTTTGGGAATAATTGCAGTCCAAAAGAGGGGCATTGGGATGGACAAGGTAAAAGAAAAGTGTTTTCTTTAGAGTTTATAAGGAAAAACACGTAATTTTGTCAATTATAAATGAACATTTTCTATGTTTATATACCAAAAAATTATAATTGGTGATGTTCACGATGGATGTGTTATTTGTTTTAGGGTAAAGATTAATTATGGGTGTCTTGAACTTCAGGAAATTTAAATAGAAAAGCAAAGAAAGAAGATCTCTTGTTGGCTTTTAGTTTTACATTTTTTTCTAAGCAGCTCTGTATTGATAAATCAATAATTGTATTAATATGCATGGCAGTAGTGTGCTGGGTTGGGTAAATGATTGATCATATGCATAGCCTTATCTGATGATGAGGAGGAGGAGGAGGAAATGTGGATAAGCTTTGAAAAATGTGTAAGTAACAAGAGAAAACATTATTATCCCGTTTATGTAACCTTATTCACGCATGTTGTGTTTTATCGTTGAAAAGGAAAGACTTCTCTGTCAGGTAAAATGATCCCACATATGTGTTGCAAACTCCTTACCTCTCTGTGTCCAAAGTCATTGAGGATGGTAGCTAGTTTCTTGCTGTTTGCATGTTGATACTGTGCTATGGCAGCAGGATTCGGATCCCTCCAGTCCACAGAGAGGCGGTGGAGCCACATTTCAGCATCCTGTTGATGGAGCTGCTTTAGGCTGGGATCGAAGCAGTGGACCTGACACCCTGATCTCCGAAGAGTACGCTCCAGTGACCTGTCACTCACTCCCAGCCTGCAGGGCAGGATACACATACACATACAGGATACTGTTTCAAATAAATATCTCCAAGTTATTTCAAACTGAATAATTTCACTCGGGACTGGACATTTAGACAAAGTTATCATTGGAGTTCCTTTCCATTCATAGGTGAGAATGTAAAATGAATAAAAAACATTTTATTGAGTCTCTGAAGAAAGTCACCCAACGTGTGCAGATTGTGCCATAAAATTAATAACTGAAAAAGCATAAAAATGTCTACAGCTGCTGATGCGCAATTCGATTTATTTCCTTTTTTATAGACCATCTGTTTTCTTGTATCAGTCCCAGATTTTATTCTGTTCTTCTCTTTTACCCAAGGCTTCTTTTGCGTCTTTTTTTCTCTCCACGCTCCTGTCTCTCGTTTGTGCTGGAACTGTGGGTATTTATATTTTTAGCAAACAGCACTGAGTAAGAATGCTTCTTTCTCTTAAGCACCAGCCAGACAGAGCAGATGCCGATTTCTTTGTTGTAAAACTAGGCAAATAAAGGTTGAATCTGAACAAAAAAGTATCAATTTCCATAAAAACACAAAGTATTGAATAGTTTCCTTTTCACATGTGTGGTCTTTCTGGTCAGTATCTGCAGATGAAACGACATTCAGTTGCTGATAAAGAAATATCTCCACTGACTGTGGCTTTGTGTTAAAGCCTTTGTGCGACCACAATTGCGATAAAAAGAAAAATACTTTTTACTAGGGTCTTCTATGAATGAGCACATTTCCACACTGCTGGATGCTGTGAACCTCAGTTTGCTCCTCCTCTACTTTTGTGCTCCTTTTTTTTCTTATCAAGGTCTCAGTCTCCTTGACTGGCAGCCTCCTTACATTAGCATACTCATGATCCATTAGTGTTGAAGCACAGGTATTTTTGTTTCCCCTGCTGTGCTTTAGCCTACATACCTCCTGTATTTCACTGCTGCGTGGCACTCAGGAGAGGTCGGTCAGGAAAGCATCAAATCAGTAAAGCACAAATCGTCAGTCACAAATCGTTCTGCAGTTCATGGAGGTTCAAGGCAATTGCGAGGTGAACAGCAGCTCAGAAGCATTTATTTTCAACTGCATGAAACATTTTGACAGAATAACCCACGATACTGTTTGCTCATGTCATGAGTTATGAGCTGTGGCGTTGAACCAATACTATACGACTGAGGACAATGAACAGAAATGATTACAGCTGTGGATCATGTGGCGGAAACTGGTGTGACTGAGGCACAAAACAAAACAGAACATGATCAAAAATCCCAACACAACTAATAAAACCCAAACCAAAGTTCATAATCCTGACACCACCACACAAACACAACCATGTATGGTAGAAAATCTATCTTTTATTCCAATTCAACGACTATTGTTTTTTCTCTTAGATTACTAATCATTGTTTGATATCTTCCTGATTACAATTACTATTACAACTACAGTTCCCAGAGCCCCACTCCTTCACATTTGGTATTATTGAAAAGCCCCAAATGCCTCATGTAGATACCAAAAGGAGTTAACTCAGTAATTTGCAGTGGTCTGGAGATATTCAGGATTAGAGATGCTTTCTACGGTTGACACATTCGCATTGCTGGTAGTCAGGAGGTTAAGAAGAAGTCTGAAACTTCCATGCTTGAGAAGCTGCTTCTGGTTCATTTCTGCCTCAGCTTTCTTTTGCTGAGTTGCAGAACATGCGAGAGGATTTAGAAATGTTTTTTTTAGGGTCTTACACTAATCCTTGCAGCTGTGATAAAAAAAAAGACATTGCGATATGAATGTTTCCATAATTGTTTTTTATTTTACGTTCCTACTTACATTTGAAAAAGAAGTTGTGAATGTCTTCAGAAAAATAGAGAAAAACTGCTCATCTGCATGGAAAACAAACTGCATCTCATTCACTCCTCATGCCCGGCAAACCGACATGCAACAGACCAATCGGAGGCCAGCTGCTCATCTTGTCCGGGCAGAGTTCTTCAAGGCTCATTAAACAGCATGCAAATGAAGCGCATCAGCGACACACAAAGTGCAAAAGTGAATTCCGATCAAAGCCATGGGATAAACACCATGCATTAAAAAAATGTTTTAAGATGAAGTTGTGGAACTGCTGTTTCTGACTCACACAGGAAAAAATTCAAAATGCAGAGTCAAGAATATGACCAAAAAGTCAGAATTTAGCTCAGATAGAGAGCACCAGGAGGAAAGTCATCTCCTGAAGACTCCGTTTGATTCGCTGTTTTAAAGGCAATTCCTTCACGTTCTTTGCCAATGTATTTCAATGATCCTCAGAATAACAGTTTTATTCCCAAAATCCCCTATAAATTAAGATTTTTGCATCCAAAATTTGATTAGACTTTGAATGCATTGTTTATTATCCAGCCAAAGAACAGAGGATTCATGCACACCTGCAGGATCTCTCAAGAGTCAAACTACTGAGTTTCTTCTTCCCGTAGAAAAGACACTTTAGGCCTACATCACCCTGGCAAAGGGGAAATGCAACACTGAAAAACTATACTTAGGTCAGAAGGAGATATTCCCATTCCTTCTAGTATCCTTTGTGTGTCTATGGTTTAACGAATGCATCTTTTTAGTATGATTCAGGAAAAAGCCTCATCGCTTCTGTCCCATCTCAGGTCCTAAACCATATCAGGTTTCAAAGACTTCAGATGAAATCTCACACGTTAAAAGTCCACGAGAAGTTTTTTTCCTCACATAAAACCTCCAAAGCCACCTTCACCTGTTCACAAGAGAGACAGGAGGACCTCGGGGAACAGTTCTCTATAGCTTTTTCATCAGCCAACACCTCACACTTTCAGCACAACTAAGAGTCTTGAAATACTCTGATTACTCTGCTGTTGTTGGTGGAAATTAGATCAAGTACAAAAAAGTGGAGTATTAGGTTGTTGGATGGGAAACGAACATGTCATTTTGAATGTGAAAAGATGCTGTTCAAACAGAAGGAAGGCTTTGTGCTGGAATGGGTCTGAAAATTTACCCTGGACAGGTCAGCATCCAGGGTGGTAATTTCAGTAGTTCCATCATTTACAGGAGAGTGGCCTTGGTTTATTTTTATTTAAAAAACACATGCAGACGTTGTCAGACTTGTGTCTTAGTTCACGAGATGAACCGAATCCTGGTCAAAGTTCAACCTGGTTTAATTGGCAACATGCATTTAATGGCCACGGGTTTTGCACATAGCGCCCAAAAACGGTCGTAAAACTTGCATAGCTACACTTGAACGTGAGAATGTTGACCATAAAAGGTCAAAACGTTCGTGTACATTTCTTTGGAAGTGGCCTCTTGGACACACATTGCCAAGGGTGGTATGTATGTAGTCTCATTTAGATACATCCCAACAGTAAACTATGTTAGACTATAAGTAATGAACAAGTAAATGTTGAAGAAAGTTATGTTTTTGCTTTGCTGTCCAGTCATGGTAAAATATACGTGATTGCTTTTTACTCACCCAAAAGAATAGACCCGGCAGCTCTTGCTTTTTGTCTTTTGGATCAGGCTAAATTTGGGATCTAGGCAAACTGCCCAGCCTTTAGAGGATCCTTTCCAGGCAGTTCCTTTACTGGATAATGAAGCACATGATACCTAAGCAAAATGAAAACATGCATTCTTAAAGCAGCTTTTTCCACAGCAAGGATCAGAATTTTTCATTGGCTCCAGTGTCAGAGCAAGCAAAGGCCTATTAAAAAATAGCCTAACAACATTCCCATTTTTTATTAGAACAATCTAATTTGCCCAAATCTTAGATCTTAGATTAGACTATAAATGCCTGCACATTGACTTTGACCTTTAGCCAACATGTATTTGGCCTACAGTGTTGAACCAGTGTAAATATGCATATGTTTCATCAATATGCACAGCTGTGGTTGATGTGTAAGCAGCTCTGCCAAGCCCCACGGCGATGAAGCCATGATGGTAAACAAGGAGATTCAAGTCCTGATATGCTGTATAGTATGTGCTACAGATTTCTGAATATATTATTTTATCTGATAGTATTTGATTTTATCTTTTTTTTTTAATTAATTTAAGTTCTCTACAAGAATGACTTTCCAGACTCATGAAACACTTGTTAAAGAAGAAGGTTGATGCTTTTTTATTTAAACCAATTGAAACAAAAATCAACCTTAAATCGTTCTATTTTTCTTTTTGCACCCGGTGAACAACGTCTTTACCACAATCTTATCAGAGTCATCTGACATGTATTTTAAAATTACAAGCTCAAGATACTGTAGTTTATTAGTACACCCGTGCACAGGATTGGATAGATAGAAATCAGTGAATTTTTGGTTTTTGTCTTCTTTCATCCGAAAAATCATAATCAAACTTTTTTTGTGCATTAAATGTGATGTCATTATAAAGCCCATAAACTGAGCCGATGTTTAGCAATTGTTGGAGACCAGCAGTACTTGGACTCAACACAATCGTCAGCATACATCAAATGGTTGATAAAGAGATCTCCAGCCACACAAGACAATTCACCTAAATACAAATTAAAAAGACTAGGAGTGAGAATAACCCCCTGTTTCACCCCATTGCTAGATTTAAAAGGCTCTGACACCTGGTTTCCCCAATTGACCTGCATTGTTTGTTAAGATACTAATAGGCCAGAATGCGCACAACACATTTAGGTACACCTCTCTTTGCTAGTTTCATAAATAAGTTCTTATGAGGCTGCATGGTGGCGCAGTGGTTAGCGCTCCTGCCTCACAGCAAGAAGGTTCCCGGTTCAAGTCCTGGCTGGGGGACCTTTCTGTGTGGAGTTTGCATGTTCTCCCCGTGCATGCGTGGGTTTTCTCCGGGTACTCCGGCTTCCTCCCACCGTCCAAAAACATGCTTCATAGGTTAATTGGTTACTCTAAATTGTCCCTAGGTGTGCATGTGAGTGTGCATGGGTGTGTGTTTGTGGCCCCTGCGACAGACTGGCGACCAGTCCAGGGGTGTACCCTGCCTTCGCCCATGAGTAGCCGGGTTAGGCTCCGGTGACCCCGAAAGGGATAAAGCGGATTGGAAGATGAATGAATGAATGAAAAGTTCTTATGATTTACTCTGTAAAATGCCTCAGAAGCATCTATAAAACACAGAAAGACAGTGACATTTTAATTCCTATATTTAAAATATCTTTTCCTTTCTCTGGGAGTAAATACACACGTCAACTTTTCTTTAAACCCAAACTGATTATCTCAAAAAGTTTTGACAGTATACTGACCAGAACTGTTGGTCCGTAATTTTCAGAGCTACCATGTTTTTCAGCTTTGTTTTTGATCACTGGTACTAGCAGAACAGCAATTATAGAGTCTGGTAAAAATCCATGAACAAGAAAAGCTGTAAAACACATGGCAAGAAGTGGGAATACCCTTGTACTGGAAAGCTTCACATTTATTTACCTCATCAAGTCCAGTCGCTTTGTAATTTGACAATTTGGAGATGGCTTGGTGGATGTGATGTATGTGTTGTGATTACATCAGCGGTATCTGAGTCATTTGTTACATACAGATAACTCTGGACACAGTTAAATATTCTGATATAGTGTTGTCGCCATAGTTCTGACATTTTTTTCAGTGCAAGAGACCCCATCTACCACACATGGAATTGTTTTTGTGCCAGAAGTATTACATTTCACTTCTTTCCAGAAGACTCGGGCATTGGGACAAAAAAGAATCCTAGCTATCGAATCACCTCTCATTGCCTGATTATTTTTACAATTAAACATATTGCATATTTATATCTTGCATTAGAAACAAATTTTTGCTCATAAACTGACCCGTGCCTTGGTTTCCCAGCAAGAACCCATTCATTTCATGCTTCTTGTGCTTTTACAAAGAATTCTGTGACATGGGAACTCCAGCCTGGTTTACCCCTTTTCTTATTTTTTGGTTTAAGGAAGTTACTAGACCCAAGTAGCGCTTTAGTGATATTGTCATACAGGGAGGACATATCAAAGACGTGAGCTAAATTTTTACAGTTTCCATTTCTATATGTAATTGTTTCTCTCGGCAGAGAGATATTACTTAATTTATCTGAATATACAGAGACACCTCATCTTTTGAGAGAGCGCTCCAATCCAAAAATGAGGAACTTTCAGGATTGTAATCTATCTTGTAATCTAGTTGTCAGAGAAATCAGAGTTTATATCACCAATAACAAACACATAAAAAGAAGTATAATCTTGTATAAAACAATTAATAAAAGCAAGCCTTTTAAGAAATGCTATTTCATTATAAGGACACTCATAGGGGGTGTACATATTGAGGATGACACATTCCTTCAGTGTTAAGTGTATTGCTGTACACTAATCCACTTCCAGCCTTATGACCTCTATTCTATTAATATCAGAATATAGTATTCTGATAAGGTCTTGGGATCAAGATCTGGAGAGAATTTTGAAGCAAAAACACTCCCCATCTTTGTCGTAACCATTTTGATGTTTCCTGTTTCACCTGTGCCCACGATTATATTGCTACCCGTTTTTTTAGCTCCAGGTTCCACTGTTCGTGAGCCCTTCTTGTTCTCCACTTGCCGCTTTCCTTTTTTTTAACTACATCACTCCACTTCAGAGATCCAAATAAATCCGTGTATATTCCAAGGACAGGGATTTCTCCAGCATTTCTTTTGTCGGGCGGAGGGACGTGCAGAGAACTTTGGAGGGGCAGGTTTTTCTTGCTGACAAACAACAAAAACCTGCTGATGTGTCTTTGTTCCATCAGCCATGAGAATACTACTGTACAGATTGAGTGGTTGAAAACATGCAGCCGTTGGTTTTCTTACTGCTAAAGTGCTCCAGCTGAGGGCTCAAATCATCACACATGCATGGTGCTGCTACAGCTCGGATTCAACTTTCATGACACATCCATCCATTTTCTTAACCGGCTATATTATCCCTTTCGGGTGACCTAACCAACACCTAACCCCTGCCTTGATTGAGTTTTTCCTGTTGTGCCCCTTACTTAACAGTGCTCCATGTTCCTAATTTCCTTGATTTTTTTTGCAGCAAACTGGAACACATCACATAATTTTCTATTGAAGCATGACAAACACACTGCTAGACCTTTCCTTTGTTATGCAATATACACAGTTGGTGTTTGCTCAGTATAAGTGCAGGGTTTTTTGCTGCATGTGTGTGGCCTTTTTAATAGCATACAAGTCTCACATGTCAATGACAACAAATACTTACACGCTATAAGGATTTTTACAAGTCTGTGTGAGCGTTTGGACTAGTATGAGCATGTTTTTAGTGATGTGCTTTTTAGTAGTAGGAGAGTCTTTGTAGTAGAAATAGAGAAATATAATTTGTGGCCTAAGTAGCTCTCTGCACATTCCTCACCGTTGTCTGTCTGTCAGTGACACATTGCTACTATTTGCAGCTTCTCAGAAGCACACATTGTTCTTTCTGAACTTATTCAACTGTACTTATAACTCAAAACTACTTTTTCATGAATGATCTCGGCTATAGTATTATTAATTTCCTTGTCAGTAAAGTGATAGATAAATGAAAAGATGCTTTAAGTATTTAGATAGATGGGAAAATTCGTAATCATGTCTACCTTTACCTTAGTGAATGTTAGTCAGACTCACTTGTGGGGTTGTGATGTAACTGAGGAACCTTTTAGCTTCATCCTCCAGGGAAGGCTTCGGACCGGCCCACGGCTGCAGATCTATGTGCCACCGCGGTGCCTGTTGTTAAACACAAACAGACATGAAACTAGGGCGCTCAAGACATCAAGTCCAAGGAAACAGTAAAGCGAACATTATTCTTCAGAACTGTAACCCAGTTGTGAGTAGGCTTGAGCTCTGATGGAACTGGGTCACGGTGTGCTCTGTGGAGAATTTTTCCACTGTTATTTTAGTGAAACGAAGGTTGCTATTCATTAATATGTATTCCGCGCTTAAAGGTGGGGGAAAATGAACATGGAAAGTTCAGCTGTTTCTGGGAGCTACAAAAGAATGCAACTTTACCATCAGCTGGCTGCTGCAGCCCAGCTAAGATCACATTCCTGACAGCTGGCAGAGCTCTGCTTCGGCCCGCTTCATTTATACTGGAATGTACATGTTGTGATTAGAGCTGAGGCCAATAATCTGCTAAAAAGGGAGAGACAAGGCTGAAATGATGCATTAGCTATTATCACAGTCAGTTCTCAAGACCAACCCCGAACACAAACAATCATTAGTTATCCTGGAGCCTTTGTTTTATTTTCCACACTGTAAAAATACTGTGAGATGATTTGGATTAGGCGAACAACTTGATGCAGAATAAAAATATTCAAAATTTAAAACTTAATATTCAAAAAATTGAGAAGGTTGCATCCAAGCGTATTTTATCACACATTAAGGAATTGCAAAGACAAAACTAGTTTTGCTTCAGAATAATTATACATTGTCTTAGTAACAGGTTTTGAATTTGACTTTAGGATGTGAAAGGGATTCAGAATTAATCTCAAGTGCTTGTTTGGACACATGGCTGCATAAAAAGGTTTAAAGTCACATTCCGATCATCTTTTGATCTATCATAAAAGTATTCCCATGATGACCTATTGTGTCCTTTAATTCACTACCTCATAGCCCCTCCATATCCCTTGTCATTACTCAATTTTGCAGTCACAAGATGAGTCTTTCCTGCATCTCTCAGTTGTCAGACTCCAAAATCCAAGTCAGGAAAAGCCAGAGGAAAGTTTGAAGTTGTTTAAAATTCTTTATACTCAAATTCAATTCAGTTTAAGCAAAAAAGTGCCATAAAAGTGGAAAATTGTGCACTCAGGACACATAACAGACACAACATTGAAACTCTAGTTGCCAATAGATTAAGTTTACGTTTAAAAACGGGTGAAATCTGGACCAGAATTAAAAAGAAAACTGACATTGTCTTAATTTATTTAAAATGATGGATCTAGCAAAATTCATTGTTGTAATCCTCAACTTCAAAAGATGTAGCAAGCAAATCTCCTCATTCTGAGCTCATAGTAGTTAGTGAATCATCAGTCAGCAGTGATGAGATTAGTGAAAGCCTCATGCTCAGTCAAGCAACAGTAAGTTGTGTGCAGCTCATAGAGGATGTTAGCAGCAAACAGCCTCACGCTGAAGTGTTGAAGCTCAGCTGTGTAAACCATGATCCTATGTCATCGCATATAACCATAGCCTGGGCTTTAGCATTAGGGCTTTCACCTTTCTTAATTGATATAATAGCTGAAATGTTTCAACAAAGTGGGAAAAATGTGGAATTCTTGGAAAAATATACTGTGACAACAACAGCAGCACAACTAAAAAAAAAGTTTTGAAGTGTAACTGACATGATCTATTGAGCCTCCATTGGAGACATAAATAGCTTATAAAATACAGTTTTGAATTTTGATTTAAAACTAAGTTAAATTGAATTTTATTGACATTTTTCAACCCACTGAATTTTGGGGTTATATTGTTCTAATTAAGGGGCTTGATCTAACAATATTAAAAACTAACTGAAGAAAAAGAACATTCTTATTAGTTTTTTTCTTATATGCTTTTTATATTTAAAAATATATATTTATATTAGGGCTGTCAACATTAATGCACACGATTAATTTAAAAAATCTAACATGTTATTATTATTGTTATTATTATTATTATTGACACTGATTAATCAAACTCTGCGATGCAACCGTCTTCCGTCGGTTCAGGCTTCCGCGGCGTGCATCAAATTCAGAATGCACACTTCTGGCACAGTCTCGCTTATAACATGATCACTTATAAAAGAAATCAATTTTATTTGTTCGGGTTTTAGTACTTTGTTCTTGTTATTTTTTAGGTTTAGATGGCTTTTTCAAAAAAGGCGAACTATTTGATATGTAATGGGGCCCGTCGCTGAGCAGGCAGACCTCGACTGCAGCGGCAAAGGAAAGCGATATATATGCTGATCGTCACGATAGGTTCATTAAAGCATCATTTAAAAATATATATATACCTGATATGCCTTAATTATGAATTCCACACTTGATTGTTCTTTTTTTGCACAATTTTTTTGAGTTTTATTGTTTCTTATATCATGGTTTAATATGTTAATAATAGTAATATTCATTCATTCATTTTCCAATCCGCTGTATCCCTTTCGGGGTCACGGGGTTGCCGGAGCCTAACCCGGCTACTCATGGGCGAAGGCAGGGTACATACACCCCTGGACTGGTCGCCAGTCTGTCGCAGGGGCATAATAGTAATATATTAATATGCAAAATGGAAGCCTTTGAATTTTGTTTTGTCTAAAGAAGTTTTAGTTTTCTAATTTTTTTGAGTGAAGTAAAAGAGAAAAGTCAAAAATAAGCAAAACTTTAGCATTTACCTTTTTTATGTTTGCCAAATTGAATTGTATTAAACAAACAAATTGATTCATTATAAAAGTAAAATAACTGACCTATTTTCTGGCATCAAATTTTTTTCTGCAATTTCAAAACTGCTTCAGTTGTCCTTCCAGTTGTTTGGATGGATGTGAGTTTGGATTTGTGCAGCACTGCATGGGTGTGTGAGAAGTGTGAGCAGTTAAGACGAGCATGACTAACCCCAGAGGGAGAGCAGGGTGGATGTGTGAACATGAGATGACTGGATAAAACAAGCGAAGGTGGAGGCGGGTGATTGTGAGAGCTGAAAATGCACTAGTCTGAGAAGACTGCCAAAAATAGAAAAAAGTCCTCATAATTAAACAAGCTGATGGATAACTGCTGATGATATGCACTATTTCTGTGGAGAGACAAAAGCAACAATCAGTGCTTTTTTACAACTGCTGCAACCAGCAGCTCCAGTGTCACGCAGGTGGACTGGAAAATATAAACACGTGTCGACATGCAGGCTGAGCCGCTTTGGGTTCATAAAATATTGGGTGCAGTCAGTTTGCTACAATCAGAACATTGTACATAAATATGCAAAAGCTAAAATGTTTTCAGCTAAAAGGAAAACCCTTCACAGTTGACAAGTCTTAGCCAGCAGTGACAATCCTTTGAAAAAGCTCTTTGCATGTTCTTGTCGAGAAATTCCACCTCTCCTTTTCTGATGTGCTTTATTTTTTGAAGTTTACTACTTTTCTGGTGGCAACTTTCTGCACTCTTCAAAGGATTTGGAAAGGATTTATTGCTGGTTGTTTTACTGAATACCATCTTTTCCTCGTCTTGTGATCCTTTGTGCTTCTGTTTGTACTTTTGGTCATTTTGTCAAGTCTTCCTGCCATAAATGTCCGATTCATTTTGTTTTTGGAGCGAGATGATAATATAATCTGATTATTTTTCTGCTGCATTTTCCAAATGATGCAACCTTCATAACACAGTGTCTAATACAGAGCTTCGCTTTTCTCTTAGTCTTACCACACGTTGGTCAAAATTATTCATAAGACCTGGGTTGTAACAGGTTGTACAAATGCTTTTGAGAAGAGAGTTGAAAAACATCAAAAGCGTTTATTTATGTTTTTTTTTTTTTGAGAATTCAAATGTATGCTTTATTAAAAAAATATATATTCAGACAATTCATTTCTTTTTTGTATGTGAAACACAAGTTTTCTGCATGTCAACAATTCATCCAGTGAGAAAATATTATTATTATAATTTTTTTTTTGGGAAACCTCAAAAACTGAACTTTGTAGAGTGTTTCCTAAAAAGAGTTTGTCATTTGCATCTCATCGTTCATGTAGATTCAGAAAGAGTTCAGAGGCTAAAGATTGAACTACTGTTATGTATTTTTAAAAAGCTATGTAAAAAAATGCAGAGCTTGAACCCCCACCCGAATGCTGTGGAGATGTTGGTCTATGGCAGTACAAAATGTACAAAATAAAGCAGCTGCAAAACAAACAAACAAAACTTTTGAGTTTTTAGCTGCGTCGCTTAAAAAATTTAGATTTTGAGAATGATTTGAAAACATTTTCAGTTTATGTAGGACATTTTTTTTAAACTATGAGACTAGACTGAATGGAAAAACAAGAATTTCAAAAGAAAAACTTCCGCCATTTCCCAGCATCCATCTGTTTACACGCTCTCCTGCTAGCATACAGCCTCTCACAACCCCAACAAAAATGATGAGCAATATTGGAGCAATCCAGCCGTGCAGTTATGAGCCAGATGCCAGTCGGCCAGGAAAAACAAAGATGTTCATGGATCTAGTCATCTACAAGTAGATGCATCAGAATGAAGCAGAGCAGGGAGCTTGTGGCCCTCCGACTTTAGTGCTCACGTCACTGCTACAAGCTTTTGTCAACAGCATTTTTGCATCTGCTCCTGGTTCACAACAATTTAGATAAAGAGATACTCAGAAATGCAGTTTTAATCTTAAATTTTTTTTGTACATGTCCTCCATCATGAGAAAAACTATGATAAAAACACCAAAAACATGATTTTTGTTGGAGGGGGTCTTTAACTTGACATTCCAACTCTGCAACACTCATGCAATGTAGTTTTATTTTGAAAGAAAATAGTCCCAATAGCTGATTTGACTCTGCCCCCCAATCTGTTGCCAACTTTGTAGCCACTCAATGAGATGGAATTGACTTCTTTTGGTAACACAAGCAGACTCACCAGAAAAATCCTTTATTCAGTTTTCTTTTTGGAGTCGTTGATGCTAACTCTTCTGCTACATGAAGAATTATCAAAGTAGGAAGCATTTTATGGACAGGTGGTAGTCAATGGCAAATAGGGAAAACTCTTTTCCTGGTGGGAATGATTTATTCCAGCTCATTGTCAGGGAGACATGTTGGGGAAAACTTAATTTTTCTCCGATCCTCGCTGGGAATAAAAGGAGGCAAACCTGCTGTAAAAGCTCGTAAAAAACTGCAGAAGACTGGATGGATGAAAGTCCTGGGGTTGAAACATTTGTTTAAGCAAAGCAAAGAGAAGAAATTAGAATGCCCGGGGATCAGACGCGGTGATGAAGAAATTCAGATTCTCATCTGCAGATGGTAAACAAGCATCTGGAAGTCATCTCAATCAAGGCATGATGGGAATGTGCGTCTGATGAAGATGAAGAAAGCTGCAAATCAGTTGAGATGATCCAACAATGACAAAGGAGATCAACGTTTGTGCAGAAGTGGAATAAAAATGAAAAATGAAGAGTAACATTTTACACAGTGTATTCAGTTTTAGAGATAGATTTGTGCAAAATGTTACACATTAATCAGTTTTTGTTCCTAAAATATTAAACATATCTGTACTGATTACACATATGCTAACATCATTTCAGAATACTCCCTATTTTATCTGTCAAGAAATGTCACAGAGGAATCAATTGTCCTCCACTCAGAGCTGATGCTTTTCTCGAAAATTGATAAAATACTCCCCTGAGTGAACAAAATAAAGTCAAGAGTCTGTGCTGCCTATTCAAGCTGCCAGCAGGGAGTCAAATCAGTTCAAGTGGCTCATCAAAGAATCCAGCAAGTCTTTTCACTTCAGCTTGAGTTTTACTTCCAAAAGCTTTGCTTTAACATTTGAATAATGCAGGCAGATTGCAGAAACACGGTGACAGTATTTTTCCTAATGAACACACTTCCCTTGCAATGGAACTTTTGATTGTTTTTGTTGGAATCTGTGATAGTTACCTTTTCTTGTTTATTTAAACCTCTTGTTTAGCTAATTGAATTGGTTTATAATCACCTCAGCTGCTGCCTGTTTGTTTGCTTAATGCAAAGTCTATACGGTATAAGACCTTGGTTTTTTCAGGCGTGTCTGTAAGATCTTTGCGCTATTCTGCTTTCAGTGTCTGGTTATTCGTCACCGCTAATACAATAAATCAATTCATTTTGAGTATACACAATTTTTTGCAGATATACATCTGTGTGTAATATTGTACATAGTGGCCCTTCTTGGGCCCTCAGATCACTTCTAAGCTCAGTTTCAGATATTTAATTGAGCCAAAGATGCATTTGAACATCTCGTTAAGACATATCAATCAAAACTGATACAGAAAATTCCCTCTTTTTTTTGTTTTCATTTGACCACTTTTTTTTATCAATGTTTGGCTGGCAGATTGTGAGACAGATGGAGGGTCTGACTAATCGCAGTTGCAATCTGTGCATCTGTCTATCCAAATATTCGCTTGTCTTTCTGGAAAATATCCCAGAAATGAGATCTATGTTTGATATGTTGTTGGGAAGAGCAGAGGATTCTTGCTGAGCACCATGATGCTCAGTTCCTGACATGAGCTCAAAATTCAGTGAGAACAGACAGACTGAAAAGGTTTCAGATTTGGCTGACTCCTTTGTTTTACTGCAGCTTTTTATTCATACTTGCATGCAGGAGCAGTTGGAAACAGTGGTTGTAAATGAATCAAACTGCAAAGACAACATTTCTGTGACTTTTAAGATCAATGCTTTCATTGATAGGAGCGGGGAAGTGGGCCAAAAACTTCCCGGAATGTTCCAGAGAAAATGTTCTGTCTAAAGGGGGAGATTGTGCGATCGGCCCCCAGGACCTGACAGTTTGACACTGGAGCCCTCCCCCTCCTCAGTAAGTGTCACACAACTACCCACTGTGGTGCTCATTACCACATGAACTGTCTTTTTTTGCATGGTAGCTTTTGCATTTTTTACATTTGAGATCACTTATGTAGAAGACATTATACAAAGCTGCAGGATGATTCACTTTTTTGTGCATATTTCTGTAAACTTTGAGCAGATTGACTACTTTAAAGCTTTCCTTGTACTTCTTTAAGTCAAAATTTGACAAACTTGGGCTCAAATATTTCAATAAAATGAAGTTGTTTTTTTTTTTTTACTGTAAGCAGTTTGAATTTAATAAAAATAACATTCGATTAATTTACTCATGAGAATTCAGACAAAATCAGTCCAGAAGGATTCATTCCTTGAAAGAAAGCTAAACAAAAATATGTTCTTTTCATGCAGTGCCTTGAGCAGGAGTTTTATATAAAAAATAAAAAAAAGAACGAGAAATATGTTGTTACTAAATCTGGGTTGCTTGCACAAATAAAATTAAAGTAAGCCTATATTTTTTCTGTTTGCACATGATTATAAAGTCAAATGCTCCTGAATACTGTTCAAACTGTCAGAAAGACTTTAATATTACAACATTAAACTTCAGGAGTCTATTTTTTTTGCTTAAATTCTCCTTTTTTCCTTTTCATTTATTAGGTACATGAACCCACTACAAGAGGTTGACATTTTCTGTTGTTATTTTGGGCTATTTTGCATAAAAAGAACAGCACATTCTGTACATGTTTTAAATGATGTTAAAAAGTTAACAAGCTTCAGATCTTGTAAAAAAGGAAAGCAGATTTAGTTTTTCTGCAGAAAAAAGATTTTGGATACATTTTGTATAAAACTTTTTTTTTGTTCACATAGTATGCTTGAATAAAGATGAATAAAATGCAAGTCTTATCATAAGTGATAATTCAGTTTCTGCCACAGGGCCTGTTATGTCCCATTTTGCAAACATTGTTGAGTTTAGCGGTTCACTTACATTAATCTATTTATTACCAAATTTTTACCAGACATAAAAAATATTCAAATCATGTTTCATTACCATTCCTTTGAAACAATCAATCATAATTTTCAGATGTTTTCATGGACATGTGTGTGATAAAGTGTGTTTTATGTTCAGTCATAGTTGTGAACGGTGGGATACTGTGTTGTATAAACCACTGTATAGACTGAATATATATAAATTTGACCAGTACAGTGTCTTTCTATGTCTTTGTGTAGGTGTGTGTGTGTGTGTGAATTTGTGTGTATACGTTTGTGTTTATGTTTGTTGGTAAGACATTTTTCCCAACTTTTTGCTGTTGGGATTCTTCATAATATCACTTTTTAGTGTTTTCCCCCGCCTTATCTAAAAAAACAGCTTTTCTCTTACTTAGTCTCTTTGGCTCACTTCTGTTCTAATCCATTTGAATGCAGACTGTAGGTGAGCTGCACCAGGGTTCCCTTGCAACTTAACCAAAACTAGTTTGCAGACAGACTAGTGTTCTCTTTAAGCTGACCAACATTTTACTTTAATCTTTTTTGCACTTGCCGGATGTGGACCAAATGCACCCCTCCACCTCAGAGGGCAAAAAGTTTTCCAACAAGGCACCATGAAGCTTCCATCTTCAAAAAATGTAATCCCTTTTGAACATAGAATACATTTTAAGATATATTATTTTATCTTGAAAAAAGCTATTTTTCGCTGTACTTTCTAATCAACATTCAAAAAAGAATCCATAGACATGCTTGGATGAGTTTCCTGTTAAAGAACTCAACTGACCTGCACAGACCTCCACTTTCTTAGTCTCCCTGGGGATGAGGTAGAACAGGGATTGCAGACAAAGCAGTTTCATCCAGCCCCCCGGTTTCACCCCAATAATACACTGCACAATTAATTGGCACCATTTCCCACAGATTCACTTCCGTGTCATTTCAAGAACATTGCAAAAAAAGTAGAACTCCATTTTCAAGTTGATGGAGGCTTTAAATTGGCAAATATATTTAAAAATGACAACCAAAACAACCTTTTGAGGCTTCAGTTAAACACATTTTCATCTATACCTGCAGATTTCCAATAACCTCCTTTGGACTGACTTTTAGTCACATTTTAATTGCTGAACTGTCTTAGTTGTGCCAGTTTTCCTGGCATGAACAGGACTTTCACCAATCAACATGAGCTTTCGGAGCAGAGAGGAGAGCTTCACTCCAATTGCACGTCAACGTCCCAACTCCTGATTTCATGCGACTCCCCGGTTCCAAGCGGGAGGTTAAAGGTGCCTGAGAGCTGGCTGTGGTTACACTGTTGGGATTACAGAAGTCAAGCCTCTCATTCTTTTCCAACAGTCCTTCTCTTTTCCTGTCAGTCTTTCTTAAGTCATCCTTCAGTATTCCCAGATGCAACCCCGGTCACTGCATTTAAAATTCTGCTAAAGCCCAACACTGACTGGCAGGCAGCACAAAGCGGCTTTTTCTGTCAGTTTCCAAACACTGAGCTAATTATTGATTACAACATTTAAACTTGACTAAACTGATGCTTGTGCCGTGGTCAGTGTTTGGGAAATTATATTTAACAAGAGAAGTACAAACCAAGGGCAGTAGCTGACACAAGCATGACAAGAAGCCACAGAAGATTCTGTCTGATAGTAGCTTTACACTCTAGCTGGGAGTTAATTAAAGCTGCTGCATTGATTGCAGCCACAGTTACTGAATTTCTTAAACAAAACTAATTAAACAGAGCTAAAGCCAAAGATCTTCAAAGCCAGAAAGAATAAAAGTTAAAAAATAAAGTTTGAAATATAGACGAGGGTTTTTGGAGGAGCCAGTCAACACAATCAGAGGTTCAATTTAAGTTCATCCCTTTTTCAAAATAGATTCACACTTTCTTAAGGTGATAAGCTAGATAAACGGTTTCTATTTCCCTTTTTAGTATCAGAGAGCTAATCTATTTGAGAAAAAAGATTCAGATTCACATTCATGTTATTTTGTCATTTATTTATGTTTACCGGTATGTTTTAAATAGAGAATAATCATTCAGTATCACCTCGCTTTTTAAATTTGCATTAATGTGTTCAATGAAGAAAAAATTTATTTTTTAATTATTTATAATTATACATTTTGTATTAGAATAATTGTTAGTTAATGCACAATTATGCATTAATTAACTCCTAATTACAATGTTAACAGCCACAGTTCTACATTACTAAGTTTATTATTTAATATATTGCTATCATTTAACTAATGTTTATTAACTAATCTGTTGTTAATGCTTACATAATGCTAAACAAATGCATAAAAAGCTTTTATTAAGTCTTTGCAATGCATTGAGTAAGATTGAATAATAAACAACAGTTAACTGCTAAATAATACATTAAGTAGTACTCTTAGAAATGCATAAAAGTGGCTGTTACATTGTATTGAAGAGTTAATTAATGCCTAATTATGCATCAATAAAGGTACCCTTGTTTATAAATGTTACATATGTTTTTGTTATACATGGATTTTGTATTTTAATAGTCTTTTTACCTTTACATATGATTAGAAATGAATGCTCTTCTGCCTCTGAAGGCAAAACAACAACAAGAGTTGATTCCAAGTACAATGATATATTGACTCCTTGCAGTCGACTAAGCATCCAGCAGCGGTTTTTCTTTTCTCTTTAAACAAAGAGACAAAATTGCACATGAGAGTGTTGGCTGGGTACTGAGCACGCGTTACTATGAATTGAAGAAAGCTGTCGGTTTGACTGCTAAGCTCAGAGGCTGAGTCATCCATGCATGCTGCGTCTGCTCTGCTTTTGTTGTCTCTTTCTGACGGTGTCTCTGCTTCTCTTCCCTGCTGTTGTTGTTTGGTCCGACACATTTTCATGTCTGTCCATAATTTATCAACTCACCCATGTCCTCTTTTTCCCAGCAGGAAGCAAAGAGTGTGAGAGATAAATGATTAAAGAAGATGCATAATTTAGTCCAACTCAATAAACAGTGTGTGTTTAAGCGTGACTGCCTCTGGGTCTGTTTTAGTAAAAAATAAAATAAAAAAGCAATAGTTATAACAAAATTATATTAGAAAATAAATCTATTCCTTCAACCTGAAGATTTTCAAACACAATTTTTAAACAATGGGCTGCACGGTGGCGCAGTGGTTAGCGCTCCTGCCTCACAGCAAGAAGGTTCCCGGTTCAAGTCCTGGCTGG
The DNA here is from genome assembly GCA_036245035.1 of Adrianichthys oophorus. Taxonomy (NCBI): domain Eukaryota; kingdom Metazoa; phylum Chordata; class Actinopteri; order Beloniformes; family Adrianichthyidae; genus Adrianichthys; species Adrianichthys oophorus. The sequence continues at coordinate 21,108,023 of BSAI01000101.1, read as the reverse complement.
GGGACCTTTCTGTGTGGAGTTTGCATGTTCTCCCCGTGCATGCGTGGGTTTTCTCCGGGTACTCCGGCTTCCTCCCACCGTCCAAAAAACATGCTTCATAGGTTAATTGGTCACTGTAAATTGTCCCTAGGTGTGCATGTGAGTGTGCATGGGTGTGTGTTTGTGGCCCCTGCGACAGACTGGCGACCAGTCCAGGGGTGTACCCTGCCTTCGCCCATGAGTAGCCGGGTTAGGCTCCGGCAACCCCGTGACCCCGAAAGGGATAAAGCGGATTGGAAAATGAATGAATGAATGAATTTTTAAACAAATTCTTTGATTTTCCTTAAGACTTTTAAAAAATGCAAAAAATTCTACCTGCATTTCCTTTAAACTAAGCAAGTGGCTGTAAAAAGTGTCTTCATTCTCCAAGTTTTTTCAAAATTCACTTTTAATCTGTGATACCTTTTGATATTTTTTTGAAAAAAAGCATTGTGTCTTACTATCATATATGATTATTCATCTTTTAAACTGCATTAGTGACATCCTTGTCACTTAACGTTGTGTGCTCGACAAAGTCTTCATGCCAGCGACAAACCAGTCCAAAATCAGTTCAAAACCCCAAACTGAAGATGAGCAAATGTTTCTCCACCCAACTCCTGCCATCTTGTGTTTATGTAGGGTCATCATAGCAAAGGGCAAAACTAATAGCTGGAAGTTCAGTGCAGAAAGCTGAAAGCGTTTTATGTGACACAAGAGCCTGCCTCCCTGACCTCAGTGTTTCGGCAAATAACTTTATGAAATCACTGTCTCTGCAGTGACAGCAACAACAAGATAAAAGCTGATCAAAATGAACATTTTTTATGACAGAATTTTAGGATTCATTAAAAAAAGATATCTCCAACAAATAGCTATTTTTACGTTGTTTTTGGAAATTCACATTCTTTGAAGCATCAATGCACAAAATTCATGTTTATACATTTTTTACCGCAAACCATCAGATATAGTTTAATGGTTAGCCTGATCAATATCAATCAGGCTGCCAACAATTGGGGAAAAGCATTAACTGTATATGAGAACTGGCCTCAGTGGCCCCTCCCCCCTGGTATTCCAAACTGGAAGTGTCTGCTGGTTTCAAGAAGCCAAAATCCCATAGACTTCTATAGGAAAATAAGCAGCTATTACTCATTCTATATGTTGGAAGAACCATTCTTCCTCTGGTACCTTTTTTTTTTTTTCATGATACTTTTTTGGAAGTCCAGAGGTGTGGCCTTCCAACAAGCTCACTCCTGATTGGCGATAGTGGTTGCCATAAAACTCAGACAAACCACTTACTGATGTCATCTGGCTCCAACATGGCAGGGTTTGTATCGTGAAAAAATGGCGATTGAATTGACTTCATTTTATTGGAGCCTGAAGAAAGTAATTTTCAATAGGTCTCTCACTCGGTCCAGTTCTTTTATACAGTCAATGGGTAAACCAGACATGTGATTAAACGTTACTATTAAGACATCAGAACTGAGTAAGCCATTTTTCAAATTGACAGAATCAAAACTCCAATTTCTTCATCTGCAAAGTTTAAAAATCTGTAAAAAGAAGAAATCAGAGAGCAGTCGGAGAAACATGGTTGACGGGGGGAGTCCACATTTGAACGGGGACTGAAGAAAAAGCAAGCAACAGGATGAGAGCAGTGCCTGCGTAACATGACAGAGCAGAAGAAGTTCAGTGATCTTCAAGACAAGAGCCTAAAGCGAGAGAAGAGACGGAAGAGGCTAGGTAGAGAGTGGGGGGGGGGAAAAAGACTAAAAGAAAAAAAGACTAGCAGCAACACATGCCAAAGAGTTCTGATCCAGGCCCCTCCAGGGCATCTTAGGAGTTAGGGAGTTAGCATATGGCCTTGTGTAATACTGATGGTGCACAAGCGCTCTCCTCATATTCTGGTGTGATGCGCCTGCAGTGATTTGTGTGGCCTGAAAAACTCGGCATCATTGCTCATTTGTCACGAGTTACTTTAGGTAGTGAGAGAGTAAAGGATCTGATCTGAGGCTCATTTGTTTTCTGAGCATGAATGGGGGGAGGAATGGAAGTATAAGACATGAATCAAAGAGACACCAAAAGAAGGGAAGTAAAGTTGCACTGATTCTGCGGGTCACAGGGTCAAACTCTGAGTGGTGCGTGTGTGTGTTTGTGAATTGGCTTGTTTGCTTGCTCCTGCAGATAGATGCTTGTGAAGTCGTTTGTGTGACGTGCCGCTGCACTGACTTGATGCGTGAGGATTTGATCTGAAGTTTTTGTTAAATCTATAGGAGATCTGAGCGAGAAAATGGAATAACAAATGATCCATTTGAGCTTTTCCTAAACAAGCACCGGCTTCATGTGCCTTCAAGGGTTTGAGCCATTCAACTCATGTGATTTAAGTAATCTTCAAAGAAAAACACATTTTAAACGTACCTTTTTGTGCACGCTGAGAGTGGGTTCACTGTCCTGAGTGTGAATGTAGGCAATGCTTTCTTCCTGTTCTTCTACTTCAGCAGAGGATAGCTTTATTCTTAACTGACCCCAATTTTGGGCAAATTGGGTTTCCAAATCCAAAGATGCAGGGGAGGCCGTCCAACCTGTCTCCATGTAAAGGTAAATACACAAGCAGACAGCTGTGAGCAGAATACCCAAACGAACCAACAATCCCGGGGTGAGCCGTCCTCTGTTCATGTTTGTCCTCCTCGATCTCCTTGTTCTCATCCCCACTTTCAAGTGTTTAACCCATTTCTTCTCTTCTTTTCAGAGTTCACAGTCAAGCCTGAAGCTACTAAAAAGTCAAGGCCACCACTGCAGCCAAACACCAAACTTGAGTGTGCATCCGATACAGCCGTCTTTGAAAACTTTGGGAACTCCCTCCTCACACACAACCACCACCTTTACCAAACACACACGCCCCTTTTAATGCGCTTCCCTTGTTTTTTCCATCAAACTCACATGACATAAACACTCACACACACACACACTGTTGCTCTGCCCCCTTTCTTCAGGGTTTGCTCCTCCCGCTCAAACACATCTCAGGTTACTCTGTGAGTCCAGATATGGGCCGGCTCATCTGTTGTTCTCTCATTCAACATGACAGCTCAGCCTACACAGCATTCCTCACGTTCAAGCTGGTTTGCTTTGATAAGACTTTGTTTCAAAATTATTTCTACGTTTGATTTGATACGGTGTTGTAAACTTGTTTTTCCCTCAAAAGTAACCAGTTTGTTGGTGAATTGTCAAATCTTTATTTCTTTTCTGGTAAACAATCATTTTAATTTCTTTTCATGCTTTTTTCATGTACTGTTGGAATTTGAGATTAACCATTTGTTTATAAAGGATTTAGAAGGAATGAACAGAAAAAAATCCAACATCATGAGGTTGTTCCATTTGAAATTTGACTTACAAACAGCTCTCTACTGTCACCTAGTGGTTACATGAAAACTTTTTTACTGTTTTTACTTTTGTAAAAAAATTCCATCGAATTTAAAGCTAACTTATAACTAATACATTTATTTAGAAATATGAAATGTTTTTTAATTTTTGACAGAGGTTCACATGACTTCCTCTTAAAATAAAAGACAGCCTCTGCCACATAGGATCATCTCATTGCAGCAAATGAGCAGCAGGTAGTCTCATTACAGGAGCGATTAAAAAATAAGCTGTTCATTTTTCTATTTGTTGCGCAAATCCGCCAGAAATTCATAAATCTAACAAGTGAAAATCAAATCAGAGCTAATTAGGTGACCCTTAATGTATTTTGCAAACCATAAGGCACTTATAATCCTTTAATTTGTTCAAAAACAGAAAGTCTGGTTTATGTTTTAGTATGTATTCTGGTTGGCTGACCTCTAACTGATTTTCTGTGATACAAGGAGCTCAAAAATTTGTCAAAATCTATGTTAAATTTTGGTAAACTGCAACGGATTGATAGATCATTGAAGAATTACAGCTACAACGAGTGCTACGTACTGTCGATCAGCTATTTTTAAGCTAGTTGTTTACTTTCTGTCTTTATTGTTACTTTTTGAAACTGAAACATTTTATTTTCCTTCAGCCAAAAAGCCACATGTGGCTCTGGAGCTGCAGGTAGCAGACCCCTGTCATAGGCGAATGTCAGATTGCCAAACAGCTTAATTTAGTTTGAATGAGGAGTCATACAGACACAGAGAAGCTCACTAAACTCATCTTTTGCTACCTTTTTTAACAGTAAGTGAACATTTTTTAACAATTATGCATGATTGTAAAGTCATGTGGTGTTAACAAGGAAACAAAATGAGCTTCTGATGAGCTAAAATAGCAACAGACTTTTTTTTTTCCTTTCTTGCAAGTCATTATCACTTTTTCCTTTCCTCTTTTAGCTTTTGGATACATGTGATTCTCTTAGTTGTTAAAACTAAAAATAGATTTTTTGAAATGTTGGTTTTCTTTGAAAGGTACAGAAAAATTGTACAAATTGAGCCTTTGATCAGTCAAACAAAAAACACATTTTAAGCCCATAAATCCTTTTTAGCAATAATTATGAATCATTTTTAGTTTTCTCAGAATAAAATATATAAAAAAATATTTGACCAGCTTTGCCTAGGTGTTTGGCTGTTTCTTTGCTTCACATTTTTGATGTAGCTTATCAAATTCACAGTTTTTTGTATTAAATATCCTATCAGAATAAATGATTTGAGATATAGTAGTTCAAAACAATTATATCTGATGTCACACCATAAAGACAAACAGACTCAAACTTAGGCTTTTTATGTTAGAAAAATCCACACTGCCATCTAGAGGTGTAGAAGGATGCTGTTACCCACTGTTTGGAATGAGTTTTTTTAGGACAAGTCTCTTTTGAACAGCATGTTCACAGGTGCTAATGGTGAAAAGGAAGGTACGAAAGCACGAGGAAAGAATGCATATTTTTACCGAATAATGACAACAATAAAAAATACCAATAGCATCTTTTATCCACACGAGAGAACCAGAAGGTTAAAGAGGGCTTCTTTGTGGACGTCATCACATATGTGGCAATGATTCATCATTTGGTATGAATTTGCTGCCACGTGGAATCCGTTTGTGTCCTGCTGCTTCTTCTTTTTCTTTACCTCCCCTCCTTCAGAGCTCACGAGAACTCGATGCAACAGAACTGTCTAAAGAAATCAGCTTGAGTTGAGCCTTCCAGCGACAGGGACTTCTCAGTTTGTGGTGTTTTCATCTTCTTCCAGACATAACAGTGTTAGAATGAAAGAAACAAGCTTTAATTATGTCAAACTCTGGAGTCGGTTTTGATACAGTCTTGTTTTTGCTCAGCAGCTCACGTTATCTGCTGAGCTTTCATAACACTGATTGAAACTGGACTGAACTGGACCTGAGTCAACTCTCAGCAGAGCTGTGGGCTTTTTATGGCCAGCGAGTGTGCTGACTCGGAGAATGGGGGTGTGGAGGGAAACAACCAGCTGCGACGGAGTAGGTGAAGGTTAGAGTTTGTTTATCTTCAGATTGGACCCACGATTTTACACACAAACAGATGCTCAGGTAAGTCCAGACATTAAATGGACAAAGTTTAAACGCTTGAAGTACTGACAGACAGCAGCAGGATTTGTCATACACATAATGTTCAAAACGTTTGTCTGTTTAGTATTAAATATGTCAAATTAATGACTTAAAAAGACATGTTTTTATTTATGATAAATGGAGACCTGATTTATTGATTTTAGCATAAAGGCATCCGTTTTTCATGTTGTCTTTGAATGATTTTAACCTCGTTCTTTCCATTAATAAAAAAAAACCCTTATTTATGTGGGGAAATGAAATGAAATTCAATTCAATTTTATTTATATAGCCCAATATTACAACACAGTTGTCTCAATGGGCTTCACACTGGTAATTGTACAAAAACATAAAGTCAGTAATTAAATATTACAATAGCTGGTTGCTAAGCTAAACTAAACAGACGAAGCTATACTGGGCATCTCTGCCCTTAGACTCTCATTCTCGGTGAGGAAAACAAAAAAAAAAAGATTTCAGGTAAAGAAAAATAAGAAACCTCATGGATGTCCACATGAAGGAGAGATCCTCTCGCGGGATGGACAGGCGATGTGCCAGTGCTGTTAAAGACAGGAGCACAGGCGATCCGAATGGAATCTGTAATTTCTCCTGCTCCTCCAGAGGAGAGTGGGAAAGAAGGACAACATATAAATCGCACTGCACCAAACAGAGGAATAAAGAACTAAATAAAAAATAATACTGGGTAAGTGATAAAGAATTGAGAACAGGAGGAGGAAATGTGAATAGAGAACAGAACTCCAGTGCATCTCCCAGCTTCTAACCTCTAGCAGCCTACTAGCAACTAATTGTTATTGAAATTTAATTCAAGCATATTAATAGTAGGTTGCATGTAATATAGTAAAAATAGCGGATGGCAATAATAAAAACAATAAAAGAAAATCTACATTTTTAGCACATTGATATGAATATAATATAACATTAATCTAAGCAGAGGGAATGGGCTGTCCCGGCCCGGTTTATCAAACCATCTTCACTTTGCTTAGCTCCACTGAGTATAAGGGATGTAAGGAAAATTATCATTATTCCCCAAAACTTCAGTCCTGCATTTTGTGAGCGAAGTGTTCTGTTTGGTTGGTAAGGCTCTATGAGATCTTTAATATAGGATGGGGCCATACCATTTAAAGCCTTATAGGTTAGCAGGAGGATTTTGAACTTGATTCTAGATTGAACTAGGTGCCAGTGAAGTGAAGCTAACACAGAAGTAGCATGTTCACTCCTGCTGGTTCCTGCTAACAATCTAGCTTCTGCGTTTTGAACAAGCTGAAAACTTTTAAAAAAACTTTTAGGACACGCTGCTAGCAAGAGTTATCCAGCCCAGACGGAACAAATGCATAGATGAGCTTTTCAGCATCACTTCTCGATAATATATTTCTGATCCTAGATATATTGCGCAGGAGAAAAAAAATGCAGTCTTACAAGCAGGTGATATTTGAGCCTTAAATGCTAAATCCTGGTCAAATAAAACCCCTAGGTTCCTAACTGTGGAATTGAAGGCTATATTTACATACATCCAGGGAAACTATCTCTCAGGCATTTAGGACCTAGTGTAATGACCTCAGTTTTTTTCTGGGTTTAGGAGGAGGTAATTAAATGTCATCCAGGTCTTGATGTCTCTAATGCAGGCATTAAGTTTGTCTATGTGGTCATTCTGGTCACGATTAATGGATAAATACAACGAAATGTAAACACATTCATGAACTACATCTCAAGGCATTGTCAACTAAACAAAAAGCGTGATACACAATTGAGGTCCAGAAAAGTGAAGAAAAAACTGCTAGTACATCTATACAACAGTAAGAATATTTATAGAAATAATAGTGATAAATATCAATCTTGTAACAGGATATTAAGCCAAAAATGTGTATGAAGCCATAAATTGTTTACAAAAAATCTTGGCTGAATTTGATTAAAATCATAACTGCATCTGCTAAAGTGGATAATTACTATAGTTCAACCAAACTAGTTTAGTTAGTTTTATTTATAAAATGCTGGGTTTTTTTTTGTTTTAAACTGCAAGTTTAATGTGTTTTTTTACATTATGGAAACCTTTTAATTAAACAGAGTCAATAAAATCTTTAATTGAACATAATATACAGTTGCACTAAAACATATACTGACTCAAATTTAAGGTTTTAAAGTTGTTTTGAACTTGAATTGATCAAAAAGGGGTATTTAAGTAGGATAAGCTGTACTATAAAATAATAACTGAAGAAAAAAAAGATTAGGCCATTTTAATATTGACTCAAGTTTGAGTAAATAATCCAGTGATGAAAAAATCGACTCTGTTTAAAGTTCACTTTTATCTTTTAGAAGATTTTTTGAACGAGACAAAAAGAAAGAGGGAAATTGGTTCACTTTGAAATGCTAAGTAAGTCTTTCTGACAAGAATTTGAGACAGCAGCAGCCCAAGATAAATGATTGGTTAAAAGATCATTACCAAACCTCGAGTTACAAAAAGTTACTCAAGTAAATGTAACGTGTAACTGCCCACCTCTGATCCTGTTTCAAAAATACTAGAAGCCAGAACTTTTTTCTCCCCCTCCAACTTATTGTTGGACGTTCAGTTTGTGCTCGTGCGTGCTCGCGCTCGTGCGTAACCTGGCACGGTCGCGCTTCATCATTCATCATGCCATGGAGCTGGAGCGCGCGCGCGCGCTTGGACCAGCTGTACGCCAGGGTGAGGAGCACAGGGAGCCGTCATACAAAATGAGCGTGGAGAGAATTTTCGACGAGCTCGGACATTTCCAGAGGTAATCGGAACAGGAGAACTTTAACTGTCATCCACTCGTTTGTTTCATCTGACTTTTTTTCTTCTTCTGTTTTTTTTGCTCGGAAAAAAGCAGCCTCAGAGTTGTTTGCACTGTAACCAGTTAACAAACTGAGGAAAATTGCAGATTTTCTTAATCTAACGTCTAAAGTTATTATTTGCTTGAATGTGGTTTAAAAAAAAACACATGGTGCGTAAATGTGTTCAATTTTTGTCAATTTTATTCTAATTCTGTACAATTGTATTTAACATTTTTTGAAATCTTTGTTTTTAATGTCCGGACTGGTATTTGATGTAGGCAGAAATCATGTAAAAATATTTGCTTTTTACTTCATAAGGTGTTTAATCTTATAGATTTAAGTCAAAAATGATTTATTATTATTATTTACCTTTCAGATTTCAGGCATGTCTGTACTTGGCAGCAGTCTTCCAGGCAATCGCCTGTGGAATTCACTACCTGGCCTCTGTTTTCCTTGTGGAGACCCCAAACTTTGTGTGTGGAGTTCCTGAGAACATCACAGATGTTCTGTATGGTAACTTAACAGGCTCTGGCCTGGGGGAAGTCCTTCCTGTCTTCTCAGGGAAAGGACCCCTGGTGGTGAGGACCTCCGCGGGGGAGCAGTGGGAGCTCAGCCAGTGCCAAAGTGCTCTGCGCATCAACCCCAAAGACGTCACCTATGACTTTACCGGCAACAAAACTATGAGCTCCTGCCATGGGAACTTTGTCTTTGACCACACAGAGGTGCAGCAGAGCATCGTGACAGACTGGGACCTGGTGTGTGAAAGGGAGTGGCTGGCCAAGCTGTGCCAGCCCACGTTCATGGTGGGGGTGCTGATCGGAGCTGTGATGTTTGGAGACATTGCGGACAGGTAAGAATAGACTAGAATAGAATATAAATTTTATCACAACCAAGTGTCCAAGTGTCAACAGAATTCAAATACAAGCAAGTTAAAAAGGAGTCCGTACCAGTTCCTCCACATTGGGGACTAGCAACGAAGAGAGCTGTGCCTGATGTTGGTGAGGGTTAGAATGATTTCATTCTCAAAACATTAAGACTTGAATAATACTATAAATATGAGAAGTAAAACACTGCAGAATAGGAAAAGATACACAGTATGGGATTATCCTTAAAAAAAGACTTTAAATCATAAACTGTAAGAAAAAGAAGTTACTTTTCTAGCTTTAGGGAAAACAGGATCAGCTGTTTGCAAAGATTTGGCAAAACCAGCAGAGACATGAGTGAACAGTTGCTAAAATATTTCAGATTGTTCATAAAAATTCCCCAAAGTTTGATGTATTCATATTTATCTAACTTGGTGTAACATTTTGTTTTTGTTCGTGGATTGAAAGGATCAAAAGATGAACAAACTAGCTTTGCACAGAGGTCAAAGTTCAGCACTGGTACAACTCAAACCTTTCCAAGAAGACCTTTGTGAGCTTTTGCACATATCTGTAAAATGCTTTTATTCCAGATCAATTTGCACTTTACGATTGGAATTGGGATTTATTTCAACAAAATAAGTGAATAAACTGGAATTGTGTGTACTTAAACTAGTGACCTTTAAATAGGAATTACAAGGACATAACTGATTCATGAATTTGACCATGATATCAAAAGTTGTCTTGCCAAATGTAATACTTTTTGTGCTTTTTTATGAGAAATATTAAGTATAAAGTGACTCCCTAAATATTCAGAATTTTGTTTTTAATCTTCACAAAAATCCACTTTTTGAATAATTTAAGGATTTCCTTCTATACAAAATGTTTATTTTTTTTCAGCTTTTTTTTAATACCAGTCAGGAACTTTTAAGGTTTAAGTAATCATTAGCTCTTTTTCCTCAAAGATTACTTTTTATTTTAGATTTTTTAAGCTGAAAGTTTACTTTTACGCTTTAAGTTTTGAACCAGTTTGCTGCATTTGTTTTTAACTGCTGCAGATACTTTTTGACAAATGTGCAGAATGACCTTGCTGCGTTTCTTTTCCTCTGTTTCTACCTTTCTGTCTGTACTCCTCCCCGTCTTCGTCTGTGTCTTTCCCTCAGAGTTGGACGTGTGAGAATTATGATGTTTACCAGCTTCTGTCAGTTTGCACTTGGAGTTTCTGTAGCCTTCTCTGGAAACTACTACATCTTTGTGGTGCTGCGCTTTCTGCTGGCGATGGTAAGTCCAGTGTGAGTGCATGACTCCGTCTGTCTGTTTTGGCAAAAGTTCTTCACCCTCGATGCTGTTCATGAATATTTATTTCACCTAGTGCCAGAGTTGTGGCTTTTTGGTTTACAAACCTTGTGTTACTGAAGGTCTTGTTGGAGCTAGAAAAAACAAAAAAATAATTCTAGCCCATCGTATATTTACAGATCGAAGTGGGACTTTAAATGTAAATACAACCTTTATATTTACATCTGAGTTGATCCTGTTGCCAAGGATGAAATTAGCTTCGTGCAACAGCTAAAAAAAGAAGAAAAAAAAACATGATTAACTTTCTTAAAAGGCAGCAGTCATGAGCAACCTGCATCTGTCATGTACAGGAAGTTACATAACAAGTACAGTATGTGCATGTTTATAGGAGAAAGTAAAGGGGTTAGCAGTTAACTGCATGTTGCGATGAAAGGGCTTCTTCAGCCAGATTCGCTCCCGTCTTCAACGCTCCCCCCTTTTTCTCCTTGGCTACAGCTGTTCTTTTCAACACATGATCGGTCTCAGCTCCAATTCCAGAACCGCATTTAAACCCAGGCTGTGAATGCTTGTAAACTTAAAGGCATAACGTTATCATTTTTAAAAACAATGTTTTTTTTGTTTTTTTTTTAATCTCGAGTCAATGAAAGCTGAAAAGTAATGGTTATTAATGGAAACATCAGACAGATACAATGGAGCAGCTGCTAGTTTGGTTGCCGTTTCCTGTTTTTATTGGACCCACATTTAATACCCATCTTGATTTTTTTATAGGGGATTCCTGTGGTTGCTTTGGTCGTTGGTCAGTAAAACTTACATGAGTTGTGAATGTGGACAAAAAGAATACAACCGCTATTAAAACCTTTAACAAGCAAGAAGAGTGCATTCTGCGGTTCAGTGTTGTTAGAAGCATCTCTGCCCCTTTGTTTCATCCTCCCCTCTTTCCTGTTTCCAGGTGTCTAGTGGCTATCTGGTGGTTGTTTTTGTGTACGTGACGGAGTTCACTGGCAACAAGGTGCGCACGTGGACCTCGATGCATGTGCATGCAGCATTTGCCGTGGGCGTCATGGTGGTAGCTCTCACTGGTTACCTGGTTCGAGTCTGGTGGATCTACCAGATCATCCTCTCCATCTGCACCTCCCCCTTCCTGCTGTTCTGCTGGAAGTTCCCCGAGACGCCTTTTTACTTGATGGCTAAGGGCCGGTACCAGGAGGTTCAGGTCTTGTTGGACAAAATAGGCCGCTTTAACGGGCTCGAGTGCAAACTGAAAGCAGAAGATCTCCTGGAGCCGGAGAAGACGGAGTGCGACAAAGTGTTGCTGCAGAAGGAGGCAGAGGAGCAGCCCGAGAAGAGGCTGACCATCCTAGATCTATTTGGCAGCTGGAGGATGGCCAGCCGCACATGCACAGTCTGGGCCATCTGGTTCATTGGCAGCTTAGGGTACTATGTCTTCTCCTTGGGTTCAGTTAATCTTGGAGGAAACCAGTATATTAACCTCTTCCTTGCAGGTGAGTAAATAAAAAGAAGCCAATCAAGCAGCATCCCCACAATCTTAAGTTCCTTGGACTTTTAAGTGTTTAATGTTTGAATCATTAGTAAACATTTTACCGAAACATTAATCGTTCCATCAGCACAAAGATCCTATGTGGATAACAAGCAAAACAGTTTTTACCCCCTAAAAATCATGAAACTATTATATTTCATCGATCTTTTAAAAATTTTCTAGGCAAAAAAGAGGTTTAAAAGTGCTTAAATATATCATAAATACTTTTCACCCGTTTTTATCCAGTCCATACCTGGATCAGGTGTGTTCAATCAGTCAGAAACTGGACACACTCAATCCAGCTCATCAGCAATTACTGCAGCAGGGTTAGAACTGAACAAGCAGGGCAAGTAGCCCATGAGGAACAGGGCTGGACACACTCAATGACTTGTTAAAATTACTTAATTTTCTTTCATAACTGAACCACTCTTACTTCCTTTGTGTCAGGGAAAGGCAACTCCAGGCCTCCAGGGCCACATTCCTGCATGTTTTCCAACATACAATCCTCTGGCATGTTCTGAATGGCTGGACACACCTGAACCAGTCAATCAGTCATGAATAGGGCTTGGATATTTGAAAATCATGCAGACACTGTAGCCCTCGAGGCCCGGAGGGCCTATCCCTACTCTGGAGGCTCACCGATGAGCTCCTTTTTGAGGTTGTGCATCACCAACACATTAGACAGCTGCTGAAGGTCCTCCAGTTGAAATACCACTGCTGTGATTGCTTCTCTTCAGGTGCGGTGGAGATCCTGTCCTATCCTGTCGGCTGCTTTGCAATGGACCGCATTGGAAGGAAGAAGACGTGCGCTCCTTCTCTGATTCTGGCTGGCGTTGCTTGCGTCCTCATCATTGTGGTACCAGCTGTATGTACATCGATAAACACAAAAGACTTGTTAAGATTGAGAAAAAGACTTTTGAATACACTTTTTCTTGTATTCGTCTCATGGCAAACATTCGTCAAATCATGGTTAAAGCGGCATGGGACGACACATGCAGCATCAGCAGGTTTTTAAGAAGTGTGTCAGGGCTGGAGCCAAAATAGGTGGAGGCTATTTTTATCACATTTCCTGGTCCTGCACAATCTGTTTGAGCCATCAGTCTTGTGTTTATTGCCATGACACGTGTTGCTTCATACATGTGCTTGTACTCTACCTCCCACCCCCATCCTACCCATATTAGTACTGCTTATAGTTGATTTAGCTAATGGCTTGAACTGAACTTTTGAGTAAATGTGACCTTTAGCATTAGAAAGTCCGTTTGAGCAGAGTGCCATTAAACCTGAAGGGTACAGCGGGTTCTGACCTGATGAACAGTTTTTTTTTTCCTATTTAGATCATGTGACCTTTGACGGTTTTTAATGGAAATTATAGTTTAAATATGTACACACATCAAAAGACTCTGGTGGATACCGTGTGACATTACTTGGCTTTATATAGCCTTTGTTAAAATATTACTACCAGTTAAAGATTAAGTTTGATTATTGTTTGAATGGGAATAGAAACTTTTCTTTGGTAACAAACTTAACCTCTAACTTTACGCTCTGGGAGTGGGACTTCCTGCCCCCCCCCCCCATGTGCATAAATGGGAGGAGGGTTTAATGGAAAGCGATTCTGAGTTGTTCTGCAGTTTAAGGTCAAATACTTTTAGCAGCTAAACATCCCAATAAGGCAGGGGTGTCAAATATACGGCCCATGGGTCGTATCCGGCCCACCAGATGTTTTAATCCGGCCCTGTCGTGAAGAGAAATAAAAATTAAAAAAAAAAAGCAGATTTCTAAACCATTCCTGTGGCGAGTTACGGTTCTTTAAAGAAAGATCGAAATGCGCAATTCCGCCACTAGGGGGAGGAAAGGAAAACCAAGACCGTCATGGTGAGATCAAGACTTAACAGCATATCTATGCATGCGCGCGCCTTGTTTGGGTATGATGCATTTTAGTTCCCCGAGCCTCACCGCTGTTTAGTTGCTATAAAAATGATCAGGTATGACACTGCAATTACCAAAATGTCGTTGACAAAAAGAAGAACGGCTGATGTGGAGTGCTGAGCTTTCCTGAAAAAATTGATAGTTTTATTTATTCACGGAGCTGAATGCAAAATTTTTCAACATTGATTATAATCGATTCATTTCATCTTCAAACTATTCTGTAATGGTTTAGGTCTATTCAATTTGATTAACAAATTCCCTCTGACAGATCAATCTGGTTGGATCGTAGCAATATTAATCAATCAAGTCAGTTATTAGTTTCACCACTATAAATTATATGTGAAATAGTAGCGAAATTACCACACTACAGAATCTAAATAACACTCTTTGCTACTAAGGTAGACATTTTTTGGATATATACCCAAATTGTTCTAAGAAAAACTTTGGACGCAAATCCTGCTTATTTTTGTTGATGAGAACTGCCCTCTACTAAACAGCATTAACACCAATATTTTCCATTTGTGAATAAAAGTGGATAGAAGTCTTTTAGTAAGATGACTCTGCTATCCTTTAACCCAAAACTGCTTATTGGACATTTAGAAACTGATTTCAATGTTTGTCTCACAATAAATTGTAACATTTGATGTCTTTAAATGTGGTTAGGATTTTTAAAAAATGTATACAGGCTCATGATTGTATCCTCTATGTCAAAATGTTTGATAAGACATCAAATGTAATGTGTTAAATTATGGTTTTCTGTTTTCTCCGGCATCACTATTCCTCACGTTTGTTTACAGAAGTTGAAGTCTCTGGTTATCGCCCTCAGTATGATAGGAAAGTTTGCTGTTGCAATTGCTTTTGGTCTCATCTACCTGTACACCTGTGAGCTTTACCCCACCATCATCAGGTAAGTTATCCAAATATGAGTACACTGTATTTTTCTTATCATTGTAATCAAAACAATCTTTATTTACATAGCACTTACACTGTACACCACAAATACAGTAAATGACTAAAAATAACTGGATTTTAAAAAGTCGGCTGCTCATCAAAGAAAAATTTCACATTCATTAAATAAGGTAACAAATTGTTATTTTAAAATTAAGAAATGACACTTCGCTCTGACTCTGGAGTTTCGTGACTTTACTCCTCTGGCTGTTTTAAAATTTTTTTTTTAAATCTATAAAAATCATAATATTAAACTAATACCATAGGTTTGAGGTATTTTTCCTTGTATTAGCCAACTAACATAATTTTTTTTTTTTTTTTATGGAATTGCTAACTTTAAGTACACGTTTCTTTTTCAGATCCCTTGCAGTAGGAAGTGGCAGTATGCTGTGTCGAGTTGGAAGCGTTTTGGCTCCTTTCTGTGTGTACCTGGCAGACGTTTGGGTCCATCTACCTCAGGTAAACAAGCCTCGACTTTGGGTCAAACTTTCACCTTGCTAAAGTGGATAACGCACTTGAAAACCCCTTGTAATTGTACCATCATCGCATGTTACGTGTAATTATATTGAGATTCTGTGAATGTTTGTGTTTATGCCATTATTCACAAATTTCTTTGCATATATTTTCCTTATAGACTCAGATAAAAATCTTGTTTTTGGTGGTGTTAACATGTTCTTGTGGCTTTTTTCTTACAATGGAGGACATATATTAAGAAAATTAAGCTTTAAATTGCATTGGTTGGGGGTGTGAGGGGCTGTAAGACAGTGGGAGAGAGTGTAAAAAATGGATGATGGGAAGTTGGGGCAGGCTTACTCTGCCCCAACAGCCACACCCACAACTTCATTTCTAATGAACTCTGCAGTAACTATAATTAAAAGACCAATGAGAACGCTTTTACAGTGGATCAAAAGATGACTTTCTTAATAAAATTAGGATACAGGAACAATTCAGACTCATCCTTTGTGTTCTGTTTGAATCTTCACTGTGTCTTTGTAGCTCATAGTCGGAATTTTGGCCTTCAACATCGGCGTTCTGACGCTGCTGCTACCCGAAACCCTTGGGGAACCTTTGACGAGCACCATGGAGGAGGCTGAAGCTCTCGGACAAAGGCCCGCCAGGAACAAAAATGTCGAGGAGGGGGTGGAGCTTAAACAAACAAAAGCCTGACATTTGATTAAAAGTCTCCAAACTATTCAAGTTTCTTACATATTTTGAAACATTTTCATTCTGAAAATTGTCCTAAAGGGGACTTTTTGACTTATGTGTCTGCATGGATAATTCATGTGCTTGAGCAAATGAAAGATTCCGCTAATGTCTAGTTTAAAAAAAAAAGAATGCATATCATTAAAGCATGTGATTTGTTTACTTAGTTACTTTATCTGCAACACCTCAAAATGTAAATTATTATGACATGACAATGTTATAAAAAATGCCATAGAAATGGTTTTTTTGTCACTTTCAAAGCTTTTAATCTCAGGGCATCTCATTACTGTGACACCATCAGTATTTCTAATTCTAACATTAGGTAGACATTCTCAGTGTTTTAAATGTAATTTATGAGTTCAATGTGGTTGTTAGTGTGAGTGCGTGTTCTGTGGGTGATTTTAAGTGTGTTACATTAAGCAAGTTTACAACCAAGTTTTCATGGCATGTTTAAATGTAAATGTGAGCGTGGAGTCAGTTTGTGTTTTCATGCGAGCATCAAGATGCTGGGACCAAATGTATGAATTAGTGAGGTGGACTTTGATGTGACTTATCCATAGAGTGACGAACAAAGGGAGTAAATAAACAAAAAAAAGCAGCTGTCATTCAATTACCTGATCATGAAAACAAAAGTTTTTTTCTTCTTTATTAAAGTTTAGTGTTTGGGTTTTCTTATGGCATTGGGCAACAAAAACTGATATGACTGACAGAAGTTTTTTTTTTTTAATGTGGTTGGAGTTTTACAGACGTGAAGAACGAAAACCTTAAATAAAGTTGGCTGGAAAAATATATTTTTCAAAAGTTGTCAGGTTTTCTTTTATTATAAATACATTGAAAATAATGGAATTTTTAATTTTGCTTGCTGGTGTGGAAGTACACACAAGTCCTCATTTATCTTGTTTTGTAGAACTTTCAAGTTTTAATAGATATTGATTATAAATTGATATTTGAGTGACTTTTACAGCTGATAGACACTTAAGAGTAAATGAAGAGCAAATAAGAATGATAATGAATAAGAATAATCTCCTGCCAAAAACAATATGGTAAAGGCAAAGTGGTAGGAAAATATTTTGAGACAATATGACAAATCAGAAGCAGTGCTTTTAAAGGAAATTTGAACAATTACCCAAAAGATTTCAGTCTCCTTTTGTAAAACTATTGTTTCATACCCCTAAAAAGTGATTTTTTTAAACCATTCTGACATGTCCTAGTGAAGATCAAATCCCATTTTAAAAAAGACAACTTTTTATAGTTTTATATTTGTGAAATTGCAGGAAATAAAATAGATTTATTTCCTGAAATTTGACTTTTTTTATTGCAAAAATGTTCAAAGCAAGTAATGATAAAATTAATATAAACACAAGATAAGCGGGATGTCTTCCTAAACTATGTTCTTTGTGTGTTTGTGGTTAAATACTTTTTTAAATCTCAGAGTAAAATGAAAAAAAGATGCATTATTGCCACGGTTAGGACATTTATTTTGATATTCAGGAATGAGTAAATTCTCTTTTCTTCTTTCTTTTTTCATGGAATCAACAGTTTCTGAACTGTTAAAATGGACCCATTCTAGTCACTTTTTAAGAGCCTAGCACAATTTTACAGCCACTTAATTAAAACAAAAAACTGAAAATCAAGGTGTTACGCATAGTTGTCCTTCCTGAGAATTTTATCCAAAAAGGCAATGAGTTAAAAAGACAAACAATAAATTAAATTGGCATAAATCACATGAATGGAACATGAAGTACAAACAATACGGACTTGGTAGATTGGACACAAAAATGCACATATTAGCTTCAAGTTGATATTCTCTGGTTGTCTAGCTGTGCTGAAGATGATAGTAATCAGTATTAACAGTTTTGTAAAAGCTCACACACCTTTCAGGAAACTGGAGACATTTTTATCCAGTTGAGAAAACATCACTTCCCACATGGATTCTGAAAGCTCCATCAATTTTTGGATGAAAAACGAGGATTCAAAACCAACTCGTCCCCAGCTTGTAACCAAAAAGTGACGTAAAAAAAAAAAAAAAAAGTGACCCAATGGTATTGTCAGACTCAATCATTTATGCACACACAGTTGGAATTCTTTGAATTCATAATTGAGTGCATCCTCATTTATAGTCATATCTAACAACTTCAACTAAATAAAGCTGTTCTGATGTCTCACAACTTCACACAGAACCTCCTGTCCCACAGTTGATGAAACTTTCAATGAAATTTGGCACTTATGAAACATTGTGGACAATACTAATACAAGACTTTTGGCACTTTAGTATTCACCTCCCAGCTTTCTGGACATAAGCCCTTTCATAAATTAGGAACATCACTCCAGGGAATTTCTGTATTTCCCAAAAACATCAGTGATCCATATTTTACTCTAATCTCGCCTGGAGATTAAAGCTGTTTTATTAGCAATATTTTTTTCAAAGAACCCTAAAACAAGCTCAAATTAAAGTAATGCTTCACTCAAGCAATTTCTGCTTAAATTATCTCCCTCTGTCACAGATCTTTGTTTTTGCTCTTACAATTTCACAACCATGACAGGAGAAAACAAAACAGCTTTTTTGGGGATTTTCATTGATATGACCGGTTCATAGTTCATGAAACAGCTGTCAGGGATGCACAAGCCAGCTGTTGGCATCCTCCAGGTCTGAGTCCAGCTCCTCATCGTCATTCAGAGGCTGAGGCGTCCGAAGGGCCAGATTGCGTAGGAAGTCTGGCGTATATGCTGGGGGTTTGGCCGTCGATTTGAGTCCAATCTTCTTCTTCATCAGATGGAACTGGTCACGGATGAAATTGTAAAACTCATATTCGTAGCGCATGCGGTGGTACAACACTTTCAGGGCCTCGAGGGATGGCGTGTGTTTGCGAACTGTGCCAGTCATGTTTCCTAGCTTCTTATATTCTGCAAGAAAAAGTTTTAAGAAAACAAGAGGTCAAAGAGGGAAAGACAAATTCAAGTGATTCAATTGATAAGGGGGTGGGGCTTTGCTTCTTAAAACTCTATTTTCCAGAGTATAAATTGCTCTGAAGAATAAGTCGCAGCAACACAATAAAAGCATAATAAAGAAGAAAAAAAAATTATATATAATTAACACTTTGGGGAGAAATCTATTTAGCAAATAGAACAGGCATTTTATCTTGTAAGATAAATCATATTAATGGAATAGATAACAAAAATAAACTTCACCATGCTTCACCACCGTAGCATACTGATGTTTATTTAGCTTCATAAAACATAGGAAGAATCTATTATATAGATTATTATTATATAAGTGCAACATATGAACAATTATTACGATAACCATAGCATAAAGAACATGCTAATAAGCCAACTAAACCCTTGTTTAAATAAAGCAATTTTCTATAGTTATGATCTGTTCATTACCAACCTGGGCTCTTGTAAATGTTTAGCACTCCTGCAAAGTAGTGTGGTAGGAGCCTCTCCAGCATGAGCAGAACATCCTCCAGCTCCTCCAGGATCCCCACTATGAGGTAGTTTTCCATCACATTTTGTTTGGCCCGCTCCAAAGCCCAAACTCCCGGTTCCCTAAAAGGAAGATTACATTTAAAAGAAAAAAAAATAAAAGCTTTTATCAAAAATTATTGAATAATGTTAGCATTTTTAATGACAATTAACAAAAAAAAAAAGTGTACCTGCACTGAGAATGTTGCCCACAGAAATAAGGAATGATGTAGAAAACTCTGGGGTTAGAGCATTCTGGGTAATTTTCCAGAATACAAACATTTATATCCTGAAAACAGACAAACAAACACGCATTTTTTTATTTCCCAGAAGCAACAGTAACACATAATAATTTCTGGTAACTTTTGTTTGGTTGATGAACCACTAGAGGGAGCTCTTACTCACTTCAAGCTCAGAAGTCAAGCAAGGCTTTAGTCAGACTGAACAAAAAAAAAAAAAAAACAAAACAAAAACAGACCAATAATCTCTGTAAAGGATTTCGTGATCAAGATGTCAACACTAAAGAGACCAGAACCAGATTTTGAGTTTTTGTGTGTGTCTGTGAAAGCCATTAAAACCCATATCAGGGGAAAGAATGAACAAAGATTAGAAGCACACACATGGAGAAGTGAAACAGGCCAGCAACTCAGAATTATGGAGCCAGTCGACTAATCCATTTCGAGTGACATAAGCCCAGTTAATGGAAACTACCTCTGTGCAGCAGAACAATCTTAGAATTCATCAGCTTTTTCCCAGACACAAGAATATAAGCATGGGGCTCTGACAGGACTCTTTGAATAAAAGGGATGAAGCAGCATACACACATTTACTGATCGAATAACTGTGGCTCTGAGTGGAGCGCAATTAAAGAGGATGTTTAACGTTTGAGGAGCTTTTTAAATGTTAATGAAATATTTGACGTCAACACCGCCTCCTAATGTAACGTCAGGTTTGTAATGATGGACTTAAAAAGAGGTGATTTATCGCAGCCAGTGCTCACACAGATTAGGTTGAGTCAGAATGTCCTGGGAGGCCCAAGCTGCGGTTCAGGCCTGACTCATTTTTATTCTACATTATGAGTAAAATAACTAATATATCATCCTGTGCAAACTTCAGACTTGTATTGCAATTTTTTTGAAAATATCATGTCCGATAATGGAAAAATGCATTAATCAAATGGGTGAGAAGAGTGTTGTTGTTCACCTTTTGGCATATCCCATCAGGGGTTGCCACAGTACATCGGTTTTCTCTAATCTGCACAATGGGTTTGGCAGAGTTTTATGCCCTTCCTGACACAACACAGTATTTTTTTCTGGGCTGGGGACCGGCACTGGGAGACCCACACTTGGGGCCCTCCTGCGCCTACATAGTTAGGCAGTAGTGTGAAGGGTCTTGCCCTACGACCCACACTGGATGAAGCGCATCACATCCCCTGAGAAACTAACCCCGTTTTCCCATGCGTCAGTCCTGCATGCATCTGTATAAGATGGGTGAGAGTCTGAATTCTATTCCTACACCTGTTGAAATAATTTCAATATTTTAAGACATTTTGCTCTATTTTTGCTCAATCTTCTTATCTTTGATTCTTCTAATCGTCACAGGCTTGAAGTTCCTCATCTGTGAGAGAAAATAAGACATCATTTATTAGCAGCCAAACACAAACTGCACTTTCTTTAGAAACCTCATTTCCATTTTCAAGGAGCTCCAATGATTTTTGCCTCTTTTCTTACTGTTTTTTAGTCCAGAGAGCAGTCTCGCCAATGAAATGCACTCTTGAATTTAATCAAGAGTAATTGATGTTTGTAGTTTGCTTCTGTTTTCACTGTAAGTTTTGTCACGCAGAAGATAGTTCTCTTTTACCCCAATGTGCTTTATCAGAGATGACTTTAAAATAAGGAGCTAACAACGTATTTGAGTAATTCTTTCCAAAGAAACTGCCTAAAAATAATTGTAAAATCCCATTTATGTCTTTGAACTGAAGTTTTTGTTTCTTTTCGCCACAGGGAGGCAGCATAAACTGCCTTAACCTGAATACTGCTCCACTAAAGTTTATCCTTTGAATATTTTCAACAACTACTTCAGGCTAAATGCTTCCTTTTGTTGAGAAAAAAAAAAACAACTTTCTGTACTTAGGAAGTAAACAGAGATTTTTTTAATAATGCTGCCATAAACTGCTACACCAGCAAGAGGTGTGGCTAAGAACAAAACTCATCCTGCGGGACAATGTGTACCTATGTGAAACTTCATTAATTTGCAGATATTTAGCAAAACTTTAGGGTACGTTTGAGTCAAATGTCTGTGAACATTTAGAATGCATCATTTTTTTGCAATCAATATTAAGGTAGATTCTTTTTTTTAAAGTCAAAACATGCTAAGGCATGAGTTATGAATATGATGGTCATGTCATGATTATGTCTGCACCTAGTTGTACAGTCATGTGGCATTAACTGAAAAAAAAAGATGTTTAGTCCCTGTGGGAATTTGCTCTGAACTGAGTCAGAGCTGACCTTTTATCTGTGTCTAAATCACATGTGAAACCAGATTGGTGCTTTGAGTTTGTGCCAACGCCACCCGTTGAAGTGACAGTTGCACGCCTTATGTGTGCATAAAAAAGGGGCGTGGAAGCTGACGGAAAATCCAAGCAGACCACAGGAATGTCTCAGTAGCACGTGCATCAGGTCCCTGAAAAGCAAAATGACAGTGTTCTTTCACCGGTGCCTCTCATCCACATCCACATTTACACAGCAAGGAGCACATGCCCAAAGAGACTAGATTTTTATATATTCAAAACATTGAAAGTGGTGCCAAATATTTCCCACCCATCCACCCATTTTCTAATCCCTTCTGGGGTCACGGGGCTGCTGTCAGGTGAAAGTGGTGGGGTACACCCTGGACACTTTGGTGCCAAAAGTTTTTCCCAACAAAGCTCAGAAAACATCTGTGAAAGCTTGAACACAGAAATTTAATGTAAGATTTTCATAAAAGAAGCAATTTAAATATTTTCTAATGTTATTTTTATTGAAGCTTATTTAGTTCTTAAAACTTCATATTATTACTACATTTAAACAATTCTAATGTCAACTAAAAAGGATGGAGCTGATGCATCATGCTTATCAAAGCCTATCCATAAAACATAGGTTTGAACTCCAGAAAATGTGTTGTTTTTCTCTTGATCGTAAACCACTAGCAGGATTTATCTACTCTTTGGGTTAAAGTTAGTGGTTGTTAGCTATACATATGATGTAAAGCATACAAAAAAGTATAAGATTTGCACTTTAGTGTCAGACATTGAAGCAAAATAAGAAAGATCTTTGAAAAAAGTGCAATTTTTAGACACTTTTTAAGAAAACTGCGCACATTCACAGAAAAAAAGTTACGTGGAAAAAAATTGCACTTGATTCCCTCACTGAGATATACTACACACCCAAATACAGACACAACTTTAAGTGTGGGAGTGTTACAGCACACATGCAGGTAAGCCAGTTCACAGCAATATAGCTTTTCCCTCCTCTTTAGCTGTAGCAAGGGGCCCCTGTGCTCTGCATACTTTAATAACTCAACTCACATGGTCAAAAACTCCAGGGAAAGCAGTGCGATACTTAATTACAGCCAGTCAGACTCAAACCACTCTGACATTTACTCCTTCTGTTAGCCCCTCACGTTGCACTTGAGGTCTCCAACAGCAAGTGGGGCTGCAGCACAAACGGCTGGAGTGTGCATGTGTTTTTGATTGTACACTAGCCTCCGTCCAAAACAATCCCCGGCCTGATATCTACAAAGGTAGCAACTGTGGATGTATCTTAAAATAAAAATCCATGTGAAAAGTCAAAGAAAGCCTGTTAATTGTGAAATACTGGATGCAGTGGCTTTAATACGGTGGTTGAAGTAGGTCTGCAAGGCAGATGTGAGATTCGTTTCTCATGTGGTGAATCTAGTCTGTAATTTGGGGTCCTAATCAGATTTAAATATTGGGTTAACTTCAGGCTGCCGTGGCCTTACAATTTGCAGCAGAATGTGGCTGCAGGAAAACTCAAAGACAATCGGCAGCTTACGGTGTCATTCTTGTCGAGGCCCCTTCCCACTGCTGCCTCTGTCTTAGTTTACCCAATGTGTAATTACAGTTTACATGAATGAGACACTAGTTAGCTTGTTTCAGTAAAGTGTCCTCTAGTGATGTGATGAAAACTGGCCTGTAAGCTAAAACAAAAAGAGACGTTCTGATTGATTAAAACACATTAGTATTTCAAACCATAAACGTCTGTAGAGTTGATTCAGGCAGCATACATAGGGAATGCATTGACTTATAGGCAGTATAACTGAGATGAACGGAAATAAGAAGAGGAGAATGTTAAAAGGTCCAAGTAACACTGAGATAAATGTATTCGCAGTGAGTCAATGATAACCAAGCTTTGTTAAAGCCTGTGCTGACAGCTGCAAATCATAGAAAAATGTTTTTTGTAAGCTTGCTCAAAAGTCAACATTGACCAGATTTATTATTTGATAGAATTTATAATGTTGCCTCATTTGTGTTCAATCTTTTTCGTTTTTTTTCCCCAACTCAAATCTGAATCCAATGCATCAAGAAAAACACAAATTGTATAAAAAACACAATCAAGGAAAAAAAAAACAAAAAAGCAAAAAACCTCACCAGGTATCGCTCATCATCCTTCATGCCCGGTGTCCGGATCAGGTGATTCTGCTCCCCCCTCCAGTCCCCAAAGCGGCGGAAGAAATAATTGGACAGAAAGCGGTTGATGGGGTCCCTGATTATGTTGATGTAGACGGGCTGTTCTATCCGGAACCTGAGACAAAGAGAAACAAAATGATGCATAACAGACGTAGGAGATCAATATCTGTTGCTGCAACACTGCACCTGCTAAAATTGAGGAAGTGGACGTGTCTTGTGTAGAGGAACGGCGGTGGGATTTTACTGATGTTCTTCATGAGATCCACCTTTAAAGAGGACACAAGGATGATTATATTATGTTGTTGCTTTTTTTTTCTTTGTTTCCATCAGTGTCAAACATCTTAGGCTTTTCCAAAATAATTAAAAGAAAAAGAAAGAAATACATTGTTATGAAACTTATTTTTGAGGGAACTATTAATAACTATCTTGTGATTTTTCATCACCAAAAAGTCAACTTTTACATCTCTTTATTCAGGAAACTTAAAAAAAGTTATGTTTTACACAGCAGCCAACAACTTCATGAATGCAGACTTGCCAATTCAACAATAAAAGTCTTTTATTCTTTTACGTAAAACAGTTTTCTGTCCTACACCCACAATCCTCATCTACCCCAAAACATGAATAAAGCATTTACAAATTTGTAAATGTAAAAACTGCATTGGCTTCTAAACAGACAAAAACCCAAATTAGTGATTAGAGTTTTGGTGTAAAACATGATGAATACTTGAGCTGAGAACACTCATGAAGGCTTGTGATATTTCAAATTTTCTCAACCTAGAATCATTTTTACCAAAGATTGTGTTTTTACGTTGCGGCTCCAAAAAAAAAAAAAAAAGCATTACCGAGGCTGCTCTGCAGAAATAAAAAGATATAAAATGTCAAGCAAAAAGGAAGGCAACACATAAAACATAAACAAAAAAGAGAAAAATACCTCTCAGTCCTAAGATGGTTTGTGTTTGTGCAAGAAACATAATTTGTTAAAATTGTTTAATTGATTTAGACAGATTTAGCCACAGATCAACAACAGAGCATTATAAATTGATTTAGAATCCAAATGCTGAACAGTGTGTAAGAAATTAGGTTTGCTCCTAACAGTTCTCAAAGGACGTCAAAAGAAATTAACATTTTTTGGGGGGGAATGGTTGAGTCCAGTATAAACCACAATAAAATACCCATGAATTACCAAAGGTTGATCACTTGGAATAATAAGAGTTAAATCGTTTTCATTTTCCAGGGAAACAGATTACAGAGATGACAAAATCTGTTCTTCAGATCTCAAACTTCAATAAGTTTCAATGGATGTCTTTAAGCACACCAAAACTTAACCCAGTTTATCAGATTTTAGATTAGTGTCTAAATAGAAATAACATTTAAAAAATAGTTTAAAGGCAACGCACAGGGACAACAATTCTACATAGATGAAGCCCATCCTCTGCTGTCGCCTCTGATTATCTTCTCAGGGTTAGTCTATTTGAACCTTGAGTTTGGACCCACTGTTTGTCACAGAATCCCAGATGAAGAGTGACTCATAAAAATATAAAATCACTTCAGTTTATTAAACTGTGCAGCAAATTTTAGCCAAACTATTTGTGATCACTGCAAACCTATGAACTACAAAATCTGCTTTTCCAGTGGAAAATTTAGGCATTACAAACAATAAAAGTGCATATTTACCATCAGAATGATCATTTATGATTTGTCAGCGTCACATGCTCTGACTTTTTATGTTGTCAATACAGTTTAATTTTGATGGGACTTATAAGGGCTGGAGATAGTTTTCTTCAAAACTAAAACTGCAGCGTGAGGTCGGCCTTTTGTCCTGCAGCTTTCAAGGAAACGTTCAGTAAGAGCTTTGCTGAAAGATGACGCTTTCCTTCAAAGCCATGATGACAGACAAGAATGGTTGAAGGCTGGGGGATCATGGAAACAAAAGCAAACAGAGGAAAAAGTGAACATACAGGAGATTAACCTTGTCATCTCATCAAGTTTAAAAAAATGTAAAAGGAAAGGCAATACTGGAAAGATAGAAATCCAAAGGCAGATATGTATTTTTTTAATTAAGATGAATCATATCCTGGAATTTGGAGTGTCAGTCAGTTTTGCTTAATTTCTTTTCCTGATGGAATAAAAACCTGAATAAAATGCATTTTTGACCATGAAGATTTGTGTCTTTGAGCTCACTTAAATTGGGCCTAAAGAATATTAGTAACATTATGTGAAAATACTATAAGTTTTTATGCCAAAGTTTTTATAACATTTTTTTAGAAAAAACAAATTAACGAAAAGTTATTAAATGGTTACGATTTTTATACAAGACAGTATGCAGATCAAAGGTACTGTAGGCCCCATGCATTAAATGTATACGAGACTATAAAAGGTGGAAAAAAACATAAGAAATCAGAATCTTATCTATTCATTCCTCCATTATAAACAATATGCTCCTAACTGTTATTCAGAATCAGATGCATTTATTGTCATTGTAACAGTACAAGTACAGTACAATGAAATAACTTTTTTTCCTCCACATGCCACACGGTTATTTTCTTCTCCATTTTTATAGTTTCATTAAAAAAAGCAGGAAAAAAAAACATCTGGCGAAAAGCTTGGATCTGTAAAGGTACAGTTTTAATGTGCTGCAGTTTTTATTCAATGTACGGACACCTATTATGTCCCAGACATGCTATTTGGTTTGCAAAGTAATATGCATTTTTGTTTATGTACACGAGGCAGTTAATGTAAGGTCCCAGTCAGATTTGGGCTTCGCTCCCTCCTCTCAGTTCTATAAACTCAGTTCTATAAACTCAGTACATTTCCACTCTCTCTGCCCCCCCTGTGGATGTCTTCTGTAAGGGAAAAAACAAATAAAGTTGCTGCCAGTTCTAAAAGTTCTTCGCTGGTCTGTGCACTCTAATTTATTTTAACTCAAATATTCTTCATTTTTAAATGAAAAGTAAAAAAGAAGGTCAAGGCATTTTACTGATATGTCACCATAAAATGTGGCTGTTTGCTAAAATATACCCTTGTATGTCTGACTTGTTGGACCACCTTCTTTTTTACCAGCTACAGGGAGAAAGTAGAGGATTCCAGACATACCTGTGCTACCCCACCACCACCACCACACACACACACACACACACACACACACACACACACACACACACAC
>BSAI01000101.1:20973166-21080591 GCA_036245035.1 Adrianichthys oophorus | reverse complement strand
CACACACACACACACACACACACACACACACACACACACACACACACAGACACACACCCTCTAAAACTTCCCTGGTGTCCTTACAAGATCCTCAGGGGTAAATCTAGGAAAAACTCAAACTAAAGAAAAGCTTCGGCTTCAAATCTAGGTTAATTTCATTCTAAAATTTTAATTCTCAAAAAAAAAAAAAGCACATTTTAAGAAGATTATACCAGCAGGAAGACTAAATATTCAAACTCTAACAAAGAGAGTGCCTTTACATTATAAATGTTTGGTCTTGGATAGTTTGCTTTATTTGGCAACCTAAGGCTCTGGAGCCACATATGACTCTTTCATTCCTTCATTGTGACTCTTTGGCTTTGATGAAAAATGCTAACAATTTGGAAAAAAAAATAGTTTGATGGTAAAGCTTTGTTATTTACTTTTAGATTCTTTAACTGAAGTGATCTTATATGTGTAAAAGTGAACTTCCTTTCTTTTTTAAATCACTACTGACTACACTAAATCAAGAGGCATTGAGAGCTTTCCCACTCCTCCAAAAAGTCAGATAACTAAGCAAAATGATGGTCAAAGGTTTGATTTATTGTCAAAGTAGTTTATAAGTATTATTAAAATAAATGTAAACTAATTTTCTTATGTAATGTCTTGCTGCTGTTCTGAGGCAGTTATTTAGGTATAACTGCAAATCTACTGCAGTGGGATCTTATTTGACACAGGATGTATTTTATTTTGAAAGGAACTCTGAAAAAACTATGCCCTAAAAATCAACACAAGTTTTTTGATTTTGCCTAAGAACAGCATAATCATAATTAAAAGACCTCTGGAAATGCTTTTAAAGTAGATCAAAAGATAACCAGAGTGGGTCTTTAGCAGGAAGTGGAGTTCAACTGCATTCCCAGTTCCGACTCAGAGCTAGCAATCAACCAGCTGACCTTTAAAAAGCTCACGCATGAAAGGTTGGATTGTTTCAACTGGTTTTATCTGTGGTGGAACAACTGTCCTTGGTGAAGGCTGCACAGCAAAATTGAACTTTTTCTTAAGAAAAGGAAAACTTGACCCAACATTCGTTCTAGCAAACAAACTGAAGCTGTCTTTCTTTTTCTATGACCAGAGGAATAAGGCACCTTCACATCATGGCGACCCCAACAGACGACACTGACCTTGCACAAACCTATTAACACACCGCAGGGGGAGCCAGTAGGAAAACTGTCTGAAGCCTGTAGCATCCAGCCAGAACCACAAGTTATGGAACCAGCAACTCTACACTTAGGAGACATGTGTCTTCATCTGCATAAGTAAACATGCACAAGGGCAAAAAAACACACAAAAAATGAAGGCAATGAACTGCACACAAACACTAGGACACTCTTAAACTAAGGCAAACACTTTTTTCAGGGGAGTGTTGCTTGGATCCTTTACAGAGATGTTTTATGTCCAGAGAAGTAATGAGAGCTGTGGTGTCCAGGCACTGTGCATCAAGCCAGCATTCAAAGTTTGATGAATGGCCAAGCTTTCAACAGTGACTTAACATGCTCGTCAAATAGATCAACTACGGTAACACGCATCAACCGCTTAGCACTGGCCTTTTCATATCATGAGGGGACATGAGTCAATTCTTCAAAACTTCTCCCACACAATCTCGGATTGACGGTTTCCTCTGGAGGTATTTAGGTGCAAAATAACAGATGTGACTAAGAAAGCCATTGATGAATCATTCTGAAGGGAGGGAAAAAGAAAGTGCTGTGTTCTGATTCTTGGCCATCTCATTGGTGCTTCTTTGGGGACATGTCAACCATAGATTTACCGAAAGGAGTTACTCTTAATTACTTTGCATTCCCACAATGACAAGCCAGTGCTTGGGTTACAAAACCAAAAAAAAGCTGTCTTTATTTTTTTTTTTGTAATATCAGCTCTCATATCATGTAGTTTGCCCCAGAAAAAACAATCAAAAAAATAGAGGAGAATCCTGAAAAGTTTAGACTTATTCACACAGCGAGCACAAAAAAGCTGACCTCCAGCTCATGCTTTTTCTGATAAAGATTTACCAATATTTACTTTTTGAAATGTACTGTCATATGTTTTTCTTAAAACATTTACAAGATGTTTTAAGAAAAACTGAGCACTGAAGCTTTTAAAAATGCAGCAAAATACAAAAAAAGAACTCACATTTTACAAACTAAATTTAACCGGTGACTAAAAACATGCAGAGGATGTAGTTATTTGACTCATGGTTGTGTTTTAACTCTGTGTATCTATTTTTTGTAAGGCAAAAATGGATTCCAAGAAAGGCGGCAAACAAATAAAACTGATTATAATTAATATTAATATGGAGCTTGTTTTCTTTTCTCATTTTAAAGTAAAAATGGGAAACTTTAAGGATGACTGGGCTGACTATGAAAACAAATAAAAGAAAAGAAAAAGGGACCCTTC
Source organism: Adrianichthys oophorus (assembly GCA_036245035.1). Classification (NCBI taxonomy): domain Eukaryota; kingdom Metazoa; phylum Chordata; class Actinopteri; order Beloniformes; family Adrianichthyidae; genus Adrianichthys; species Adrianichthys oophorus. Next base: position 21,078,161 of record BSAI01000101.1, on the reverse strand, counting down.
TTTATCTTAATACATAAAGAATTTTTTAGTCAAATCATGAATAATCATGCTAGGTTTGAAATGTCTATTTCTTTTGCTTGTCTTCTCTAGTAATTTATTCTTTTGAAAGCTTGGAATTAACCAATTCCAAATACAAAGCATTTTGAATGTCTTACCTGTTCATGTTTGGTGAGGCGTGTTTTGTTGTGAATGTCAGAGGAGATGAGGTTAAACTGATGTTTCTCTGCCAGTAACCTCAGCAGAATCACCACAGTCCTGCTGCCACACTTTCCAACCCGATTATAAACCACCTGGCTGGGGAACGGGAGCACCTGCAAACGCACACAGAGATGAAAGAGAAGCAGAAAAAGATTCATTACACCACCACATCCTTGCATATGTTACATAGCCAGAGTTGTTCACAGAATTAGCAATATGGGCAGTAATAACTCTCACAAGCTTCTTCTGTTGTCATGGAAAATTTAAGAAAAGCTTTATTTCATGTATTGTCTGATGGACACACAAGTCACAGCAGGCACCCGCTTGTTAATAGAAGGGCAGTCACGATTAAAATTGAGCCATGAATGCAAACGGAATATATGTTTGAGAGAAACACAAATATTCCAGAACTCTGTGATTATTTATAGATGAATAGAATCATATTTCGCCATGCAGCAAAGCAAATATATATCTTTGTATGAGCAAGAGTTACTAAAAATGAGAAAAAAAGGTTTGGAGAGATCTAAGAAAATAAGACAATTTTTTGGTCAGATAAATTAGAAATACTTTATGCTTTAGGTTTTTAGACTCTTTATCGCAAGTCCAAAATGAACTAAATCTTGCTCGCTGATATTTTGTTACTCTCTGAAATTCAAACATTTCAGTCAACTACAAAACATCCCAAATTATTTTTTATTGCATATTATCAAAGATGCAAGTGTCATTAAAAACATAAAAAGAATGTTTAAAGACAAATATTTCCTTGTTTTGGAACAAAGTTTAAGGCTATTTAGATAGATGTTCATAGTCATTGCCATGGGAACAGGGAAATTCAAAAGTGCTTCCTGGTCTGTGCAACACTCATCCATTAAAAGGAAAAATTGCCATGGCAAAACTCACTACTAAAAATAAAGAAGTCATAAAAATGCAAAAAAAGTGTGTAATTCTGAACATTTTGGAAAGGCTTGTCTTTTCTGGATTTCAAACATTTCCTGGGTTAAAGAACTTGACATTTAAGCTTCTGGTAATGAAGTCGAGGTCGAGATACAAGAGCTCAGCAGAAAACAATTAACTGCTGATTTTATGGAAAATTACTGTTTCGAATTTCCCATAGCTGTCGCTGAATGCCACTAAAAACATCAGAGATGCTTTTTCAAAATTCCCTTTGTCATCAAGAGCACAGAAGTGATAATCTTTCAGTTTGTGGCTTGACTCAAAACAAAATAATTACCAAGAATACAAAACAGCGGTGAATGCCTCACCCACAAGGATTTTAACTTTACTGAGTTTTGCTACTGACTGATCTCTGAAGTTCAGACTTTAAAGGTTTCTGAACAAAGAAGAGCTTAAGACTGCAGAACTTGCCCAGACCATCATACCTTTGACACCGTGCTTGACAGGTGGAATGAGGTGTCTGCACTGACATGCTCAGTTTCTTGTCAAATATTAATTACTGACACATTTGGTTGATCTGGGTTATTAGTTGGGCACATTGAAAATATTGTATGGGTTGTTGAAAGGCAAATCTACAGCCTATAAGTCAACTAAAGGGAAATTAATTGCTCTGCCCAAATAAGTCTCTGAAGTAATTTTAATGAATATTTTGTGGTATTTTAAAATGTGCCATTTTAACTCCAGTCTTCTTTTTTCAATATTTCTGAATCAAATACCTGGAAAAGAAAGGAAATAACTAAAAAGAAAAGTCAAAACATTTACCATATTTTCCACGTCATAATGTGCACTTAAAAGCCATAATTAAAAAAAGACTTAAATTCTGGAGCGCCTTATTTAGAGAGTCATTCTGGTTGTGCTTAGTGAAGTTGAAGCAATTCTGAGAGGTACACAGCACTACGTCAAAATATTTGGCTGTGTGGTATTGTCAATACGTTGACCACGCCTAACATGAAGCCGTATCAGACTGTATTTTTTTATGTGTTACCAATAAGGTTGGGAGCTAGTGTGGCCTCAGTAACGTTTGTGTTAGAGGTAGATACATCAGTCAGGTTTTTTTACATGCTGCAAACAAGGTTGGGAGTTATGCTACGTTCACATCGGGCTCTGAAACACGTGTTTGACTTTCCAATGAATGGTCTTTGAAAATACGTAGATATGAGCGTTTCGGGCTTCTGTGTTCAAAACTCTTGCTCACGCATCGCTGTGCAAGTTTTGAAGTCTGTTTTCACAGCAATTGAACGCGGACTGAAAGTTAAAACATTTGAACTTTGACCAATCAGGGACTTGGATTTGGTCCTTTCCTAGGTATTGTGAATCACTAGCACTTCAAGTTACTGTGAATGCAGATAATAAAGTGACTAAGTATTCACTAATAGCAAGTTTGACACAGAGATTGAACTTCCTCCTTTTTTCCCGTCAACAAACTCTCTTCTAGAACTCCGTCCACCGATTTACAGCAAAACCTCCTAAAACATCTCTGATCTTGGTGACCCCCACCTCGACCACTGCTCTCCTTTATAGCTTATGGACGTTAATTAGGAGAAAATGATTTACATGTGGATTACAATTGCCTCCTGTACCTTAAGTATAAATTCCATTATATGAAACAATACGTTGAAAAATAAAAGTGCTGTATAAAGAAAAGCACACATTTGAAATATGAGATGATATGTACACAGGACATTCCAGTCATGCTTCCATAAATAGGAAGATTAACACTTGATTCTGGGGGTTTCCATACTCCTCTGTTAATTTCAGCTTTAGTTGTGATATCTCTCTACATTTGCCAGAAGTACAGCCATCTGAGCACAAGCACTCCAGGCCAAAAGACAGTTGCAGAGACTGCATATAAAGCCCATTCTCCCAAGCATGTCAATAAAGGTTAATAAGAAATGTGGCTGGTGAACTGCTTACCAGAGACACGGCTTTAGCACAGTCTGTGTGGCGACAGCTGACACGGAATCAGTAAAAGTTTGCATCTAATTTTGAACAACTGGTAGCTTCACTTTCCATCTGGAAGGTGAATGCTCAGCATTGATGCCTGCAGAAGCTGTCCCTGTAACTGCGTGTGGCAGATGTCAAGTAATTCCAAAAGTAAGAGGACTGAGACTGTTTTGATTCCAAACTTAAGAGAGATTTATAAACATAAACATAGTTGTGAGGATGGAAGGGACCACAAATATGCAGAAAACTACATGACGGAGTGGTGATGGTGGTTCTGAAATCTTCACAAAACCCTATTTCTATAATTTCCTTTTGTATATTAGTTTTAAAATCCATACTTGGACACAAAATTCTATTAATGATAGTTTGTGTGTATTATGTAATGCTTTTAAATTACAGTTTAAAAGGTCTGCCACAACAGATTTGCAGTTTTAATCACACATTTCCAGTTATGAACAGTACTGAAGGTGATTGGAGCTGCATGTGGCTAGAGAGATGAATCCAAGGAAAGTAAGAGAAAAAAAAAGGCTGATAATTGACTCCAGACGACTTTATCAGCATTTGTATTGGCTCGTGGTTGTTGAGCACATTCTAAGCAACATTCGGTCATGTCTGCTGCAGACATAAGGTCAGCAACTGGTTTGCTATAAAAAAATAAATAAATAAATGCACTTAAAGCGTAAAGCTGTGAACTATTTATTATTGGTAAAATGTGAAGATAAAATTGACTTTTAAAGAATTCAAATCATCTAAACATTTTGAATGCAAGAAAAATAAGGCTGGTTGATTGACGAGGTTATTGAACAAAAAAAAGGCAAAATGTTTTGGGGGCATTAGAGAGATGGAGCAGTAAAAGAAAGTCCTGCAGGTCTGCAGCTGGATGAATACAAGGCTCCTGTGTCAGCACTAGCTGAGAGACAGAGTGAGCTGCTATTTAGCCTCTGTTTGCATGCAGATCCCTTATTCAAACATAACTCTTATCCTGTTTTGACTCAAGTGACTCTGATTGCAGGGTTTGCACACCAAGCATGGAAGGAGCTCTGAACTTTGAAGGGCCAGAAAGGCATAAAAATGAGAAGATGGAAAAAAAGACTTACTCTTGGAGGAATGGATCCGTGGTCGTTTAGATATGTAGATGATCCTGCAGAAAAAAGAAAAAAAAAAAAGCATACATAAATGAACACAAATGTGAATATGAGCTTCAGTCTTTAAAAAGTAGATATTTGAGCTTTGAACATTTAAACAGTTCAGTGCACTGAATAATGTAAGGTTCAGAAAAACAATGCATAATGACGTTTGTAATGCTCACGAAGGTGCGTTGAAACTGCAACGTTCAATGAAAAGTCCACGTTAACCTCTGGATATGTTTCGGGCTTCCAAATTAGCTAAGCACATTCTTCAAGTCCATTTTTGGGCTCTACGTACAAAACTCGTGTCTATTAAACATACTTTGAAAATTGAACCAATCAGGGACTCGGATTTGATAGCGACGTGTGGATGGCTTCCTTTTCATGCACAGAAGCGCCAAAAGTTTATACAATGATCATGGAGGAGAATTTCACAGTTGCGGTTGACACTGAGGCTTTCATACTGTATTTTGGAATAGAGTTGTGAAAGATAAAGTCTAGAGCAAGATTTGCGACCTTTCGCACCAGGCCTCTTCCTACTGTCTGCAGCATTACTACTGAATTCAGGTCAGGTGAATTTCCTAAAGCTAATAAACAGAGGAATAGATTTTGGTATCTTGTCAGTGAGTGCAAGTACCAAGTCCTGCTGGGCAATAAAATCAGCATCTTCATATTACTTAGCAAAAGACAGCATGAAAGGCTCTAGAATGTCCTGGTAGAGGGGTGCTATGGCTGTTGACAGAAAATACAATTGACCAACACCAGCAGATGACACCCAAACTCATCACTAACTTAAAACCGGTCTTGAAACAACATGGATTCTTTGCCTTTTCATTCTCGTTCCATGTTTTAGTAATTTAAATGTAATTATCTTCTTAATAGATGACTTGAGATCATTGAGCAAACAGTCCGGTTCTTTTCTCTTTAGCATGGGTCACTTCTGATGTTGTCTCTGGTTCAGGACTGGCTTGACACAAACTCTTAATGCACTGATTCCAGCCTCAGTCCACTTCTTTTGATCTTTCCCAAATTCTTTAATGGATTTCATTTGACCATCCTCTAAAGGCTGATATCTGTTAAGTCAGTGGTCTTCCCTATGATTACTTACCCAGGCTAAGGGACCAATTAATACAAGGAATATCATCTCCAGTTAATAGATTGTGACATCCTGATCATGATCTGTCATGGTCAAAATGAAAAGAAATAAAGGTTTGAACATTTATATAGTGATTCTATGTAAAATATTAGTTTCACATTCATAATTGATCAAAAATATTACATTTTTACGATGTTCCAATTTTTTTAGATGTACCTGTGAAAGGAGCGGTGTGAACATAATTGACATGAACTTCTCCTGCACCTTTGAGTCATGATCCTGAGCATAAATTAAAGCAAAAGGGAGAGATGCGTGAACATGATTCATTACCAGCTAGTTTCCCTGCCAGCATACATTAGAAAATGTGAGTACTTGTGAGTGCAGTTTATGGTTTAGAAAGCAGAGGTTTGGTTTTAAACTATTAATCAAACACTGAGATCAAATCGTCCTCACTTTGGGTTTATTTCAAGCTGCAATATCTGTTGTAGCTCATTAATTCATCAGATGCTGGATCTAAAAACACTAACGCAGCTGCATCAGGCTTCCCCTCAGGTGTTATTTGCAGACTCTATCTTTTTAACTCCCCATCTTTTGTGGCTTTAAATGGTTTCTTGAGAAATGCTAAGGAAGACACGTGTTGGAGCTCCTTTCAGAGGCATTTCAAGTCACGGAGGGGTGAGGATGCAAAAGGCAGACATCTCTGTTCCTTCCTTCGTAATCCATCATGGACAAATCCTCCCCCAACATCAACGCCAATGCTGCTGCCACGCCACCACTGCGACTTCCATCCAACCCCTCCTTTTCTTGTTACGTGTGCTTCTCGTTAGTGTTTTGTATGAGGATTGAAACACATTTTTTCCGGGGTACAAAAGCTTGTAAAGCTGACAGCTGTCATCCCTTCCCATCACCCACAAATGGAGAAAAGGAAGGAAAAAGAGCCACTGTACAGAGCATTGAGCTCACTTACCAGCCTGTCCTGAATAAAGTCCGAAAGTATCAACAGAGTCTGCAGGCAACTTTTGAAATGTAAACACTGATTATTAGTTATTCGGCTTTTTTGTTATTTTTTACTTAGTTTAGAACGGATACAGCATATTTGACTACTGCAACAGCAATAAAACAAACAGCAATGGAAGGAAACTTGAAAAAGCCAATTGTCATGATCTGTCCACAGCTTCTCAAAATTAAATACACTAACAAAGAAATCTGGATCTCTTCAACAAGTTTTTAAAAATTTTAATCTTTATTTTAAGGATTGGCAGTCTGTTTTGGGTGTTCTTGATTATACATGTTGTTCCTGAAACTGAATCAATCACATTAGGCAGGTATTCTGCAATGGGTGTTTGTGTGTTCCAGCAGGTGATTGACAGACTAACTAACTTATGAGTGGGTAAGCATTGGTATGTAACTAAATGGTTAATTGGATTATGGTGTCACAAGATCTAAGGACTGGTCTCATGCTAATAGGGGCAGCAGTGCTATTTCTGAGCACACTTTTCAAGCCAATAATGCAATGTGAATGATCCAAATAGGCATCAATTTAGAATATAAGGAAAATAATTGGAAGAATGCTGTGTAGCATTCTGGGAAAGAAAATAAACATTAATTAAAAATAAAAAAGACATCAATCTTGTTATTTTCTAAACAGCTAGAAACATTTATAATTTTGCAGCCCCCTCAAGTGAATAATACTGGAAAACTTTACCAATAGAACATAAGGTTTCTGTCCCTTTACCTCTTTTTGTCCCTCTTAGCTTTCTGTACAAGCTCATGGTCTTTCCTGTCTGACATTATTTAACTTTGACTACTAACCTGCCAGATCATAGCAGCCCCATGTGTCCTCTAAGTCAAGTTTTCTTTTTTATTATACCATGATTCTGCGTTTCAACCTCGTCAACAGCAAACAAAGAACAAACTGGCCTAAATGGACCCCCCCAGAATAATTCGGGAGTGAATAGGTTGTGATGTGGGTACAAATAATTATGAAACACGTCTTTCAGAAATTTGTGACGGCATGACTTGATATAATCCAGGAAATAAAGACATTTTATCTTTCAAATCTTTTAAACCTACACCCTCGCCAGTCTCAGTTCTAGACATACCAATCACGAGCCACAATTTCAGAAATATCCTGGTTCCTCCTCACCAAGCTGGGATTTGAACCAGGGTCCTCTCCCTGAACGCAAGAACCATGCAGCCCCACAGTCCTAGCCTAACCCTAACCCTTTTCTTCATATTTCTACTGAAGCTTCATCAAAGGATACAGCAGTTCCATGAACATTGTTTATTTGGAATAAATGATCAATAAAACTGAAAATGAGAATTTTACTATTTAAAGGTTTATGTTGATGTTAGTAAACAAATAGATACAATTTTGCTACGTTAGGGTAACTGAATGAAAAATAAAAACATATCTAAATTTATCCTTAAATACAAAAAATGCTTTAAAAAAAGTGAACTCCGTGTCAGTCAAACTGATCCAAAACATTCAAATTTATTCCTTTTAAATTTTTGCAAGGTATGTGGTTCTGAAGTTTTAAAAGCAAACAATATTTTATAATATCAATATTGCTGTGAAAACAATCTTCAATTATCCACAGGAATATGGAGGAATATTGTTTGTCTTTTTTTGTCCCACAGCAATTCCTCTAAGCTCTGGAATTTTCCATTTGGTGTCCGCCTGTCCAAGGAATGCTGCATCAAGTATGTGAATTTCGAAAACATATATTTAAAGGGTAGAACATTTCATTTGTTTTGCTGAAATTTTGGGCAATCCCAAAATAGGCTGAGGTGGGAGCGGAAAACCACAAAAGAATGGCGTTTGAGTCGAAGGTCAAAAAGGTTAGATAGGTTAGAGTAAAGGTTTGGAAGCAGAGAGGGAAGGTTACAGAAGCAGAACAGAAACAATCAATCCACTTCCAGCTGCAAGAAGATGGAGAAGAAATGAATCAAAAAAAACATTTTCATTTTATATTATACTATATATTATATTATATTTTATACTTTCCCCTGCGACAGACTGGCGACCAGTCCAGGGGTGTCCCCTGCCTTCGCCCATGAGTAGCCGGGTTAGGCTCCGGCAGCCCCGTGACCCCGAAAGGGATAAAGCGGATTGGAAAATGAATGAATGAATGAATGAATTTTATACTTTTATGTGATTTTTTAAAAATAAAAGTTTAAAACAAACTGCAACAACTGCAGTCTAAAACAACTAAACTCAGCACAAATCTGTGGCTGCAGACTTTACTAAACGTGAGGGCTGCACCAGAAGGCACACAAAACAAAAGTCAGTTTGCATGACAAACAAGACATTTTTCTTTGTGTGCATGCTCCTCTGTGTAATAAGTGTGTGTGGTCGGCAAGCCTTTTGATTTGGTGAGTGGGAGCGGCCCTTCATTAAGACTAGTAGCGCAGCCCATTTCTAATTACAGAAGAGTCCTAAGCTGAGGGTCGGGGCCTCCGCCCTCTCCGCTCTGGTTCACATCGCCCCTTAGAGCCGCTGGATAATCAGCATCAGACTGCGTGGTAATATATATATATATAAATAAATATATATAAATATGAAGGCTGTGCCATGCTGTGTTATAACAGGTGCTCAAAAGCTGGCAGGGAGATCACGGGCAGTCGATGTGACCTAAAATTTTGGTCAGTGAAATGCAGAATGTGGATTTGTGCCCATACAAGACGGGCAGATGTGAAGGATTTGGGAGACTCCAGTTTGGCATGTTATTTGAGGAAACCAGTGGTTGCCACCGTGTTTAATGTATGACAATCTGAGCCTGTAATACAATAGTCCGGTGCAAGAGTGTTGTCTTTGGTGGCTACGCAGCTGCAGGGAAAGTCAAAAATAAAAGACATGCTTTTCCGAACAAGAGGCGGAAAAGCTAAATCACTTCCAAAGTGGAAAAGACAAATGACACTCTATTTATGACTCAGTGAGTGTGCTTCTCAGTTTTTATAAAACATATGCTGATTATACAACATGAGGGTCATAAAAATGACTCCATCTGTTATTATGTTGAACTAACTTAAATTTATGAAACTTAAACCATAAAAGTCTGTGTCATAATCAGGAAAAAAATTGAAGTAAAATAATTTTAAACATTAAAAAAAAAGACTTAGCTGTTTTCTTGTTAAGCTGGTTATTTAGATAAGTGACTCCTCAATTTTTTGTCACCTAAAAAAAAGACAGACTTAAATATAAACAAAGGAAGCTAGTGAAACCTCTTGAACAAGAAGCTTGGGTGATGCTATGAAACACAGCACTGAGCAGCATTCTTCCATAAGTATGCATTTCTTGGAATACTCTCCCAAATCCAAGGGAAAGACTGTTTTCTTTAAATTGCTGGATATGATTTATGCCCAGATTCCTAATAAACTCCATGCAAACTCAGCTCATTTTGCCAAGTCACTTCCTGTTCTGGAGGGCTTTTGCAGATTGTACGTACCTTTTCTCGCCTTGTGGCCGCGTGGGCACGACACCAGATGTCTGTCTACCCTGTCCTTATGGATAAAAAGCCTGCTGGTGGCCGTTTTGAAAGACCAGTGATTTTTCCAACATACTCCTACAAAAAAAGCCAAATGGAGGGGACTTTTTAGTTCTGAATTGGTTGCAAGAGATACGCAAGCATTATCCACTGGGACAGGAAGAAGAGGATTCAAACAACTAGACATAAAACATGCTTGTTTTTGCTTATATTTTGAAATGCATACAAAAAAAAACAAGTATTGAGTATTATTAAGATAAATAATTATCCATTTGCAACAACAGTGGTGGCAGAAGCCTGTTATAAACCAACCACACGTGGGCAATAACTGCCTGATCTTGTAAAAACATCAAACAGAAATGACTCATGTGACCTCACAGCTACACCAAAACACCACTGTTCACAGGAATGGTAACAGAGAAAGCTGCAACTTGGTTAAAAAATAAAAATAAAAAAAAAAGCTGTATTATCTCACCAACAGAGAACTGAGAACTGCTCTGTAAAGGATTCCAGTAAAAGAAGCCGTTTTCCTGAAACAAAGCTAATAGACAGTTGCTTGTTATCCAGCATTTGGGTGAACTTAGTGTCAGAGCACCAGCAGAACAATTTCAAGAAGCCTGTCGCAGAGGACCAGCCGTTACAAAAGCTTTTCGCCAATAAATTGTTTAGAAAGACGTTTGTGCTTCTGTACTTTTACCTTGATATTTATCAAACTTCGTCTCTTAGCTGTACCTCTCTATCAGGGGCACAGAGGGCTTTTATTGAAGATAAACATTGCAAAAGAAAGAAAAACAAAAAACAGCCACCTTTAATTATTGTTTGTGGCTGCAAGCCTATTTCAAGCACAACTGTAAAAAAAAAAAAAGTACTATACAGTCGAAATCCCATTCACCCATTCATACACTGATGGCGGCGCCCCTTCCAAATACTGGTGAAAAATGGGCAAACTTCTACAGGGCACGCTGGTGGCTCGCCAAAACTTTAAGATTGTGGACCATCTGGTGAGCCTGTAAGGTGAAAATGTTCATGCACTTTTTTCTGTGGACATGCTCTTGATGACAGGTTTTAGTGAACACTTAAGCAACATGTAAGTGTACGGGTGAGATGTAGGCACATTGTATACTGGAAAAAAGATTTTTCCTTTTTTCAACCTCCCCTGGGCTAATTGTTGCTGCTCATGTGAAAGCTGTCATTGGGTGTCTCTTGCACACAGCCTGACTGTTAGAAATTGAGAAATTAGACTGACCGCGTGCAGCATTGACTGAACATTTAGTAGTTTGAAAACATTACTAAGGTTGTCCAATCCCACAATAGCACAACAGTGGAATACCTAGAGCTGCCCAAATGTACAACTATGGCCATGGAGGTGGAACCTCTGAGTTCAGCTGTTAGGATGGGGAGGTGAATACTTTTGGAGGTGGGTGTGACCCCATTCAAACTTCTCAGTAAAGCTACGTGCACACCAGCCTCTGCAACGTGCATTCAAGCGGCTACTTTCAATAAAAAGTCGATGTAAACGCGCATACACGCTCATTCCAGGCTTCCACGTACAAAAATCTTGCTAAAACACGTAGCTATGGACGTTTTTAAGTCAGTTTTTGCGCGCTATGTACAGAACACGCAGCCATTGAACTTTGACCAATCGGGGACTCGGATTTGGTATAGATGGCGTCCATTTTACTTCACGGAAGTACAAATCATTTGAAAATTGATCATGGAGGCAAAATTAATTACTGGGGTTTGTGGCCGACCAGAATGATATGACACAGAGTATTTCATGTATCGGAATTGAAAAAGTCTGTCTGGAGCGAGATTTGCAAAATTTGCAATCAAACTTTATTTTTATTTATTTTTTATTTTATTAAACTGTATTTATAAAAAGCACTTCTCATACTTTGTGCAGCTTGAAGCGCTTAGACATTTTGCACCAAGCTTATTGCAGCTCTTGGTACATATGTTGTTACTGGATAGCAACAGTTCAGTGTGAACACCATTTGTTAAAAGTGCTTTCAAAGACCCATGTTCAGTTTGCTCTTGAACACATGCAAATGTGAATGTAGTATTAAACTCAAGGCTGATCCTGACTGCACTACAACCTGATGTTTTCATTTTCTCCTATTATGGGAATGAATGGGTGGAATGAAAATTTGGAAGACGGTCATGGAGAATCTGTCATTCATTTCGGTTCGGGTTTCCAGCTCCTGAGAAGATGGTTGCAGTGAAAGAGTGGACAGCACTCTCTCGCTCGCTGAAAGGTTGCTCATGTTTAGTCTGTGTTGAGTCGTCTAATGCTCCTTTCCTTGGAGCTGGAAGGACGCAATTCGACTCTGAGCCTGACTCTTTATCTGAAGCGTATTTCTAAGTCTTTTCTGTTTCTTTAAGAAATAATTTTTGTAATTAATACATTATCATAAAAAATCTAATATGTTGGTTAGAATGTTTGAAAAAAAAAAAGCCATTAGGCTATATGTGGGATTATAAAAACAACCCGTTGCCACATGACTATAATATTTAAATTCTTTGGCTTTGCACCACAATTTTTGCAATAATTTATTTTCTTGCCACCAGTCATGAAAGTTGGTTTTTCAAATCCAAAGCAAAAAGGCAAAAAAAACCAAAAAAAAAAACAACAGCAGAAAAGCAGCTGCATGAAAAGTCCCTGGGGTGACAAACCGCCTGCTACCACATGCCAAGCTTTTTTTCTTCATGCTGATGTGAGCCACAAAGACTTAAAAAAGCTTCATGAATGGTAAAGTACATACAGATTCTCTCCAGCTGTTTGTATTTTCATGCTGAGCTTCAGTAATCTGTTTGCTTTGGTTTTATGCTTAGATGAGCATGAAGCCAGCTTAAAACTGCAAAATTGACAGCTGAGGAGTTACTCATTAGATGTAGTAACTAGCACAAGGTAAATACATTCTTTAACACTGAAATAGGTTAAGTCTTTCAGCACATTTAAACATCTTTAACTAAGTCCAACTTCCAATCATCTTTTGATACAGTTTAAAATTGGTCTTTTAATTATGATTTTGCCGTTTTTAGTCAAAATAATAATAATAAAAAAAGTTGTTTTCAAGGACATAGTTTCTGCAGCGCGGCAGCATATCATTAGAAATTCGCCTCTGAGGGGTAGGTGGGACCGATAGCCCAGAGCGACCCCATCCCCCCTTCCCCTCCCCGTTACGGAGGCGAAGCAGAGCAAGGAGATAGTGGCCCACCAATATAGAGAGAAAGTATTTCTTTATTCTATATTTCTACAATATTTATAGATTTTTCGTAACTTTGGATTTGTGAATGCGTCATACTTGATTTCTAACTCATAGAATAAATTTTGTGCATAAGTACAAAAATTACAAAATTCAAAAAATACACAATACAATTTACACATGCACAACTTAGAATTACAACAGCTTGAAACTACAAGCTGCTCGTGGAAGACTTCCAAAGCGAAGGCGCTGCAGGGAAACAAAAATCCAAAAATCAAGAATTACGCACGCAAAAATCCGGCTGATATTATAGTCTCTTCATACACCCAGCGTATTTTCTGCATCACAACTAAACTCTTTTCCAACTGCCTTTTTGTTTTTCTGCACCTGATTCTCAACTATTTGAAGGAAGAAATACTCAAAAATGCAGTTTTAAACTTCATTTTCTTTATATGTCTCCTCCAACATGATAAATAACATTTTTTTGTCACACCGAGTCTCCAAAATATTTACACAAAAAATGTTATTCATGTTATTCCACACATGCTCTATAGGTTCATTCATAAGAGAAAAATTCCTTCCAAAACACAAAAAGGTTCTCAAATGTGTATCTTTGTCTAAACAGTAACATTACACCTGATACACGTGTCAACCCTCGCTGCGTAGCTCCCTGTGGGAGTCCATGTGGGTCTGGATAAAGTTGTAAAAGCAGAAAAATGGGTCAGGAAAACGGGTTCAGGAAAAGCAGCTGCTATCCAACACACAGGGGAAGTTTTATGAAACTGAGGAAGATAAAATGTGAATAAGTCTGAAAAAGGAGCAAATAATTATGTAATCAGCTTTTGTCTGGTTTTCTCCTTTTGCAGGTCAGCAGAGGAACTAAAGAATCTGCCAGCTTCCTCTGAGCTGGCAGATTGCTAGAATAACTTCTGTGAAATCTACACATGACAACAATTTCATAATGATTATAAACTAACTCGTATCTTACTGTAAAACACAGAATAATGTCTGTACTGATTAGGAAATCACCTGCTGGTTATTTTGGAATTTACTAGTTTCTCGACAGGAAACTTGGCTCAGAGGTTTTTCCAGCTGTGAGAAAGATCCTTTCTCTGTTGATGGAAGGAGATACATGCTTTCCACTGTTTTTAATTGGAAAAATGTGTGTCAATCATCACATCTTTAGGTTTCCCTGTACTGAAGAGACGTCCTGCTGTTTCTGCAGCAGCTGGTCACTGGTGATGCATATAAGTGGTTTTACACAGGAGTGTGGCGGGAAAAAGAGTAGAATTGAGAGAAAACAAAAACTGTAATCTGAAAGAGGCTGTGTGAAAGTGATGAAAAAAAAAGGCAGAAAATTGTTCTCTGAGGAGAAACAGAAGACAAAGTTATCCTAATGGCTTTTTAGATGGCCTTTTTAAAGGTGAGATTGTACCACCAAATATACTGTGGGGGTGGAAGATGAGCGCTACAGAAAAAGCTATTTGTATAAAACAGATCTGTGTTGATTCAGTTCAGAAATGCTCCATTCCATTCATACAGAATCACATCCAAACCGATAAAAAAATATTTTTTTGTGTCACTAGCTATCAATTTAAAAACCACATAAGCAGCAAAGAGGCTTTTGGTATCAAGATGTATTTATATAGCAAAAATGTGCTCCGCCTCAGAGGTGCATTGCAGGCTGGCCCCCTCCCCCATGGAACAAAGGGATTTCTAATGTATGCTTTCATTAAAAAATCAAGCGTACACGTTTCTAATGTATGTATACGTATAAAATTAGAAATGAAATCATGTTGTTAAGGTCAAAATTTATGTCAAGAAAATCTTTCAATATCCTTCAATAGCAACTTGTGCCAGAACATGACAGTTTTCCAACAATGTACTATAGCTAATCCAATATTTGAATGAGGTTGTCATTTCACATGAATCAACAAAATACATCAAAATTTTAATTATATTGTGATTTCAGCCTATAGAGGAAAAAAAACATCCAAATGAATTCCTTTAACACACCAGTGTTCCCATATAATGCTCAATCTTTTTCTACTTCAAATAAATCTAGCAGTACTATTTGATGTAAGAGTCCTCAAAAAACTAAAAGAGACTGTGTAATTACATGGTAGATTGTGGCACAGTGCTGACCTCCATGCCTCCACCATGGGCTTCAAAAATAAGCACTCGACGGAAACTACTGTGAGGCTCCATTATGCTGCGCAGCTCTGGTCAATGCCAGGTGAAACCACAGCTGGTGTGTGACGCTGAAAAGTTTATTCGGCTCTGTTCCTGCAGGATAAATGAACATTTGCGTATGCGTGGAAAAAAAACAGGATGTAATTTTTTTTAAATTTATTTTTTGCTGCACAAAACACAGGCAACAAGTAAGCAAAAAATTTCCATCCATCTCCTTCTGCTCATCCAGAAATGTGTCGCGTGGGCAGTAGTCTAAGCAGATATGTGCAGACCTCACATTCAGTGGAAACTTTCTTCAGTTCTGCCAGGGGAACCCCAAGGTGCTACCAGGCCAAACAAGAGACATAGTCCAGGAATCATCCAAAAGAAATGACACCTATACTGGCTTCCCTTGATGTGTAGTAGCAGCGGCTCGAATTCAAGTTCCTCCAGAGTGACCAAGCTCATCACCCTAAGAGACCAAACCAACCTTCAGAAGAAAGTAATTTCAGTTGCTAGTATGCAGTGTCTTATTCTCATTTGGCTTTGACCCAAGGCTTACAGCCACATGTGAGGGCAGATTGACCAGTTGATTGAGAGCTTTGTACTTTGGTTGAACTCCTTCACTACAATAAATTAATGCACACCACACACCCGACGGCCACAGCTTTGAACAACTGTGTGCACAATAGGAGGAAACAGTGTCCACTGAGACTTAATGTCTTCAGTTTCCCTCCATACCCTGTTAGCGCTCTCCCAAATGTAGGAGTTTAGGATCATTATGACAGGAGTATCAAGCAGATGAGGAGTAATTGAGGGAAGGTTTTCTGCAACAGAAGCTGATAAGAGTTGTCAGAACAGTAGAAGAGGAAAAAGGAAGCATGGCTGAAGCAAAGTTTAAAACAAGACAATTAGCCTAATTTAAGCTTTTTTTAGATTCAGGCTGTGTTTTTTGTAACCACTGAAATTCATGGTACTAATTTCATTCAATTTTATGAATCTGCTTCCACTCTTCGGTCTCTGAATTTTTATCTGCATTAAAACTGAAGTGAACCGCATCAGAGTTCACTTGCGAGTGAGCTCAAACTCATGCTTTGATGCAGACCAGTTTTTTGTGTATGTGTGTATTCAGATAAGTCTTCACATCCACAACACAAACCAACTTTGGACTAAACTGAAAAGATTCACTTTCAACAAATATCATGTTTGAAGAACCAGAAGCTTTTTCCTGACCACATTATCTAGGTTTTTAGCTTGACCCCTAAATTGGTTTGGTTACATTTCAAGCAGATTTAACTTGGAAGAATCTACACTAAAGTGGCTGAAATTCCAGTGTCAGTCACGCAGCCGAGCCAACAAACAAATTTTCTTTTTAATAATTGAGAAATAGTACTGACTGTCATATGAAACACATCAGAGAACACATTCCGTTCTGACAAATGTTCTGCAAGGAAAACCTGCATCTTTGTACTTACAGTCATAGTCTCCATCCTTTTTCCATCTGCCTGCATGTAGAAGTGACACTATCTGCATAAATGTGGGTGACCTCTCTTTCTCCACACATTTAGTCATATGGCTCCTGTATTAATTTGATGTTCACCACTTACTTTAACATTTTTCAGATTGATTTAAATAAAACCTAGAGTTTATTGAGTTCATGTTCTTCCAAATTCCCCGACTGGCCACTGATAACATCTCTGGGAAGCCACTCCAAAAAGATCCCACCCCACAAACCCACAAGCTTCAAAGTATGTGTTGCTTATTACCCGATAGCAGGAAACCCCCAACTGTGTCTATGCCCTGATTCTGTTGTGACAGACTCAGTGTTTATGGCTGGTTGGTGCTGCCTGCAGCTGAAATAAACAATGATGCAATTAGATCAGCGTGTCTATAAATTCAAAGTGGGAAAAGTACTATGATGGAAATAAAGATCAAAACTGTTGAAAATAAACTAAAACAAATCACTTTTGCAGAATCTAACAAAGCTAATTAAAAAACTGTTAAGGAAATTAGTTATCTGAAAAGAAAACAATAATGATGTTGGAAAAGTTGTTCATGAGGCCATTAAAGACACATAAAGAAGTGCTGTCACCCTCTACTTCCTGTGGGCCAGCAGTGAACTCTTTTTGGTCATTTTTCTCACCACAGTTTTTACTATGAGACACTTATTTGGCAATAAAACCAAAACCACAAAGCTCTAAAACCATTCAGTGAAGAAACGTACTCCAATTATGGGTCATTAGAAAGATAATTTTCTCTGTAAAGTGGTTTTCTATGAATCAAAAATGCTTGCTTTTTCTGTCATCAGGAGCAGATGAATGGTGTATTGAAAGGTTAAAGGTGTTAAACCTTTCTTTGTCTGGGCAAGGCAAAGTATCCATCCTCCCAATGGACTAAGCAAAAGGCAGAGGCAAACAAGCACAGCAGTCACATGCTGCTGATTCAGTTCATTCATACGTAGAGGTGGAGCACCACCGTGTTAAACCACAGTTTCTTTAATAGCTTTAAGTTTTCAGCAAACTCTCAGGCTCAAGAAGGACCTTTGGAAAATATTGGGTCTGAACATCGTCCAAAAGGCTCCAGTTGTAACAATAGTCACTTTATTATCCTCTCCCAGTGCTGAGTCTCACTTTCCTTTATGACAAGCATCAATAATCAGGATTTTTAGCCACTTTCTTTCATTAAAGGTTCTAAAACTCAGAACTTGAAAAGTTTAAAAATCATGTTTTTTTGTGTGTTTTTGACATGTTCTCTTGGCTTTTTTTATGATGGAGGGCATGTACTGAGATAATTAAGCTAATTGCATTTCCGAGTATTTCTTTTTTCAAATTGTTGTAAATCAGGAAAAACTTCAATTGTGATGTCAAAGCTACTACGGCAACACAAGGTCCCTGCTCTGCTCCATTCTGATGCATCCACTTGCAGATAAATAGATCCGCGTACGTCTTCATGTTCCTCGTCCAAGCTAGCATCTGGCTAAAAACTCTATGGTTGGAAAGCTCTAATATTGCTCGCCATTGTTGTTGCACCAGTAATGTTAACTTGGGATTGTGAGGGGCTGCAAGCTAGAGTGCAAGAGTGCAAACAGATGGATGATGGGAAGGCTCCATGCCGATAATCTCGCTCACAACTCAGAGCAGAATTTCTAATGAACTCCTGCCGCTCTGCAGAAGCTATGTTCTAGAAAACAACAGTTTTTTAAAAATTCTGACTAAAAATAGCATAATCAAAATTAAAGGACCACAGAGTACACTTAAAATAGTTTAAAAGATGATTGAAGTGGGACTTTAAAGCTTGAGAGTTTTTACAAAACTTTTTTTTTACGAGGCGTGTTCATTGTAATCTGCAGACATCAGCAGTGCATGCTAGTAAAATACAGGTAGCATGTTCTTAACCGTGTTTGCAGTCATTTGGGGTTATTTTTGCCCATATGCAGCAGGTCAAACATCACAGGCTCCGGGTGCCTGACATTTCATCAGTGTTGGAATCCGTGTGGGTAAGTTTGTCCAACTTTGCCTATAAATAAGCAGAGATTCAGCCCTTCTCATTAAAACTCTGGCCCAGGAAGTGATACTGCCAGTGAGGGATTAGAAAAGATAAGGAAGGAAGAGATAAAGGAAGCCAGCAGAGCAAAGAACAACTGGCTAATGAGGAAACGGTACCAAGCATGACTCACTGCATTTCCTTCCCTGCACAGCAGCTGAAGCTTCACTGAAAAGTTGCCAGAGATGCACACATGCTCAGAAAAAACAAGGATTAAGGGGCGGTGGGCAGGAAAAAAAAGATAACACACATAAATTACTTTTAACTGCTGGAAGCACACAGGCAAGAACTTCGATTGTAAATTAGGCATTAGCAAATGCACAGCTCAAGTATCTGAACTGAGTATATTCCCTTGTTTTACTTCAGTAAAACTTAAAGATTCAAGCCAGCTGGCTGAGCCATAGTCATCCCATTAGAGGCTTTATGGTTCAATCAGAGCCTTGCTGTGAGTCACGACGACCTTGAACAAGACAGACATCTAACTGCTTCTTGTTATAAAAATTCAGCGCTTGGTTGAACCTAAAAGAGGATTAGAAAGGCAATTTAAACGTGGTCAATAAATTTGCAATCTTTGCTACTCACTTTAAAAAAAAAAAGTTTGACATTTTCTTATTTATCTTATTCAGAAATCCTCTTCTCCTATTATGTTTATTAGCATGTTTAAATGGAACATGTTAATGGAAAAACATAAACATTAGTGGACAAGACTCAATCTCTTAGAAAATCTAAAAACTTAGTTTTACTGGATACTGATATTTATAGAAATATGACACACATGAAAAGGTGAAACTAACTGATGCTTCAAAAGCTCCCTAAAAGTTTATTTTTTTGCTTTTATGTCAATAAATTCTAAATTTAATCATCTGTTAAGAAAAAAGAAAGTAATTAAAATAGTAAAAAAAAAAAAAGAGATTTGAGGGAAACTTTACTTAATAGTATGTCAAACCTTTAGGTTGTTAAAAATATTTTCATCAAAGCACACACAAAAATGACATAAAAACAACAATTTGTTGAGATTAGACCCATTTTTGCCACTGAATGGTTTGTTTTAGACTCCCTTAAACCTAATCTTTATTACTCATTCATCTGTTCAGGTATTGAGGTTATAAGTCTGCATGCAGTATGTAAAGCCTTTCAATGGATACTCATTTGTCAGGGAGGCTACGCTGTGTGCCAGGAACTTGGAAAAGCACTTAGCTAAAAGACTAAATGCTTCTTGCAAGACTTTGTTGACAAAGGTATGTTTATTAATTCAGCACTGGTGCTCTGAAGTGAAATGAGACACAAGCCAAGCAGATTTTTACACAAATACATTTTTACTACGTTTTCACAGCTGACCTTAAGGCGTATTACTGAATTATTGATAGCTGAAAAGGGTGTTCCACAGACATGTTTAAACCAGGCCAATAATGTGTAAAATCACTCGTAAGGTTCTGAATGGCAAAAATAGTAAATTAATGACTCTTTTTGTTATAAAGTTGGACTACTGGCATGGAAATCAATGGGAAAATGTTCTCTCTTGAACAGCAATATTTGCTAAATACTTGTGTAGCATATAATAAAATAAGATAATGCATCACAAATGCAAATTTAGGATAATGCAAATTCTCCTGAGAATGTTTTGTATTGTTTTATAATACTTTAAATAATAATGATGAGCTTTCACTTATTTTCACATTTGTCCGAAAATCCCAAAAAAGTGTCTTTGTTGACCAGAGAACAGGCTTTATTTAAGCTTAAACAGTTCAGTGGCCTTGTGGGTGAGTGTCCGCCCCGAGACTGGAAGGTCAGGAGATCTAATCCAGGCCAAGTCATACCAAAGCAGATCAATGCAATCATCGTTAAAATAAGCTAATCAATCATTTTCGGTCCCAAAATTCAATACGCTGCTTCAGCAATGTCTAAACATAAACGTCCTGAAATTATCGGCTTGCTCACTGTTTGTAGACTCAAACACTCAGAGATCAAACAAGCAGAAACTGAAACACATGCAGCTGATCGGTGGTGGGACTGAGCCAAGACCAAACAAGAAAGCCCAGAGAGACAGTTTTGAAATCCTGCGGTTGAGCATATAATGGAGGTCTGTGTAGTGATTAGATACAACTGTTCCAGCTGGCACTGCCGATGCATCGGTGTTAGGTGAGTTGTGTGCGTGTGTTTGTGTGTAGATGTAGTTGAGGTGGACAAGGTTGATACCAAGCATTATAATGCAAAACACAGCAAAGAGTTAAAACATTGCTGGATGAAACTAAAGGGATTGTGGTGGTCTTTGAAGAGCGAAAGGGCATTTTTGATTCAAAGAGCTGCCATTGAGCCAAGAGGTCAGCTGTCCCAGGCCGGCCAGTGGAAATGCAGCAGAATCTGGACTACAGAAAGTTCTCTCAAGCACAGAGCAGCAGGCTTTTTGAGTACGAAAACGACCTAATGCAGTAAAATCTCTTAAAAACACTCTCCGATGAAAATTGTGCTTTTGGTGTTTTTAACATGTTCTTTTAATGAAGTGTTTAGTATTTTTCTGATGATGGAGGACATATCTAAAGAAAATTAAGCTTAAAATTGCAATTCTGGGAACCGTATTTTCCCTACTATAGGAGGCAACAGGTTGTATGGTGCACCATCAATAAGCGTCTATTTATATAAGGTGCAATAAACTATGAGGCGCATTAGGCAAGACAAAAGAGTCAGTAAGACTTTAATTACTGCATTCACAGTAGCTCCAGTGCTTGTTTGTAACATGCTACACGTTAGCCACGTTAGAAGCGTTAGCGGCGTTAAAGTATTAGCAATACCTGTAACTCCTGAAGGGTTTCTTATACTAAATGAAGGTTTTTTTTTATACTTTGCTACACTTTTGTACTTTGTTATCAATACATTGATGAATGCATTTTTACATAAACCCACATGGAGCTCCAGATCAGTTGAAACCAGTTAGCCAGTGCTACAAGGATCTAATCATTACTTTTCCGCTGAAAAATAAAGCAATAACTTATCTTGCTAGCAGGAGCAGGGGAACGGACACTGACCACTCAAAACATAGATATGGCGAAGATGATCATATAAGGCATTAAGGCCTTTGAGAAGCTAATTTTGTCCTGCGAGACAATGGCCTGAAGCCACACAGGGTCCGCCTCAGGGAGGCTTTTATACATACATACATACATACATGTATGTATATATATATATGTTTGTGGGGTTCATTTTATGGGGCGTTGCCAGTCATGGTGACAACCCAGCACTTTGCACGACATTGATCCAACTTTTCATTAAAAGGACTAAACACCAGTTGAGTTTCTTGGTTACTTTCTTCCTCATCAACAAACACGCAGAGGTCAACGGGTGCCCTCAACCTTGTTCAAACTACTTATAAAAAAACACATACAGCCATAATAAATGTCATTAACCTTAGTAACCCCTTAAAAAAAGCATTTCAATACTGTTACAGGTTAGCTGTGTTAGCGTATTTACATGATACACAACCTGTTTTGCAACTCGTATAAAAACAGCCTGACATTTTGACAGAGCACCATGTACCTATCAAATTTTATACGTAATCAGAAAGCACAGCCAGAATTAATCCGTATATGAGGCGCTCTGGATAATAGGGCAAGATGTCATTTTTTAAAGAAAAAAAGTGTCCTGTAGTGTGGAAAATACGTTTTTCTTTATTAAAATTGTTGTGAATCAGGAGCAGATGAAAAAATGTCCCCACCAAAAGTCCCACCCACAACTCAGAGGCAAATTTTGAATGAACTACTGACGCTCTGAAGAAACTATGTCCTAGAAAATGGGCGTAGTAATGTAGAAAACATGTGTTTTTCTATTTTGGCTGAAACAGCATAATCATAATTAAAAGACCACTGGGACATTTAAAAATAGATCAAAAGATGATCCGAGTAGGGCTTTCAAAACATTTACTTCCAAGAATGTCTCCTAACATTTATGAATAGCTTTTTCCAAGCTGACAAAATACAAAGTACTTTAGAAGAAATGCTGCTCATCTTCTTAAAATGTTGTTTCTACTAAATCTTCAAAACATCTGGAAAATGTGTTTTTTAAAGACCAGAACATTGTAGTGTCCTGAATGGCTGCTGCCTGAGCTGCAATGTCAGCAGCTTAAGGATATGTTTTCAGGGCAAACATGTGAAAAAAACCTTTGAAAAGTAAAGGGTTGGTGAATGTGACATGTGATGGTTGATGTGGATTTCAGCAAATGCAGCAATATTTTGTTCCCTGACTTTTTTTTTTTAAGTTAGAAACATGTAAGCAATAAAAAAGGGTATTTGACGTGGACAAAGGTAGGTCTGAGAAGAGCATTTTAAAAGCGAGGTGCAATATTTGTTGGAGGTGAAGTTTGCTTTACACTGACGACAACCACATTCCAGCTACATATTTTCCACAATGTTTTGTAAAACCTGTCCAGTTCAAGAATAAAAATACAATTTTACAGTTGTTTTCTTTTTTTAGTCAAATGTCTCTGCTTCAAAGACGTTTTTACAAAATGAAAGAAATGCAGTAGAAATACAGACCAAATGCAAAGTAAAATCATTTGGTGGGGTGATCCTGGATTTCTTTCTTCTCCGGTTTCTTCTGTTTGTCTTGGCCTTCAGAAATGTGGAGAGCTTCTGTAAAATCTGGCTTTCACTGAAGAAAAAAAAAAGGGCTTCTGTCTGGCTTCTGTGAGGTGTTTCAGTTAAAAACCTTAAGTGGAACTGCAGCGTAGAGGTAAATGTTGTAGTTCATCAAACAAAGCAGGTGATTTAATTCAGTTAGTGCTTATGTTGCTTTGAAAGTTCCCTACATTTGTCAGTTTGAGGGATTTATGAGCAAAAAAAACATTAACTGCATTACTTTTGTGTGCAGATTCGTTAAGAAAAACTAAACATAATTTTGGTGAGACCATGTCTGAGAAGATAATTGGTTCAAGTTTAAAGATATATTCCTGAATCTGTAGATAACAACTATATTGGCTGTAAAAAATAAAATGAAAATCAAAATTACTTCCATTTTTTTTCATTTCATTTTGTTTTCATCTAAAGTGTGTCCTAAACTACCTAACTCAAAAGTGTGCATTTCAGGCTTTCAAGTTTTAAACGTTGAAATGTTTTTACGGCCGTTTTCCGGCTCTACATACAAAACAGCCATTGATCCCACAAAGAAAGTTAAACTCGTGACGTAAATTCAAGGAAGTGCCAACCACTTGAAAATTGATCATTGAGGAGAAATTAATAATTGCAATTTGTGACCTGTCCAAATCGTATGACACCAAGTCTTCCATTTATTGGAATAGAGCTGTGAAAAAAAAGCCTACAGCAAGACTTACTAAACTTCCACATTTAGCACCAAGCCTCTTCCAGCTGTAGATAGGGGACATGAGCTTGTAAACAGTAGAAAAAGAGCACTGGGCAAAGAGCAAAGGGCATCGCATGCACAGTGTGAAGGTAGCGACAGGTAAAAGTGTCAGACACAGGCCTTAATGCTTAAGTTAAACCGTTTGTTCACTCTTCTTTTTCAGGCTATAGCTTGTACGGCAGCAGATGGATCTTCTTCACCTTTCTTCTGAATAAACTGTCTTGTGAAAGAGTGTCCATCCTGGGTGTTCATGGGTTAAAATCCATATACGTTCACAAAGACCATAAAAATAGCCAGGGATAATGGTTTAAAAGTGTGTGTGTGGTGGGAGGGGTAAACCACCACCACATGGTACGCACGTGTGATCGTAACTGCAGCTCACCGCTCCCCCAGAGGATGGGTAAAATGTTGAGGGCAAAATTTACACACCCAGGTGTGTGACAACTGGAGCGACTTCAACTGGAATTTTCTGTCAAGAAAACTGCCTTCATGTTCTCCTTAATGATTTTTATGAACCTCCTCCTTGGTCTTCTTTTCCTGTCTGGTAGCTTCTTAGCACAACCATAGAGTTGCAAATATCAGTTTAATTTCAAATTGTTCTCTCTGATCCTTTTCATTCCAAATAAAAGTTTCAGCATCATCAACTCTGACTCCTCCAGCTCCAAATGCCACACAGAAAACTAGAACTGCACACCTCAGTGACATTGTGCCTCATGCACATAGATTGTTTCAACAAAACATCTAAGGAATGCTGCTTTCGACATAAAAACTTTAAAGTCGTACCCAGGACATTTTCTGCAAAAAAAAAAAAACAGCTTTTACAACTTGGGTTGGGCATCGCTGTTCCATCTCACTGCCGTATAGTTAAGGCTTCTATTTTAAAGTTCTATATATTTTTACATTGCCATCAAATGACGGGAACAGACTGAGTTGTGGTGAAGTTGTGGTTGAACCCACTGGAGAGTAAAGAGAAGCTGAGGTCCTTGAACAAGGTATGACACTAACCAGCAGCCAAAGTGTTTCGGGTTACCATTTCCCAGAACAAGCAGTTGCTTTGGCAGATGCATTTGCCATCCTGGATTCAGCTCCGAAACAGTTAGAAGAAGTTGTTTTTGGTGAAACTGAAAAAATGAATCCCTCGACCTCACCAAGCTACTGTTTGATGAAAGTGGAGTCAGTCTCTGTTCTCTGTCAAGGAACTTGAAGCCAACACCATACAGGGGATGAAGGTGCAGATTTAAAAATTGATTTAATTATAATTCTACTTCCAAAATTACTTGAATTCAAAGAAAGGTTTGGTTGTCCTTCTGACCAGAAATTAAACAAATTTAGCTTTAAATAACTTTAAATGAGGAACCAATGTTTAAACACTGTAAAACATCATGTTTTTGTTTGTTTTCTGAGTACTGAACACACAAGACTGAATAATTAGATTTTATTTTTTTAAATTAAGGTAAAAATGTCAGTGACCAACTTCTTTTTAAAAGTGTCTCACAAATAGATGACCAACATAGTAGTTTGTTACACAAAAAAAAAAGATTTAAAAAAAACAAGAAATTGCGAAGAAACCTTGAAAGTAAATATCACTGTCATCAGAGTAAAATCAGAGTTGGCCTTTCTAAGGAATAATTTATTCAAATCTGTTCAGATAATTTGGTCAGTAATCAGATTTACACAAGCAGAGTAAGCGTTGATTAAAACAAGGAATGACATTTGAGCCATGATGTTTTATAAAGTTACAAAAATCATCATTTTTATCAATTTAATTGACCTCTTTAAAAAAAACCATTTAAACTAGGGTCAATGTGCTTGGTTTACGTAAATTCAAGAAAATTAAAAACAAACAAACAAACAAAAAAATACAAACCACAAACTAAAGTGGCAAAAATCCTTGTTATGTTTAATGGTAACCAGGAAATGCCAGCTATAACAGCAGTTAAAATGGCCTAGTTTCCCCTTTAGTTTTACTTGAATTTTATTTTGAAGCCATGTGCCTTTCACCATAAAGTTCAACTCTGATCATCTTGTGAGGTATTTTCAAAGAGTTCCTAGTGGTCTTTTTAATGATGATTATGCCGGTTTTAGCCAAAATAAAAAAATCTGTTTAAAATTTAAAGCCATCTTAAAAAAAATTTAAAAAAAGTTTTCTTGTACATTTTTTATTCAAAGCAGCAGAAGTTCATTAGAAATTCACCTCTGAGTTGTGGGCAATCCCGCCCCCATCCCCCAGGGTATTTTCTGTCACAGATGCACTCCCTTTTTTAACAGCGTTGTCATTGTCTTCTCCTGATTCACATTGATTTGAATGAAGAAATACTCAGAAACGCAATTTTAAGTTTAATTTTCATCAAAAAAATGAAACAAGAACATGTTAAAAACACCAAAAACACAATTTTCACTACAGTGAATCCTAAAAGGAGCTCAAAGTTATTCAGGAAACAGCAGTGAGTGAGCTTCCGGTTTCATGCTAAACACACATATGTGAGCGGCCATCGGTGCAAAGCAAACCCTGAACGGCAGTTGGTAGTTTAACTTCTTATTAATCGCTTTCACCAGTACAAGCCTAAAATAACAGTCTCCATCATGACATCATATGGAAATGCTTGTTTTTCTTTGTAGTGATCCAAAGTACAAACAGTGAGTCTTTCTTTAGTCGTCATTGACTAAAAACAAATGGTTATCCCTTTATTGACCCTTTAAAGCCAATTAGGAGTCAGCCTTCAGGATGGAAAGCAGCTCCATAAACAAACTACGTGTTACTTTTGCACTGCAAGGACTGCAGCTTCATTTACTAGAGCTGAGAAAATCACAAGTCATCTGATGGTTTTGGCACTGAAGCCATCTGACATCACTCCAAAGTCAGTCTTTTGGTTTTTAGGAGGAGTGCAGAGGAAGTCGGCAGAGCCATCATGACTCTACTTCCTTATAGACTGTGTCAGCTGAAAGTGTTGAGTGGATGCAAAGTGTTATTGCATCTTCAAATCATAAACAGGAGATGAATTTCGCCAAAAAGCCTTAAATATTACACATAATGTAAGCGAATACTTTGTTTTGTTAGGTCTGCTTCAATACTGCTTTATTCAATAACACAACTTGGAAGGAAACAGTATTTTTTCACATGAAGGACTTCACTCAAGCTCAGTCTGCTGCTCACCAGGCATTAGCAGTAAAATGCTGAGAGACAGCTGGACTGCTTTTAATTTACTTCTACACTTGTAAGCTGCTTTAAAGCTATGGGATTTTTTTTCATTTTGGACAAAAGGTTGATATCTATAAATCCGTCTTTGAAGATTTGTTTGTGACACCACAACATTAAGGGTCTTTAAGATCTCCATTGCAGATGTTTCAGAATATAAAAACCTCTTAAGATTAAACATGCAGAACTCCAATGAAAGTATTTGGATCCTTCATGTGATTATATTTCAAGATATTTCTTAAAATGTTCTTAATAGTATTCAAAATTCTGAATATTTTTGAATATTTTCAAAGATAGGATTCAGTGAAAGGTAGTAAAAGGACTTCTATGGGGCAAAAAAAGCTAAGGTCAAAGTGTGAAAAAAACATATTTATCCAAACAGAATGATAGTGAGTTAATTAAACTGCAGCTTTGAACATTCAATCTGAGGTTGAAACTGCAGACTTAGAAAGGAAATCATTTCTCCTTTTCTCCGTTCCTAATAACCTGATAATACAAACTATTAAATTGATCATGACACTAAGATATTTGGAAACTGGACAAATGGAATAAGTGACAGTATTAATGGATCTTCAAAAAGAAGTAACCAAAGAACTTCCAGTTTGAAGCAACTTTAAAATCAAAATTAACTGGAGCCAGATTAGTTTCACCAAGTGATCACTAGATGGATTATTTTAGGGTAAAGCAAGTTGGTTCTAATTTATTCTAAAGCAGAAATACTCGTGCTTACAGCCAAGTTCCAAAAAAATGAGTCACTTCTGGGGTCAGATTCATTGTTCATTTCCTAAGTTAAAATAAGCAAGAAAAAGTGAATCCCTCTTAACCTGAGATTTGGGTTAAAAGCAACCCAACGTGGGTTATTTTTAACTAGTTTTTCATTTGCGACACTTTTAACATGTGCCTCTTTTTGTGGCATCGGAGTAAAACTACCCCACAAAGCAACATTTTTAAATGTTAAAATTCAAGTGTTCATTCAAATTCAAACTTTATTCATGAAGCACTTTTCATGCAGCAGCAACTCAAAGCGCTTTGCAGGTTTAAAACAATTGAAAAAAAAATCTGTAAAAAAACACAATGCCCTCAACTCTCCTTACTTTACACCATTGCAAAGTTTATTCAAAGTACTTGTAATTAAAAAGGCATGAAATTGTAATCTTTAGTCATGTGACAGTTTTCAAACAACATCCTTAAACCTGACCTGTGCCTAATCTCATTTCAAACCTTCCCTACATGAAACAATAACATGACTGTGACAAAAGGGGAACAAGAAGAGACAGAGTTCCCAAAGCACCCTTTGTAGTCACACATTTCTGATTATCAATGCGTCGCTTTCCATCTCTGCAAAATGACTCTTTTGTAAACTCTTAAGGGCAAAATTATTCTAGGAAGCAGCCAAATGCTGAGTGAGAGATTGGCGGCAGCATCCAGCTTGTTCAGGGTTCAAAATGATGGAGAACGTGTCATGAATCAAAGCTCCAGGAATGATGTGGGCATCAAAACATCCTCAAAAAGCTCTAGAACGTCCACCACTGTTCTATATTAGTCTCCAAAAAGCAGGAACTTACAGAAGATCCACTTCTCTTGTTTTTGTCTTTTTATGCAAACAACAGTCTGTTGGTATTTGGCATGTTGGTGCAAAAATATAGAGTGCGCGTGGCATCTCTCTAAAGCTGTTGTTGCTAGGCCCTTCACTAGCAACACAGGTTTTAATCACAGAAAAAGAGACAAATATTAGAATAAATATTTGGAATTAGTGCATAGATTGGACCTCGTTCAACCCCCAGCCTAGATTCAGAAATAATTCAGTTAGCTCAAACTTGATTTGCACCCACACCCATAAACACACATTTTCTGCCATTCAGACGACAAGCTGTATTAATATTTATAGGTACAGCAAAAAAGACAGGCGTGAGAGAGTGCTAGACAAGGTCAGTGACTGGGAACTCACAGCGGTGGGTTGTAAATCCCTGTCTAAAGGTCTGCATGGCAGTGTAGTTACTGCAACTACATGTTGAGTGACAGCCTCAGACACCAACCTCCCCACTGGGCTAAACAAAACACACTCTGTTCCCTCTGACTGAGGGAAACCCACACACCTAATATATAATTCCCTTACTCCCTCAGAAATCCTCACCTTTCCAAAAGTGGCACAAATCTGGGTGGAAAATGCTGAGCGTTTGCAGGGGAAGAAAGTGCACTTAAAAAAAGTTATTTAAAAGGCTAAAAAAAAAATTGATTTCTGTTATTTAGGTAAGGAAATGTCCTAAAGAAAATTGTGCATTCAGTTTGGCACCAGTTAAAAGATCCATAAGAAGATTGTGAAAGAGATACTAAAAAACAAAAGTAATCAGGTAGTTTAGCCACACAATTACATGAATATTTCTTAAACACACATGACTTCTTCCCTTTTCTTAAAACATTAGATTATCGTGGTAAACAGTGGAATTAAAGACTCACTCTGATCTTCTTTTGATCTTTTTTTTTAAAAAAAGTATTTGTCTTTTAATTATAATTTTTCTGTTTTTAACCAAATTTTTTTTCAAAATACAGGACAAATGCTGGTTCTGCTGATAAACTCCAACGTTCTTCAATCCATCAAACTCACAGGATTGTCTGAGAAACTGACATGTTCAGCCCCATTCATCACACATAGCTGAGCGTCTGAGATGCAAATGTTATTTCTATTAATAGCTGCCCCATAATGATGCCTAGGTGTTATTTCCTTTGGTTATAGAGCACTTCAGATAAATTAAAAGGCTCTCTGTGACATACTTCAAGACATTCCAGGTCCTTTTTCACTCAACCACTTTATCCAATGACTCTCGAACAATTGATGAGATTATTCAAAAAATAACCAGCCAATTTTCATCTAACATATCTAAGAATGCTTAAACATAATTGCCATTTAGTTGAAGTCGGCATACATGCTAGCAGATGCATGTGTACAACAAGAACATGGATGTGGACAGGAAACTAATCTTACCCTCGGGATTAGTGGTTCACTTGGTGAGTGGTTCTCATTCTGTTCCAGATGTTTATCACGTCATAAAGGCCCGAGCTCTCTGTGAGAAATAGGTAAGAACACAGCCTCTTTTCAACGCACACATGCACTGAAAGACTCGCACGCAGCCCCCCAGCTGGAGCCTAAAAACGCCGATGGGAAACCACCTCTGACTTGCATGTGATCATGCTTAAAGCGATTGAAATCAAACCATGAAATGCATTTACACCACATCAAACGCTATCTTTTCATGTCCCAGGTATTAATATGGGTATTAATATGAAAAAAAAAAAATTAAGATGGATCACTTCAGAACTCCAGTGCGCCCTCCTCTTGTGCGTAATGAGCGCTCCTTGGCTAAAGCGCGCAAAGTCAATATGCAAGAAGATGCCACGATCCGCAATAATCAGTCTCACAACACGACTGATTTTCCAAATAAGAATGAGAATTACATTTTGGAGAGTAAACTTTCTTAGATTATATGCAGAGGTTGAAAAACGTTTCCACGGACATCCAAACGGGATCTGTCACCATTTCCACACAGATCTACATATGATGGGTTGATTGATATTATAAACTTCATCATCTGCAAACTACCCAAGCACTACGGAAGCGCGTCAAGGCGCAGGTCCTCAACAGCACGCGCAGAGAAAGGAAAAGTGCTCACCGAGATACTGCCGGATGTCCAGCAGGATTTTGGGGGGTCCTCCGTTCAGCTGGTAAAACAAGGAACCGAAGCAGAAGAGGAACAAGGCGGACATGCAGAACCAGTACCCGCGCAGGGAAAAGCGCCACGGCAGCACAGAGAGGAAGCCGGACTTTTTGCTGTTCCGCTCTCTGATGTGGTTGTGAGTCTGGTTGTTGCCGTGCAGGGGACTGCTGCTGAAATTCTTCATCATCTCCTCCTCACAAAGCGCCGTGGAAAGTCATCCATCCGTCTTTGAAAAGTGAAAGCCGACGCTTTGAGATCATTTGATTCAAGCTGCAGTTGGAAGTGGAGAGGCGCAGACAGTTTGGGATCTCCAAGGACCGGAGCCAAGCGACTGGATTTTTGCGCACAAGCCTTTTCCTCTTTCCCTCCTTCTCTGTCTGTTTGCGCTCCCTGAATGACTGCGCCTTCTTTCCGTCCTCCCAGTCAAGTTAAAGGTCCATCCTTCTTTACCGACTCCTCTGGGTGTCATATTACTTAACGTGGAAAGGAGGGAAACGTCCACCTCAAAGCAGAATTTCACTTCGATGGCTGTGCGTAAAACAGCGCCTCCGTGCGTTTTCAAACGGGCCGGGAGGGGGGAGTTGGTAACCTTTCAACCACATGGGATATTTAAATAAAATAACAGAAGAATTGCTACAAATTTTTACAAATACAGTGCGTAAATATGAAGAAAAAGCCCAAAAGGTTTGAAAACAATTTCTAAAATACATT
This sequence comes from Adrianichthys oophorus, assembly GCA_036245035.1. NCBI lineage: Eukaryota > Metazoa > Chordata > Actinopteri > Beloniformes > Adrianichthyidae > Adrianichthys > Adrianichthys oophorus. The sequence continues at coordinate 21,046,465 of BSAI01000101.1, read as the reverse complement.
AGAAGTTAAAGTGAAAGGCATCTGATGATGCGAATAAAGGTCAGTCATGAATGTATTTAACTCAGAGCCTTTTAAAGGTGGCATTTGTCAGAATAGTTTCCAAAAGAAAAAAGTCTCTAAAAATGCTAAAGTTCATAAAGACAGTATAGACTTTGGAATTCTGATTGTAAATTCATCCAAACGAGTTTGTGCTGCCTTTTGCAATCTGCATTTGTACATAAATTTAAGCTTAAACCCAGTTTACTAAACAGTCAAAAACATTTAAAAACAATACTTAATATAGACAGTTATGGCTGAAACATGATATTGAATTTAGAACTATTCAATCGAAATAAAAATGCTTCCCTTCTTTTAATGTTTTGAGGTGTCAAAGTTTAAAAGCAGAAATCTGTACTTCTCACCAAACTGGGAGGCAGTTGTTCTTCAGCTTTGTTACATCTGTAATTTAGTGGCCCCAAACATGAAGTACCCGTGTTTGTCCGTTTCTTTCAGTTTGCTTTTTTCCACAAGTTTCAAATTCCTGGCTGGGATTCTTCAGGAGTTTGTTGAACCCCTTATCTAGCGGGAATTTGAAAAAATTGCAGGAGGCATTGGGACATGACTGCGGACCTTGTATTGGCATTGTACAGGAATATGACTGGTGCAAAGTTCAGTGAGGATAATATGTGGAGGTGGAATTTTAAATGCAATTAAAGCCAAAAGCAATCTTGCATTCAACATGCTTTAAAGACAAAATGCCAGCTTTTCTGTTGGTTTTATTTCTATAGCAACCATATTATTTTTTGGCCGTCTGAAGGTGACAAAGATGTCTACATAATTTTTAGAAGAATCGACAAAAGTAAAATTTTAGATTTCCTTAGCTACTGAGGTTTTTGTTTTTGATAACAGCTAATTATGCCTAAAATTCATCTTCACCAGTGACTAGATGCATGCAAGTTTTGTGGTGAGAATCAACATTTTAGCTCAAAGGTGCAGTAAAGAAAGGAAAAAATGGGGGGAAAAAAAAAAAATCTGGTCCTTTTAGTCCAGAACTGCTACGGGTCAGTCAGAAACCAAGTCTGACGTTTGAATATCAGACTAGAGATGAAGCAAAGTTACATTTGCCATCTTTTTAACAATCTTAACAATTCTTTATGTGCCACCATAAACACATTTTACGATAAAATTGGCCAAACTACAGATTTAATATTAAACTATTCATAAGTTTTTTATTTATAAAACAGAGTCTATAGATAAAACAGAGAAACAAGAATAAGATCAGATGCACGATCCTTTTAAACACATTGTTTTTCAAAGCATATAAGTAAAAGAATAACTTTGCCTGGTTATAATTAGGTTAAACTGTTGTTTTTCTCGTAGTTCTGCTGATTCTTCATATTTATTTTTAACTTATAATTCCCTGTGTGGTTGAGGAAAAGAGGCAGCTGACCACATCTTTCTATTCCTGCATGCGTCTGTATTGTCTGCCCAAGAGCAAATCACAGGAAGGTTGTCTGGCAACAAACAGTTTTTATTACTTTTCAGAATGACAATTCTTTATGGACATTACCTTTGCTTCAATATGCAAGTAAATCTGTATGGACAATTATTAGGTAGATGAAAAGCAAATAAAATAATTTGTACACATATCTTACAATACATACTGTAATTCCTTACTGACTCAAGCAATATGCAGGAAGGTATTGCTATTATGGTACAGCTAATTACAGTTGATATGCAAAAAAAAAAAAAGCAAAAATAAGTTATTTAAATATCAATTACATATATATAATGTGCAACATTTGTTAAACATTCCATATATGTAATTAAAAATGTTGCTTTTTAGGGCTGCAAAAAAACACTGAAAGTGGAGATTAACTTATGACTGGTCGCTAAACGTGGCATCAGGAAGTCAAATCTAGAAGAAAATGCCAGCGTAACTGATGGAAGCCTTTTTAATGTCTGCTATAAAATGTAAAATGTCTAAACCTTGAAAAAAAGAAGCCAATTTTACCAATAAACCTGCTCGATTCACCGTCTAAAGTGCATTTACAGTGTCAGTATTTTCATTCTTTCCAGAACACTCCTGGGGTTAAATTGTTAAACGAGAACCCAACTTCTTACACTTTCAAAGCACCACTTTGATTGAAGAGAAAAGGCATCAAATACATCAAGTGCCCACTGCAAAGTAAATTTTTAAAAAAAGACGACATTTTTTAGCACAAACTGTCAGTCAAAATGTTCAAATTTCAAAAATCAGAATCCATCAAATCTGGGTGAGGAAGAGTTATTAAGTATGGAGGAAAAAAAAAAACCAAGAGTGCAGTTTCTGATTATTTCTCAGTTTGTGTAAGGTCTGGCCCCACTCAATGTTTCCCTGAAATTCAAGACTTGTTGCTTAACAAGGAGATCAAGTTTATACAAATGATGTGTCGGTTTGCTTTGAGCATTTTCTCTCTGTCTATTAAGTGTCTAATTTGTAACAGCATTCATTAATTTGGAAGACTTAAAACATGCTTCCAAAGACCTTCTCATTTAGAAATACTTAACAGAAATAATTTTTAAAAAAGCAGTTTAAAAACTCTGATAATCTTATTGTATTAGCGTTCCCAGTAGTCTTTATTTGCCTCTGAGTTGTGGGTGGAACTGTAGGTGCAGAGTAAGCCCGTCCTCATTTCCTGTCATCAATCTGTTTACAGACCCTCACAACCCCAACCTAACACTATTGGTTCAAAAAACATGGCAAGGAATATTGGAGCTATTTGAACCAGATGCCATTTCGAATGAGGAGAAGACGTACATGGATCTATTTGTCTGCTTTTGTCTGTCGATTTGCTTAATTTCTTTATGTATGTCCTCCATCATTGGAAAAATGTCATAAGAACATGCTTAAACAGCAAAAACACTATTTATATTGGAGTACGTCTTTAAAAAACAGATTGACATGATCATTTAGATGTCTTTGAAGATTTCTATTTTCTCCTGTTTTAGTTTTTTACTTCGGAGATTGACTGAAATGAACTATAATGACCAAAGAAACCCAAAAGCTTCTTTGTATCACTGACAGGATCAACTTAAATGAGTGAAAAAAAAGACATAAAATGACTTTTATTTTAGTTGCAACTCCAAACGACACCCTTTTCTTGTAGCTTTTCTTCCTACAGACTAAGGCATCTCAAATGTCCTTTATCTGTCCAGGGAATGTAAAGTTTCAGTAACAGCTGATTGGGATTACAACAACAGAAGGGAAACGTTTCATAATATCAGAGCGAGCTGTGCCATTTTCTGCCAAATACAATCAAATGTGAAATATAAAGGTGAAGCGACAAAGAGCTTGTTTCCACACAGACCTCATCACATAGATCATTTGAAAATTAAAAATGTGCTTTATGCTATAATACAGATACAAAATAAAGCGCCCTCAAACCACTTGTTATTGGTTGTTTCGCGATAAGAAGTCCGTGAAAGGTTGATTAGAAGTCCAGCTGCTTTTCTCAAGAGACCAAAAAAACGCTGCTCTTGCGCCGCCTGGAAGGTATAAAACCTCTTTCTGGGTTTAAAAAACACAAACACAACCGTCCTACAAAAGAGTGTGCTATCTTTCTTAAAAGCAGATCAGAGACTCTTCAGAGCGGAAGCCGTCCCATTGAGAGAGTCTGTCTTCATTTTTCTTTCTTTTCTTAAAGGCATCTTGATACTTTTTTGGCTGTCGGGAGAAACTCCTTAATGCCGTAAACATGTAGAAAAAGTCAGATGGACAGAAAGTCACGGAGCAAAGCGGCTTGTGATGATTCTCTTGATGGTGACAGGAAGTGCTATGCTTACACGTGTGACCATCAACAGACTAGAGAGATGATTCCACCATTTTTAAGAGCGCGCCTCCCTCTGTGCGCGTATCAGTCGAGCCTCACTGACCAGACGGCGGGCGTGTCTTTCGTCCCGCACGCCTGCCTCCCACACACTGCTCTCAGTTAACAAGGCCGCCCTGCTCAGCGTGTTGACCCCTGCCGCCGTCAGAGATGAAGCGTACATGGGCAAACCGATGGAGATGAGCCAATCAGAGACCGTGCTGATGTTTCCCAAAGACACAGGCTTCCGGGACATTTCAGTCAAACCTCCAGAGGGAATCTGAGACACAAAAGGATAGAAAGGCATCAGCTTTCAACGTTTTCTGAAGGTTATTGTCTTCTTTTGTTGTGAACTATATGCCAACTCATGCCTCAGTCATCTTAAATCGCACGGATGATGTGACTTGAACCACCACAGATTCACCTTCCAATATCTACCATCCATGTTTTGTTTGATTGACCTCTATCATCCTCTCATCAAATCATCTATCGCCTCCTCCAACCTATGTGATTTCTCTGTTAACATCTACCAGCAGGAAACAAAATGTAGATTTCTGGAACTGGAAAATGTTCCAAAGCAAACATTTCTCACAGAATTAGTCATTTCAGAATGTTTAATAATTTCAGTGGTGTTGGAATGTCTGGATACATTGTCTGTGGGATGTATGTGTCAACGAAGAGGGAGGGGGGAGGGCAAAGGAGCGAGTTTGTCTTAATTTTAATGTAATGTTTTTATTTTGTTTGTCTGCTTGGTTTTTATTGTAAAGCGAATTGAGCAGCGTGGCATGAAACATGTTTTGTTTTTTTAAATTTACTAATGGCACCGTATACTGATGGGACTCTTTCTATAAAAATACTCTAAAAAAGCTCAAGATTTCTCCACCGTGTGCTCTAATAACCCTCCCCTGAAAGTGTTGCCTTACCGCCATGCGATGCTGCTTTCTGAGCTCTTTGACTCTGAGCTGGTCCAGCAGGGGGGCCACATCTTTGACCGGCTGCTCCAGGTCCTCAGAGTAGCGCTGTACCAGCGGCTGGGGGATGCCGCATCTGCCGTGCTGGATGTCGGAAACATAAAGATGGTTAAGGGAGAACCATAGAAGACATTTAAGAAGAAAAAAAAGATGAAGCAAAAGACCGGATGAAGAGTTTCTAAACTTATAAAAGTGCAGGATGAATAAGGAAAATACAGAGGTCAAACTTTACATTTCATTTCAATTGTTCCTCCTATATGGGATCCTAATTTTCAACGATGACAGCATTTCTCATGTCTATGGTCATTCACCTATGACAGACAATACCACTGTTGTGGTCTTTTCCTCTACTTCTGAGAGCTTGAAAAAGTGTCATTTGTCTGGCAGTCTCAGGGGCTCCACCAGTTTTTTTAGGGGGGCTAGCCAGTTTTTCTTTCTTTCCTTTTGCTGAAGAGTTTATGACCTGCCTGCCTTCAATAAGATCCAGTCCATAAACTTAACAGTCTGAACCGCATCACAGTTAGACTGAAGCCACAGTCTTTCCTCCTCAGCACCAGGCAGCATATTTATTTTTCACATTTGTGCCCCACACTCACAAATGAATTTGCAGACATATAAAACTGCATCTGTGCACAACATGAAACACAGAGTTTTTCTAACTTTATTTGTGTCTACTTTTAACGAACTGAGCTATAAAACCTTCTGCTGATGCTTTTGGCACAATCAAAGAATAATTTGGAACTAAATTATGACTGAGTTTAGTAAGGCATTTTACTGTGCTAAACCAGAGGAGCCTGTATGGCTCTGAAGCAGAGAACTGGAGTCACTGAAGGAAGATCTTTTTTTAAGTTTTCAGAAAGAACTTAAAATGTGCCTGCAATGTTTCCCAGATAGACTAGGATATTGCAAAATCTCTCAGATATTTTGTTGATATTGTTGGTAGAAATTTGCAATACAAAGAGTCTAATACTAAGAAAATTTGGATTAAAGACCCACTCTGGTGAAAATTGTGTTTTTAATGTGTCCTTGTGCAAAGATGTATATATATAAAAAAAAATCAAATCCGCTCAAGGTTGCTTTTTTTTTTTTTTTTTAAAAAGAGATTTTTTTGTTTTATAAAAAATATGCTGGGAAGGCCAAAACCTCCCTGCTCTGAGTTCTCAGAAACGGGTGGGGGGGGGTTGCTCCAACCGGACCAATGGTCCTGCCCACAACTCAGAGGTGAATTTTTCATGAAATACTGCCGCTCTGCAGAAACTATGTCCTAGAAAACAACACAGTTTTTTGGATTTGGGCAAAAACGGCTCAATTATAACTAAAAGGCTACTGGGAACACTTTTAAAATGGATAAGAAGATGATTGGAGTGAGTCTTTAACCCCCCTGCCTGTGGGGAATGTCTTCCATCTCTAACTAACCTTGTCAGAGTAAGGCTCCTCAGTGAGGTCGATGCCCTCCGCCTGCAGTCGCTGCTCCAGGAGCGTCAGCAGGTCAGGACTCATCTTGGAATGGGAAGCCTTCCTTGTGATCGCCATTTTCCCTCCAAGATCTGAGACCCAAGGAGGCTGAACTGCTGGAGGAGAGCTCGGCTCTTCTGGCAGGGATGCTGAAGACGGGGCCGCACGTGGACTGGCCGGTGTGCTCGGGGTCTTGGCGGGCAGGGGTGGGGCACTGAGAATGGGGCTGGGGCTGCGAATGACGGGGCTGCTGGGTTGTGAGCGGTTGAGGAAGTGGGTGGGCGAGGCGGTGGGGGACGGCGTGGAGGGCAGGGAGAGAGGTGGGTGACGCAGGCCATTAGCTAGTCTCTCTTTAGATTTTTTGGCAGGAACAGGGGGTGGGATGGGGGGCTTTTTGGGATGAGTCCTGATGATTCGGTCCCCACTTGTGCTAGAATCAGGCAGACTTGGAGTGGGATTTAGGGGAGGTTCTGGAGTGCTTGAGGCTAGCTGGCACGGGGAGCGCAGATGCAGTTGAGAGGGGACGGAGGGTCGGTCTGCCTTTCCCTTTGGACTCAACGTTGGAGTCCCACTTTGGCTTGGGGAACTCCCCTCCCTGCAGTCCTTGATGGGACTACTGCTGCCTGATTTAGTCCCTTTCTTGCTTGATTTAAGCATCAAACTGAGATCACCTTTTGGTTTGCAGGAGTCCTCCAAATACAGATCTCCCATAGAGTGGGAACGCTTCCAGGTCCCAGTTTGCTCTTGAGGACCATCAAGGTCCTCACAGCTGCGACTGGCCGGGATGGGCGGCTGTCTTTGGGCTTTGCGCAGCCCCAGCAAGTTGAAGCCCTTCAGGGGTTTGATAAAGAAGCTTTTTGGGAACTTGGGACGTTGGTTTTTGCCATTCTGCTGGACAGTTTCTGTTGAAATAGCAATAGGCAGAGTGGGGTAGTTTGGAGACTGAAATCCCGTAGAAGAACGGCCGGAACGGGAAGCCGCCTTGTTTTTACCTGTAAAGAAAATTAGTTTTCACTTCAAACCAAAATGTTGGAGAAAAAAAAGGTCTAATATTATCAGATTAACATTTTAACAGCATTTCTGATAATAAATAGTTGAATAACAGGTACTGGTAAATGACTTTTAAAAATTTCCACTTTTCATAATTTTTCCTTAAACATTGCCAAAAACTGAAGGACACGTTGTGTGAAACTTTATGATATGAAAAATATTATCTGATTTCAGTTATCATATTATTTTTTCTGTTATTGTAGCATTGAAATATTAAAAAGAATTCCAGTCAGGCCTTGCATTATTGTTTCTCAAGGCTGTCTTCTGAAACCTTTGGAATTCACTAGATAAGCTTGTTGGACTTGTAGCCTTTCTGACTGAAATGTTGCTTTAGAAAGCAGGAATTCCACACAAATGCATGTGGATGGAAAGAATGGAGGAAAGGATGAAAGAACTTACCATTTATCCTTTGGCTCACAGAGCAAAACGGATGAAATAAAGCAGAGCCAGAGAATGCACAATGGGTTACAAGACTTTCAAAGGTGATGTGACTGATATATTTATTAAGTGTATTGTGATACGAACCGAAATTATCAAACAAAATGATAAAAAATGACACGATGGACTCATCTCCCTTTAGCTTATAGTTTATACCAGAATATCATGTATGGGTTTTAATATCTTTTGAAATTCCTTCCCAAACAATTGTTTGTGTTGTTTGGTGATTATAAACATTTTTCTCAAAATGAATGATTTCAAATGGACAGATTTGTAATTCTTTAAATACAAAGAGGAATTCTAACAGTAAGGAATTTAAATTTTTTTTGTTTAAAATTGTTTCAAAGGAATATCAATACATTTTATGATGAGATAATGCAAGATTTAAATTAAACTTTAAAAAAAAAATCAAAATAAAGGGATACAATTGAGTTTAGATCAAGATAATGGATTTGATGACATTAGAAAGATTGGCTAAAGATGAGAAAGAATGAGAAATGTTAAAGGAAAATGTTATTGATCAAAGGTGTGTCTATTCAGGGCTCCACAGCAGCTTCTGTGGTGTTTTGGTTGCTATTTAAAAAAAAGCTAAAGTCAGAAAACTTTATTGAGTTAACAAAGACATCCAAAGAGAAGCTGTGGAATCCTGAATCCGTCAAAGAAAAGGCGGAATGTCTACAAAAAATAATGCAGCTACTGAATGAACATTTTAGTGCAGTGAAAAAACAGAACAGAAAGAAAGAGAACATGGAAAAAATAGCAAGCAGAAAAAGAGTCAACTTTTATTATTTAAGAGAGTCAATTTTATTGCACAACTTATATTTCTACAGGGGCAGACTGCATGTGCACCACAGTGGAAATCTGAAGGAAATACGTTACACAGAAAAAAAGAAACCAGCATTTTCTCAGAGAACGTACAGATATAGAAAACAAGACAAAGCCGTGATTTATGAGTTATGAAGCTGTTAAAAGAAGGCTATGACGGAAAGATGGTGTCTGCAGAGGAAGTACACTCTCCAAAAGTCTGCAGAAAAATCAGTCCAACAGAAGAGAATCTGCCTCACGCTCTGCACACTGTTTCATACAACTTAGGCACATACTGTATGATTGTGCAACATAGTCTCGAAAACCAGAAAAAAGTGACATATTGAAAATCTCAAGAAAGTAAACTTTCATTTATTACCCAACTTACACTGCTGCTAGTTTAATCAAACAATAGAAGCACCACTGCAAGAAAAACACAAGCATGAACTACTCTGAAAGATGTTTTTTTTCTTGTTAGAATGCCACATTCTGAAATCATCCATCTTCTATTCCCGCTTAGTCCTGTGCACGGAGTTGCCGGACCCTATTCCAGCTACTGCCGGTGAAGGCGGGGTACACCGTGGACAGTTTGCCATACACACACAGGTGGACACACACACTCTCCTAAGAGACACTTTAGAGTCACCACTCAACCTATGAAGCGTGTTTGGACCATGGTAGCTGGAGTTCCCAATAAAACTCATGGAGAGAGCATGAAAATTCCACACAGAAAGGACCCCCGTTGGGATTCAAACCAGGGCCTTCTCGCTGTGAAGTGACATGACTGATATACACTGGCCCGTCTGTGGTGCATCTCCGTTGCGTCATTTTGTTTACATTGTCTCTGTTGCGTCTCCGGTTTGTCCTTTCTCCCCCCTGGCTTCCAGAGGAGTGGTTTGGCCATAAGGCCTCGCGTTCTTTCCTTCCTCACTGAGTGCTTGTAAAATGCTTGTTTTTGTGTTATAAATGTTACGTTTCTGTACTTCCAAAATGGAACTTTGCCAACACATTATTGCACATTACATCAATTTCTTTTATTTTAAAACACTTTTTAAAAAATATTATTATTCTTTTTTTATTCCCATTTTGATATTGAGGCTTCGGCGAACTGGAAAAAGAACTCCTGCGTAAAGCTTGCGTTGCGGAGGGACAGAGGTCAGGCGCAGACATGACGGAGGCGATGTAGACATTCTGATTGGTTAATGAACGTTCTCTTTTTTGGCAACGTAGCGAAGACCGGCCAGTGTAAATCAGGCTACAGTGCTAACCACTACACCGGCGTTCAGCTGAAACATTTAACAGAAAAACTCTTTGAGCTCACATTCATCTTCCTGGCCTCCATTTGTGGACCTCAAACCCTCAAGTGGACCAGCGGGAATTCCATGCCCACAACAGGGCAGCGAGTTTGCTCTCATCAGAACAGTTCTGTGCATTGGGAAAAGTCTCTCCCTCTGTGCTCCTAACATTGTGGGGTGGACTAGGCTTAGGGGTCTGGAGCCTGCCTCCCTCTCAGTTACAACAGGTCTTTGGCACTGACAGCACAGAATGCCTAAAGAATGGAAAGAGTGTTGAGGAAAGTGAAGTGAAGGCAAAGTTTGACGTATCTGAGGTGATGAAGAGTTTGTTCTCTAAAGCAGACACCTTAGAAAATTGTGATGAGCACCGTAAGCAGCCCGTGAGGGCAGAAATCTGCAGATTCTGCCCCAGGAATACTGGGATGAGTGTTAGAAGCATGGCAAGTACGGGGAAAAAAAGCAGTTGCTGTGGTCAGGAGGCTAAGCTAATTTAACTCCGAATGGAGGTCAAGTGAGATGGCCAAGGCTAAGAAAATCAATCTTTACCATTTTCCAGATTTTCATTGCTCTCATAGCAGCCGGAGTCCCGTGGAGATTCTCCCACCAGGCCCCGACCCTCCGACAGCAGCTTCTCCTGGGATCCAGTTAAGCCGCTGCGCTCAGGATCGCTGCTGCCTGATCGAGTCACAAACAAATCAAATGAAACTTTAATTAGAAAAAAAGGCTTCTCATGTTTTGAGCAGCACAAAGCGCTTAACAAATAAAAACAAAACTTGGGCAAAAGAATACGGACAAGCATCTGTATTTGACACCAACATTTCCTATGGTTACTTTATTTTTTACAACCCATCCAAGTGTTTATCTTCAGAAAACAGTGGATTCATAAAACGTCAGCGTAAACTGTTCATATTTATTAGGTTTGTACTTCAGGAAATTGGTGACGTCATATTTGCCATTTAAAAAACAAAAAAGTAGTGACGGCGTCCGAATTGCTTTTATATTCCAGAGTCCTGCACTAAATAGTTCTTTAATAATTAGGGAGTGGCGAGGAAATTCAGACAAAGCCTATGACTGCACATCTTCCATCATCAGAACATGTTAAAAACACCCAAAACATGATTTTCATCTATCTTTTAGGACTTTTTCTTGATCCAAATTTTAAAAAGCCATGACAGAATACTATAAAGAGAAATCCAGTTTTTAAATATAAATAATATTAAAAAATATCAATTTTTTATTTTTGCTAAAATACGGATAAGCGAGCTTTTAATCAATAAATCTGATTGATGGTTGAAAACGGTTGTCTGTGTGGTTTACATGGTTCAGATAGTGTGCTGCATAGAGGGGCTTGTGCAGGAATGTTTTCTCACTTCAGAGTGACCCTCCGATGTGTTTACTTACTGTCGTATTCCTGCAGCAGCTCAACAGCAGTGAGCAGCATGGCTCTGTGCTGCGGATCTTTGATGTTCAGCTCCTCCAAGTCCTCCTCTTCCAGCAACTTGAAGGTGTCCAGGTCCTCGTAGCCGTTGAACAAGAAAGTGGGCATGTGCTCCTGAATAAACAAAAATGTATATTGAAGAAAAAAAAAAAACCTTTGAGGTATGGTTTAGCCAGCTTGCTGTGAAAGCAACAGCATGGGGGAGGCCACCGCCTCTCATCGTGAACAAACCGACTAACAGGGATTGAAAAGCAAACACAGAAACTCAACAGGAAAACAACTGAGTGTCGAGAAAATGTCAAAGTAACCACAGAAGGTAATGTGGAGCGCACTAACAGCCGCTGACATTAAAGGAACAGACAAAATTTGTAGGAAATACTCTGCATGAGTGCAAAGTCATCTGACACCACCAGACAAAACACAACTGCTCACTCTATAGTTGTGTAAAATGTACATTTGGATAAAAAAAAAATATATATATATCAATTATAGCTGTAACCCAAAGTACTGAGATGTTTCCTCTGCTGGATGATGGCAGACTAAACAAAAGGCCCACCAACGGACAATGACTTCAGGCACCGGCTCTTTCACCAAATATGTGGCTCTTTTGAGTCATTAAAAATGTTAAACACCCCATCCAGTCCAAGGTTATTTGGAAAACTTTTCTTTCCAAATGTTAGAGGTGTTGATCAAGCAGTTCACAGAAATTTAAAATAAAAGACTTGCCAGCATGAAGACTTTTAAAATGTGTAAAATTACTGGAATTTTAAAATTATTAATATATTATAAATCAAAATATTGAATTATTTTACATTAATTGGCACTTTTCAAAATAAAATACAATAAAAAGAAATATTAATCTTTACCCATGGGAGTAGGAAAATATAAATCAACTCCTAATTGTGTGAGATTTAGTGCATTTAGTGTTTTATTTTCTTTCAGCTACTCCACGTTATTTTTCAAAGTAAAAGAAGGTACGTTTTCTACCTTAAGGTTGATGCGCTCCAGCAGCTCCTCCACAGACGTGGGTTTGGGTGGTCGGCCCTTCCTCCTCCTCCTCACAGGCCGTTTGGGCTTCTCTTCTTCTTCGTTCAGCACATCAACATAAATGAACTTGAACGTTCCAACTTTGTTGTTGAGAAGACCCATCCATGTTCCCATAGGTGGCTTACTAATGATGTCAATCACATCACCTCGCTGGAAAAATCATCAAGGAAGAAGCATCATGCTACGTTTCAACCGGGCATGTGACACGTGTTCATGGTGTTCACACTGGATAAGCAGGGAGGGACTTCTTGTCATTATTATTCAGATATATGAAAGACTCGTGTCTTATAGCTCCAGTCACGCACAAACAGCAATTATTAATTTCTCTTCAATGATCAATGTTCAAATAGTTGGCACGGCTATGCTTCACCTTTAGTTTAAGAGAGTCGCTGTCGTAGGGGCTGGGGGTGAAGTCTGTGTGGACCCGGGCGCGCCCACAGAACGGTCCTCGATAGGGGGGCTCTTCATCATCTCCGTCTTCTGACTTCACACTCTCCCTGTTGCTGGCTGAGGAGTCGGTGGTGCTCACTGTCTGACCACCTGGACAAAAACACAAAAACCTCCACATAAGCTTGGTGCCACCGGCTGCGAAACTGACATCCATAAAAAAGCAGTATTTAAGTTTCCTCACACTATCCATTAGCATTCAATCTGACTCTGCCTTCTTCAAAACATCCTTTTGTGGCGAGTCCGTAATAAAATGCATGTCTGGAGAAACTTTACAGAGATAATGGACACAATAATAGCTGGTTTTATATTTCCAGGCTCTTGATTTTTCCTCCTGTTTGGGTCACGGAGTGCAAAACATTAACAAAACCCCTCCAAGTTTGGAAAACCTCTAAAATTTCATCTGCAGTTCATCTTGAACTTTAGCAACCTCGACATTTCACAAACTACAGCTGGATCAAAGTAACATATAACTTGGTTCAGAACTCTACAAGATCACAGGTTGGACAGGTTGTCTTCTCTCCAAATAACCATCATTTCTATACATTTAATGACAGATGTAAACCGCTAGCAGGAAGTTGAAAAGCTTAAATCCTGGGGGGGCTGGGTCTTCATCCTAAAACATTCCAGCCCACACAAGAAAGCAAAAATGTGAGCTTGATCTGTCGAGAGCAATGGAGATAAAAGTAAAAATGTCTTTTTTAATGTTTAAATAATGATCTTACTCATTGAACTCTGTCCACTCAGAGAACTGCGCAGGCTTTCCACGGAGCCTCCAGCCTTCAGCTTGGGTTTTTCCAGAGAGTCCATATCTGGTAAAGGGGACTGTGGAGACCCGGGGACTCCATCCTGACTGGACTGAAAGGTGAAACAAAAAAAAGAAAAAAAAAAAGTGAGATGACAGAGAAGGAAAATTGAGATGCACAGACGGTTGACGTACAGTGGTCCCTCGATATAACGCGGTTCCCCTTTCACAGTGTCTGTGATTTGCTGATTTTCTAGTGCAATTTTGCATGTGTTTTAAAATTGACAGTGCATTGTGTTCTGCGTCCTGATTGGCTGTAGAACATTGTCAGTCAATATCCTCCATACCCCTTTGTCTCTACAGTACAGAATGCGTTCAGCTTTAGCAGGATGACCTTTGGTATCTTTCTCTGGAAAAAAAAAAAAAAGTTTATTAAGCTCTGAGAAGAAAATGTAGAAATATTAATGTCTGTCTGAGAAAAGTGTATAAAGTTTGTTGTGAGGGGTTTTACAACCTTAAAAGAAGTTTATGACAATGCAACTTTTGTCTATTGCAGGTTATTTTCAGCATGCAGTTCCCACGACTAACAAGAACAAATTGTGCACAATATCAGTGCAATTTAATTCATCAACTTCAAATAGGTATAGAAAAAATATATATGTATATATTTATCATTGCAAAATTAGCATTTTCCATATCATTGAACAAAAAATCCAAATGTATCAAAGCATTCACGTGTAAACAGCTTCTCAAACATGTCGATTGTGTGTCAACTCTATTTCACTGTAAGTGCTCCTTTAATCCACCAGGGGGCAGTGGCATGATAACCCGCTGCAAAAATGCATGGGAACTCGAAAAATGGTCTTTTTGAGAAGTAAAAAACTACTAATATAAAACGATAATGGTCTGAGTTAACATGTACAGTCTTTTGACCAATAAGTTCAAAAATAATTTAACTGATTTACAAACCATCTAATTGATTTGATTTTGAAGCAAGTGACAATAATGTAATAATTTGAGATAATCATTAACATCATAGTACCAGGGTACCTTTCAAAAATTTCTTACAGTATGCATATGATATTTAAATAGGTTAATTTTCCCCCAAGCCTTTGGTGTTCAGATGCATATTTAAGATTACAAACACATGTAAAAACCACACAAAACTTAGAAAAATTAGTTCAGTGTGTCTAAGACGGCTTTTACCATTCACTTTTTCGATAAAAGAAATCCTAGAGGGAGACTTGCATCACTGCATGAGCTCAAACAGGCCAAAGAGGGAAGGGCAGAGACGGAAACCTGATGTGCTTTAGAAATCCCTGTTTATTCAGTAACCAACACAAATACTCCCACCCACTCGCAGCCTCTGGACTGAATATTTCACTGTTCTCGACATCTGGAGGATTTCTTTTTTTTCTCACTCTGTAGGAATAATCAAAATGCATGAACTGTTTTATGCATTTTCTATTTGAAATAAATCTGTGGTTCTTTTGCTCAGCCGGTCTTGTGAGTCCTCAAAGTCGGCCACATGTTACTTAATGTGGTCTGAACTTTCTATAAATACATGATTCATAAACTCTCCAGGTGTGCTGATGTCCAACCTGCTCAGACAGCGAGCTGCTGTACTTCTTTGACATGCGTTTCCTCATCGTCTCCTTCACCGACTTGACTTTCTTGCCCAGCGAGATGCGAGACGTAGCAGGAGATTTGACCACTTCTCTGTATATTGCTTCCTGCTCTTTATTCTGCAGAACAACAAACAGGGTGGACACTCAGAGCAGGAATGAAAAAAAATTGAAGGGGGCGGGGGAAAAGTCAGAAGCATGAGGAGTCAAAGGGCAAAAGGGATCACGAAGACAAAGGAGGACACTGAAGATTAAAGGTGACTTAATGCAGCACAGGGGAGCGCAGCTCCACAATGCTTCTTGTAATTGGGCGAGTCGCCAGCACTCACGTTGGCTTCGGAGCTTGCATTGACCACATGGAGAGAACGGTTGGACAGGTCAAAGCCCCCGAAGCTGCACGTTCTCTGTGGGAGAGCCAAAACATAATCAAATGAGTCACACTAAGAAGGTCACGTTGGAGAAACCTTTCCGCCCACACAAACCCACCCAGTATCCTCACAATGATTCATGCTTGGCACGACACAGGCAGCGGTTTGATTAATGTACATGGGTAAATGGGTTGGATATAAGTGGAGGCATGATGTCACACAGGACTGTGGCCAGCCAACCGACATGATGTAACCAACTCTTTAATTTAACTCTGTGTTATAGCTCAATTCCAAGTGAGGGGGCTTTAATACTGCCGGCCCACGGTGTGCATGAAAACAAACATTACCAGGCTTCATGGACAAATCTATTTAACCCTTAGAAGTCTCCAGTGGATTTGCCAACCGTATCAGCTGTTTTCAGTGACGTGGGAATGATGCCGACCCAACATTCATATAGCTTTCATTCAATTTTGGTTTAAAATGGAACAAAAGAGAAACAACACATAACTGATTACTTCAAATTTAAATGTGCAAAAAATGTGACTTCGCTGTCCTTGTTTTTGGTGCTGAATAAGCCACAAGCAACCAAGGAACTCCAATCAAGACAAACCCTAGTTTTTTCACCACAACCGTATGATATTGGTGAGCAAACATGACAAGTAATTTCTCCAGAGTTTGTCTGCATGTGTGTTCATATGTAAGCCAGCACAATGTGGAGTCGCAAATAAACAATGAATGGGGCACTGGAGTATTTTGACCAATAAGATCAGGCATGTCCAAAGTCTGGATCGTGATTATAATGGACCAAATTATGTTATGAGCTGTTGTAAGCCTGTGGCAACAACCTATAGCCACTTCAGAGACTTAATGCCCAGACAGACTTTTTCTTTTATTTATTTCTGGTATTCAAACCAGAAATTCATAGATTTCCCCATTACAAAAATGTCATGAAATAGCTGATTTGTATTTAATGTTATAAGAACGCAGGCTGAATGGCCATCATCCATTTTCACAACTTTATTTTCTGTTTTATTTATGCACTTTTGATCTATGTCATAAAACTTCTGTGATTTATTAAAATTAACATTTACGACTCAGAATTGTGTTTTTGTATAGTTTCAGTCTAATTTCTCATTATAGTGTATTATCATAAAAAAAAATATCTACAGAAAAAAAAGCTGTTTTTTTTAAAACAAGCATTGCCACAAAAAAAAAGATTTTGAACTTATTCAGAGCTACTTGTAAAGTAGTGAAAAAGGCTCCAACAGGACCAGGACTTCTAAGGGTTAAGACAATTTTAAAAATAATAATTTTTCCCCTTCTATTTTGGCCTGATTTGTAGGACAATTATGCGAAATGCAAAAAGGGTCACTGTTTAAAAAGCATATAAAAACACAAAGGCTGGCTTTTAACAACACATCACTCACATAAACTGCTTCATGTGAGAAAACTTTAGACCCAACAAGTAAATATAATGTAGGACACAAAGGCAAACTATGATCATCTTTGACTTAAACACACAAAAATGTTGACACGAATACAAAAATGCAGGAAAAAAACTTTTTTTTTTTAACTGAAAAACTGAGCCGACCCTGAAAGAGTGGGATCGCATTGAATGTCCACAGCAAAGAAAAAAAAACGCTTTCCAATGTCGACAAAGACGTCTGGAGGAACGGGATGGTGATGTTGGAATGGAATGCACATGCACCCAGAAAAATAATGTTTCTCAGAGATAACTACAAACATAAATAAACAATAATAAACCACATCAGCGGAAAAAGGGCCAAAGACAAGCAAAAAAACCAAAGAAAAGTGGGTTCAGAGAGCTTTAGGATGAGCGGCCTCCAGTGATTTCACCAGAACACAACAGGATTCAGGTACCCTCAAAGCTGCAGAATAACTCTTACACCCCACAGCTGTGTGGTACCACTGCTGGAGCTTATAAACAAGAGATGAAGGAGCTTGGTGGGAATCTATTTTCACGCTGGTTGTAACTGAACTATTACTGCTTACATTTACGATCCCTGCAGGATAGCTTCCGTCTTTGTCCTTTCCCGTCTTTATTTCTCAGCCATAAAACATCAATTTGAGAATTGATAGGCATAAAAACAGCAAAGTCGGTCTGTGATTTAATGATGTCACTGACTGGAGATGTCTTTGAGGCGGTGTGCGCCGCTCCAAGCACAGAAAGCATCTACACCGGCGGGGCTCCGCGTGACTGTGCGAGCGCTCATGCTCCTTGGGGATCTGACATTTATAAAAGGCACTTAAGAAACTTAACCAGCCAAGTGTGTCGCTGCATATTCATTTTCATTCATTTTATCTTAAGCTAAAATCAAAGGTTGGAGGCAAAGGCATTCACTTAAAGGTCAGGGAAGATGACATTCCTCTAAGGGCAGTTCTATCTAAAGCAGGTATGCCAGCACTTCTTATTTTTCTCTATTTCTGATCGACGTCTATGTTTTTAAACTCCTGTTTTTTTTTTTTTTAAAACCAACAATAACCGGAAGCTATTCTGGAACTTTGAGGTACCAACTCCTGCCACACGCGGCGGTCGATTTGAACCTTGTGGTCCAAACTCACAGACTTCTGCTGGATGCGCAAGAGTACACGCTTGGTGCAGCGGTCCACGCTGGCCGCCCACTTCCTGTCCACTTCGCGGTCGTCCTCCAAAAGACAGCGCCGCTCAGCGCGGCTGAGGGTAACTGGGCGGACCAGCTGAGCCCAGTTGAGGTGACCGTACAGGCTCCGTTCTACCACATAGGTGATGTTGAGCTCACTGACTGCTGTTCGCCCGCGCAGCCGGCGAGATGGGAATGCCCAGCCCCCTCCGCCACCCCCAAACACTTTTGATTTGGCTACATCGTAATGGACAGGGGAGGAAGGGGTAACAGACATGGGGGAGATGGGGGACTTGGCATTGCGCGAGCGCTGGTAGAGCTGGTGCTTGGTGGAGTATGCATAGTTGGGGTCTGGTTTCCTTTGAGTCCAACTTCCCCAGTGCCGATTGGTAGCTTGATGTTTGGGGCTCCCAGGTGGACCGTCTTCCAGAGAGATCAGAAGGCGGGACTGGGAGTGGGGTTTGGGGCGAGGTTTGGTGAGGCCATAGAAGGCATAGAGCGCCTCGTTGTTACTTACCCCATGGGAGATGGAGCTCAGGGCCTTTCTCATTTCGCCATCTGTTGTGGAACGTGACAGCTTCCCCTCATCGTCCAATTCGCAGGCATCGAGCTCCGAGAAGGAGGAGCCACTGCCAGTGACGCCAGAAACGGAGCCTCCGAGGGCGCTGGAGCCAGCAGGGGTTCTCCTGGGGGGCCGGATGAGACCGTGGGTGCTGGAAGACTTGCTGAATGTTTTGACCAGCTTGTGCCCAGACCAGGTGTCCAAGCTGCTGGAGGAAGGGGAGGTCGTCAAACTGTCCGTGTCTCCATCCAGAGAGAGCTGATCGTGAGGCAGGGATGGCAGAGAAGCCTCCTGATGCAAGATGGGCTTCTTCAGAACCCCCGTGTACAGAGCCGAACTGTCATCACAGGTTAGAGGCAACTCCAGATTCAGAAAATCTATGAAGGAAATACAAAAACAAGCTTTGAGATTTGTTCTCCACAATTAAGTATGATTTCCTATAGAAACACAACACTGGTCTAATTTTGTTCTTCATATTTTTCTTAATAAACAGACTTTTGCCTTATTACTGAATGACTTTAATATTGTAAACCCAATTTATAACTTATATTATAATTTTATCATTGTGAAAAATTGACTCCTTTACTCATAATTCTGAGTTTATTCTTGTACAATTACAACTTTTTTGTATAATTTATGACTTTATTCTCAATTTTTTTTAAACTTTTTTCTTATATTACAAATGCATTCTTGTAAAATTATTACGACTTTTTCTCATACTTTTTCAACCTTATTCTTGTAAATGTTAAACTTTCTCATTTTTACAAATTATTCGAGTAAAATTAAGAATTTTCCTTCTTGAAAAAGTTTAACCTTTTAATATTATGACTTTATTCTAGTAAAATTATCACTTGTTCTCATCATTTTACAACCTAATTCTTGAAAAAAAAAAGACTTTTTTTCTCATCATTTCACGACTGTTCTTGTAAAATGGAGACCTTTTTCTAATAAATGTACTACTGTTTTGTAAAATTAGAATTTTGTGCAAATATTACAACTTTATTCTCATAAAATTACAACTTTCTTCTAATAATTTCATGACTTTATTCTTGTAGATTTTTTTAAAACCTTTTTTTTTTTCTAATACCCCATCATAAAACTCTTCTTTGAGCTTGAAATTGAAAGAAGTGCAGACAGTTTTCAGAGAAACGGCTTTTGAATGCATCACAGTACTAATAACTTTTTAATGACAAAAGCAAAAACTCATCTGAGCTGCCAGATAGTGAGCGTATCTTTGTCACACAGAATCACAAACCTTCGGGGGCATGTTTCTTGCCCTCCTCCACCTTGATGAGTTTTTTCCTAACTCGACGTGTCGAATTAACCAATTTGTGAAGCCGTTTGAACTTCACAGAGTCTTCTGATTGCTCATCATCCGACTGCTCACGAGACTGCTGGGAGAGAAAACCATGAAAAAAAAATGGATGACACACTTAACAAAAGAAAATTCCCGTCATCTATGAAGGATGGATTCAAAGAATAAAAATGCAGGTTAAAACAAATTTCCCGGCTCAGTACAAAAACTACACATTTAAGAATTTTTTAAATAAAATAAAAATGTAGGCTTTTTTAGGATGTTAGTGAGGAGTGAGATGGAGGGATGGAAGAATGGTGGCCCACTGCATTGTGTGAGGTTCATGTTCCTGGAAAAATTCACTTTAACAACATTTCAGACGGACAAGAATGGCTCAAATGAACCAGAAAATGCTTTGTTTACCATAAAGTTGCCTTTTTCCATTTGAAAATGCTCAAGGTCACACACTGACTGACTGACTCAGACACACACACACACACACACACACACACACACACACACACACACACACACACACACACACACACACACAAGGCTGAGTTTGATCAAATGGAAGACTGCTGACATGACTGTTTGCACAAACAGAAACACGTTTTGGTCCAACAATCTGATAAAGTCCACCAACACAATGACAATTCATTTCCTGCAGGCGTCACACACCCAACAACTTTAAGCTGAACTACTTTTTTTAGTTTCCAGGATGTCAGAGCAAAGCTACAGCGGGTAAATTGGCCTTTGCCATGTCACTTTTAAATTCATCGCTGTGCCATATCCTCAGCTCAGCCCTGACAGTTGGTCTGATGAATCACTGTGCCTGCAGTTGGAACGTTTAGGGCCAGGCAGGAGTCTTTTTTTTTTAAATCAATTTTTGCACAATTAAAGTATCTGAAATATAAAGAAAAACAAAAACTTGAAAAGAGGAGACAACATACCATGCAATTTTGGCTCAATTGAAAGGTTTAAAATCCGTAGTTACCAGTTTTACCAAAAAGCATTGAGAAAACTGGCATCAAAAAGTAGGTATAAGGAAAAGATTACTCCTTCAAAATCATTAAAGCTATTTTTAATCATCTAAGGGATTCCTCCCAATACTTTCTAGAATCAGCATGGCTGTGCTGCACATCCAAAAGTTTCGACACTTTCCTAGCAGTTTTTTGGAACAGAATTGATCATGCACAAAACAGACTGTCAGAGTTTGGGATAACTTACCACCTCATTGCACCTCTTTCGTTTCTAAACTTTTACGAACCGCTTTTACAAAAAACATCTGCAGTTCCATGACCACATTCTCACGCAGATCCCACCCTGAATGAGCATGTCTGCGCCGGAGCACACAATGGCAGATGAGCCTGTTAGCGAATTCAGATTGCAGGAATGAGGGACTGTTTGGAAGTGCCGCACTGCATAGCTAGCAGAGAAAAGGCGTGTTGTGCTCAGAGAACAATCCCAGCGTTTGAGCCCCTCTGACCCTGCCCTGGCCCCCAAATCATTAATGACAAGTAGTGGAATGCGGGCTCAAATGGACCGGCAGAGGCGAGCATCCAAAACATGAAACACAGCGGCTGTGTACTGTGCGGTTCTGCACATGCAAGCATGCACAAATGAGCCGAACATGTTTCCAGACCCAGCACACTCACTGAGGAGACAAAAGGAGCAACAAGAAGGAATAACATCAGAGGCCTCAAACAGAGAAGGAAATTCCTATGTTGCCTAGTTCCTGAAGAGGATACAGAGCTGCACACTCGCAGCCTTGAAGACGAGTGCGAAATCTTCATTCTCCCTCTCAGTTTGTCTTGTTTTCTCTGTGCCTCCGGGGCTCGTCTGCACAAATGCACCAAGACTTCCTCTAAGCAATAATTCCTCCTCACTCCATCGCTTTCAGCGTGTCTTCAAATCCCCAGTCAATCAATCTTCCTTTGATGTGAAATGAGCACAAGGGGGCAACACAGGGTTTAACTGACTAATTAAAATCATCCAGGACACCCATGTATCCACAAGGAAATAAACCACTCGACACCAACTGAGGTCCTTTATGATATGATTGACCTACTTCGTTGCAGGAAAGGAAATCACCAGTCATTACCCAGAAGTATGCTTTGCTTTGGAAACAGAAAAGGGTAAGAAAACTGTAGATATATTTGGTAAAAAGTCAGACATAAATTCCTCATGAAACAAAAATATTTATGGGATTTTATGAGTAAGACAAACATACAAGCATCTATTTCCTAAAACAAAGTAGGAGTCTGGAATTTCCTCAACTGTTGATTCTAAATTGATATTTTTCCAATTATTTATTTTTTTTGGGTGAATCTGAGGAAGGCTCAAAGCGTGGGAACTGGAATAACCATATGTTGTTTTTTGCATTTTGGACAAATAAGCAAACAATTACCGCCGACAGGGTTTTTAGAAGAACACCAAACAGTACCAACTACATTTTCAGGGAGTTATTTTTAGACAAATTAGATTTTTTCTCCCCAGGAAATAATACGTTTTAACCACGTTAATAATTAGAAAAGATCTCTAAGATATAAACATAAGAAGATTAGGTTGCTGAAGCCTGCCCCTTTACTCTCAGGATAGTATATCCTCTTCAATTTTCATGTTTATCTTCATCAATATACATTACCTATCATCTACATCTATATCTCTATCTATTCAAATTTTATGTTGCACACAACAAACAAAATCCCAATGGTTTCTTCATACTACTGGTTATTTAAATGTTGCTGTTCCTCTTAAATTATGGGAATTTTCTGGATCTTATATGGCAAAATGCTTTATGGCATAAGATATTAGCACAGCTTACATGATCCTGTAGTTCTAATAGTTTCCCCTGTATCAAAAGTGGACGAGACTAACTGCAGATTAATTTTAAAAAATCTCAAAAAACAAGTTTTTGAATTTATTTACATATTTGGCCACTAAAAACAGATTGATCTAAGCCATTAAACACCACAAAAAAATCTAGGACTTGAAATGAATTATTAAAGTTTAAGTCAAATTCCTGAAGATAACCATGTAATGTTATACATGATATGTCCAAACAACAAAACTGACATTCATTCACTCAATTGGGACGAGCTTTAAATGAGATGATTATGTCAGGAAGATAGAACTAAGCATACATTTATTTTGTAATAAAAAAAAAAACATTTACGAACAGCTTTTGGGGGAAAAAATTAGATATGGATGGACTTTTCATGGGAATTCCCATTATATTTCAGCTGGTTGAGACATGGTGGAATAAAATATGCTAAATGTGGCCTGTTTTTAGTCTTGCTTGTGTTTTGCAAGCAGAAAAAAACAAAAGATGAGGCAAGATTTAAGTGAATGTGTAAGTTAAAAAGAATGTGGAGAAGAAATAATAGACATTTAGCAAGGGAAGTTCACACTGTGTTTGTGAAATATTATAGCAACAACTGAAAAATCAAAAGTTGGAATCATTAGGAGAGCAGAAGGGCAGAAGGATCTGGGGGAAACAGGGTTTACTTACATCGAAGTTTGAGGACTGGTTTAGATTGGATGCAGATCCTTCAGTCCACTCTGCAGTGTCAGAACTGCTGGACTGTTTGTTGCGCTCATACTCCTTCAGCTACACGGGAGAGAAGAGTTTAGAGAAGCAGAGGAAGAGGGCGAGGCCACCCACTCTCATCCAGTCTCTGCACACTAACACATCATTGAGAAACATGTGAGACACAGCTACAAGCTGCAGGATGGAGATCAGGATGACACGTTCACTCCTTCTATTCTAAAACAAACAAATCTTTAAGCTATCCTTAATACATACAAAAACCTTTTGATGATGAACAGAAAAGTTGATTTCTGCTCAAAAGGAAACTTTTATGAAAGTGCTTACATGATGAATGACCGCAGTGTTCAATAATTATGAATGAATGAGATTCTTCTTCTGTTTTGGACCAGTCAGTGCAGGTGCAATCAGTAAAAGGCATTTTCAGGAGTAAAATAAAACCTGTAACACTGGTTTTAATACAAATAATGTTTTTAAATAAATAAAAAAAAAAACACAAAAGATTAAAATCTATCCTGAAAGTTTAAATATTTCTTTTCAGTCTTAGTTTTTTTTTTTTTTTTTTATATAAAACCCTTTTTTCACAAACCTTTTTAAATACATACTGGATTATTTTGCTTTTAAATTGGTTATGAGGCATAATAAAAAAAATAGTTTTTCTGATAACACTTTTCATGCTGAAACATTATTTTTGTATGTTGTGTTAAGCTTTCTAAATAATATATACACATTAAACTTAACTTAAAGAAGTCGATATTTGATTCTCTTTTAGTTGTACAAAAAATGTAAGTGCAAAAAAAGAAAGAAAACATTAAAAAATGTGCTCTTAATCAGGCTGTGGCTCAGATGTCTCCTGATCAAACTTGTGATCAATTAAAAAAATACTTTATCCAGTTTTTAAATCCTGCTGGACACTAATTCTACACACAAGAAAAGCATTCAAGTTGAGTCTGATATAGAAGAGGAGAAAATGAAGAGAAAACTCATCAATCAACTGAAATAGATTGAATTAAAAAATGCTGGAAAACAAAAAGACCAGAAAGTCAAATGATTATCCACCCTGTCAGAGAGAAAACCCACAAAGCACCACAGAAATCCCCCAAAAGGGGATGCCATTGAGCTACCAAGACAGTCATTTTGTCATCAGCACTTTAACAACACACCAACACACACACACACCAAGAGCTCTAACCCTAAACCCACACACTCCTGAACCCCTGGACACACCAGCTGGTCTGGAGCTTGTTTGTGTGTCTGTGTGTGTGTGTGAAAAAGACAATGCAGTATTAAATGTGGGGCCTCAAAGGGGTTAGTGAGAGTTAGTCGTTTTAGTGCGCCGGAACTGTTGCAGGACTATGGCGCACATGAGGCAGGGAGACGAGAATCTAATCCACACAGAGGTGAGGGGATGTTGGGAGGTTAAAAAGACAACCCAAGTGCTCCAGGATGAAGAGGAGAGTGGATATCGGAGGGGGAAAGAAGAAGATCTGAGGGATTCCTACCCTTGCCAGAGCTTCTTCTACAGTGATCATCTTCTCTTTCACCATCATCATCAGCTGGATTCGCTCCTCATCGCTCATGGTGATCTCACTGGCCACGTAGCCAATATCCTCTCCTGATTGCAGCAAATGCCAAAGAGGTCAAAGGGCAATTTGAAGCAACAATCTCCAGATGAAAAATGGGAGCCACACAAACCTTTGGACGTCTGTCGAGCCACAGGTTTGTGCTGAGTTTTGCGGAAGTTCTGCCAGAAGGATTTATTTTTCTTCTTATTGTCCCATTTGCCTAAAAGGAGCAAAGATCTGGTGAGCTCAAAAGGTGAAACAGTTCGGATTTTTCCGTTAATATTTAAAAAGCAAAGCTGTTAAAAGAAACATTTCTAAATGAGTTTGACTTAATTCACATTCCTGCTTTCAGTCTTTAATTTATCTGCTACACGCTACTCTGTTAACATTATTCATTACAGAATGGACTGTCTGGTAATGACTTCTTGAAAAAACACACTAAATGAAGGATTAAACACAACTTCAACATCAAATTACTTTCAAATTCACATTTGTTATTGTTTCATAAAAAGCATTCTCTTAACCCACTGAATAGTATGATATTGTTTTTATGGAGGACGGACAGAAATTTGAAATAAATTACCTCCAGATCCATCTTCAGAGCTGGATTTCTGCAAAGGCATTCTAAAGAAAAAAAAAGAGCAAAAATAAGTTCAAATGTGTATTTTATTAAGTGTAAAAGCAGGAAATAAAGCTGCTCACGCCAACTTCATTTAGAGTTAAGAAATGCACTTCAGTGATGATGCTTCAAATTGGACAAAAATGTTGCTTTCAAAAATTTTAGGATAGTGTGTAATAGAGGTGGAGAATGAGACAGAAGGTGGAGGCGGATGGGGAGGGGGGGTTCGACCACAGGGCACACTCAGCCTGTTTGTGTTTCCACTTCCATCTGCAGGATTACAGTCACGAGGAGAAGAGAGGAACGAGTGGGAGAGACAGAAGAGAGAAAGGAAACTAAAGGCATAAAAGCGAAAGAGATGGAAAAAAGATGAGTGAAAAGAAACATGCCTGACATGTTTTCTGAGTAGAACCAACATGGAGAAAATAGCAGTTTAGAGGCTTCTTGTGAAAAAACACAGACTGAATTCAACATTCAGTCAAAAGCCACATATGAGCATCTGCGCTTCTGTATTCTGGCAAGTTCTGCCACATGAGAGACAAATCATCTACTATTTATATGAAGGATGAGCTTCAAAGGTTCAAATGAGCTCCTGTAAACCTGGGCTAAACCAGATGTTAAATCAGCAAAGCCTTAGGCCCTATGTGACGAGATGACATGCCGCACCCTGTGCAACTGTGAAGCTATGTTCACGGCGCAATCGGCATTCAACCGACCACTTCCAATGAAAAGTCTATGTAAATGTACGCTTCCGCACCCAAAAACTCTCACGTTCATGTGTCGCTGCCCAACTTTCCAAGTCTGTTTTCGGGCTCTATGTACAAAAAAACGCAACTGTTAAAACACGCATTAAAAGTTTAACCAGGTTGAACTTTGACCAAGAAGGGACTCTGATTTGGAAGTGACGTGAAGATGAAGTCGCTATGCCAAGCATTTGAAAATTGATCATGGAGGAAGAATTACCAGTAATGATTGCAGTTTGTTCGCAATGCCAAGTCAGTCATATATCAGAATTCCTTCCATAAAAAAGTAAATAAAACTTAAGCTACGTTCACACCGCCTTCAAGCAAGCGCTTTTAAATGTAAAGTTTATGAAACAGGCGTGTAGTTGTATTTTGGGCTTCCGCGTGCAAAACTCCTGCGTTCACGTGAAGCTAGGCACATTTCTATGACAGTTTTGAACTGTAACTACAAAAAAAACGTCAGTTGACGACGCGTAGAAGGTTAAATCAGGTGGAACATTGACCAATCCAAGGGCTTTGGTAGTGACCTATGGATGGCGTCCTTTTTAATTCCAGGAAGTGCCAAGCGTTTGAACATTGTTCATGGAGGAGAAATTACAGGTAATTTTTGTGGTTTGCGTCCCAGTGGAATTACATGACACCAAGTCAGTCATGTATCGAAAGTGGATGTAACTTAAGCTACGTTCACACTGCTCTTGACAATGCGCGTTCTACAGCCATTTTTGGGCTCTTTGCACAAAGCATGAGAAAACTGATCATGGAGGAGAAATCAATGATTGCATTTTGTGCCCATCTGGGATTCTTGTATGCAGAGCTGCTAACTGAAAGTGTCCTGTGAGATCAAAACTACACGAACAGGCTCCACGCATGTGAGCACATACATTCAAACATGGCTGCCCTCTCTTTGAGCAATGGGAAATCTCTCTGCGGCTTAAAGCCCTGCTACCATGACAACATAATGACATGCTAATTGAATGGAGGCCCGCGTGGTCTGCCCCTCTGCTCATTTGCCCTTAAAAGAAGCAAGTGTCAAAGCGAATGCAAAACAACTCAGTAAGAGACTTTTTATACTTTATAAACAAACCCCCACATGAGGTTCATGAATGTATCAACCAACATATCTGCAGGCAGAGCAGCTCCAATGCCTTCTGGTGAGTATATGCTGGCATTTGTTACCATTTATTAAATTGGTTTAACTTTAAATCTTGGCATTACACAAGTCTGGGGTATTTAATAAGTTTCTGATTCAAGAGAACAAGAACCTCACTAAAGCCTTCAAACTTTGCCAGATTACTTCACAAAGTTTCAAAACTTTATTTGACTGTATGATGGTAACGCTGTTCTTGTAGAAAAATGAAAGGTGATAGTTAAATGATGCTTAAATATACGTTTAGACCGCCCTTATGACCACTTCTAATGAAAAGTCTATGCAAATGCACATATATTTGGGTTTTTGGCTTTCATGATCAAAACTCTTGCAGACTCACGCACATTTTCAAGACCGTTTTCAGGCTCCATGTACAAAACTCGTCCATTGAACGCAATTGAAAGTTGAACCAGGTCAAAATTTGATCTATCAGGGACTCTGATTTGGTAGTCAGGTAAGTATGGCATCCCTATAAATTCATGGAAGTGACAAGCCTCTTCAACATTTCACACCAATCGGACATGAGCCAGTATCGGGTAGCGACCGTCCAGTGCGAACACCATGGGCTAAACATGTTTTTGAGAATTCGTGTTTAGTGCGTTCAAGAAACGCGTGTCACATCCCCGGAAGGAACTCAAAGAAGAACTTCGAGAAGGCATCCATTTTAGAGGTCACATGGAGGGAAGGATGCTTGAGAAGACAAAACAGAAAAGAACATGTAGCCACATATTTTTTTGGTGTTGATCCAAATTGATAACTGATCTATCGAGGCAGAAAAATACAGCAACAGCTTTGTTTTGGCCTTGCTGTCCAGCCTTCAAATCTATTAAATCATAGTCAAAACTTGGCTAAAAGCACCAGAACTGACCTCTGACTACTAAAACCTTTTATCTATGTTTTGTAACCTGTGTCAGTGACATCCATGCTTTCATCAAAATGCATTTATTCCTCCAGTTAACTGAACTGATAAGGCAGCTGCCTAACCTGTTTAACAATACCAACAAATCAATCACACTTCAAAACAGGAAGTCCTAAACTTTGACTGCTTGACCTCCTGAGAGCCCTCTGTCATCACCGCCTTCATTAATGGGAGCTGTGCCCAGGATTTGCCGACAATGTAACGGGGACACACCGAGACAGAGGGCTGGCGCAGCTGCAGGATGAAGTCTGGGAATTCTTGCATTGTTCTGTGGAGAGGTGATGATGAGGTAGCTGTGCGTCAGTGAGCAAAAGCCGCTTTTGTGGGCCTGCCAGTAATATGTTGGAGAAATGTACAGGGCCCGTCTATCCAATTGCATGGACATGATAAATCACTTTCCCTTATGTCCCTTCCCAACAATGGAAAAAGGGAACAAAAGGCAATGTAATGAAAAAGAGAGCTGAAGAAGATGTGAAGGAATAGAATAGCATGGAAGTATTAACAAAAAAAATAATAAACTGAGCTTGGGCCTTTGAGCAGAGAAAGTTTAAGAATGAGAGGAAATACATTCTTTAAGTTCTTTCTGTTAAACTTTCACTCCTAAAAAAGAAGCTAAACTCATTTCTGTAGGACAACAAATACAAAAAATGATTGGAATTGAAAGCAAAACAAATTCCCTGAAGACCACAGGTACCAAATAAAGCAATATTTTTGATGACTGTTGATGAGAAGAATAAAATATACACTAAGGCAGGAAAAAATACAAAGACAAAACAAACAACATTTTTAGCTTTTTTTTTCGGACTTCTCCCAGAGAAGAAAAACATTGTTTGAAATGTGGTATCTGGTTCCCATCACTCTCAGTATTTGCCTGTGCAACATATACAGCCATGGGAGAATATATCATGTCTGTGGTATGTGCTTCCTCTGCTGCACGTGGTCATCACAGTGACATGGCGATCCACAGAGGGTCACATATCGGTGATGATCAGAAAAAAAAAAAACAAAAAAAAACTTGATTATTCAAATATTGCAGAGATGTCTGCTGGAATTATTATGAGTCATTCCGGAAACAGGCTTTGTCTTTGACCTTTCGGTTCAATAGGGCCAAACAAAATGGCTCATAAAGAAGCTAATGTGTTAGGTCTGGCAGTAAAAGCTACTTGGATTGAGCACTTCTTACGTTGACAGACTGACCTCAAGTTAGGACATGATGGAAACGTTTAAGGTGGATAATATACTAAGAGGTACAGAAATATAAACTTAAACATTTGTGGTACAAGACGCAGGGAAGAGGAACCCCACCCATGTCCGCTTTCATCCTTCGCTCATTCTCCTTCGCTGTAATCTTTCGGACATCACCCTTTCTGACTCCCCCTCTACCCACAGGACACAAAGCCAGGAGGGAAGTGCAGAGGGCCAGAGAACCGAGGATGGCTGCTGGGCTGAGAGGCTTAGCCACGAGGAAACAGTCTGTGGTTTCATTTAGATC
Source organism: Adrianichthys oophorus (assembly GCA_036245035.1). Taxonomy (NCBI): domain Eukaryota; kingdom Metazoa; phylum Chordata; class Actinopteri; order Beloniformes; family Adrianichthyidae; genus Adrianichthys; species Adrianichthys oophorus. Next base: position 21,016,443 of record BSAI01000101.1, on the reverse strand, counting down.
CAGGGACACAGCAAAAGAAACTTAAAGGACCGACTATGTCATACTTTATTATTATTATTTTTATTTCCCAGACATGACACATTAAATTCTGATATGCATGTTTAGAAGACCCACTTCATTATTTTTTTTAATCTACTTTAAAAGCGGTTTAGCCAAAATAAAAAAAACCTGTGTCATTTTCAAGGACATAACTTCTGCAGAGCGGCAGTAGTTCTTAAAATGTCATCTCTGAGTTGTGGGCGTGACTGCTGGCACAGAGCAAAACCGCCCCTATTCCCCTTTCATGTTGCAGAGGATAGCAGGGAGCCTGTGGCCCGTCCAGAGTATTCTCTACATTAAATAAAGGCGATATGTTTTTGTCTGCTCTTGATTGATAACAAATTGAATTAAGAAATCCTCAGAAATGCCATTTTGAGCTTAATTTTCTTTACATATGTCATCAGAAAAAACGCCAAAAACATGATTTTCATTGGAGCGGGTCTTGAAATGTTTAACCATTTGGAGATGTTGGCGCTTAAGGCTAAAATCTTCAGTCGTGTTCCGACAGTCCTGCATTTGGCTTCAGGGACTAAAAGCAAGACTTTGCTTTTGCTGCCTGCATTTGTTCATAATTAGCATCTTTTTTTCTCCAGAATGCTGTTGAAAGTGTTCTGACTAAGCAGTCATAGCACACTGAGACAGCACTGCAGAGTGAATCAGGACTGTAACGTATGGCTGTGTAGCTACAACCAAGGTCAGCTGCAGCACTCGCTCAGTCATCTGTCAACACACCCTAGGAGGTTATCCATGAAGCAACATCCCCCCCCCCAGGAGCAGTTACCTTTGTCACAGAACACTTTTCATCCATAACTCGTAGGTTAGTGCAATTATTAGTGCATACTTAGCTTTTGCACTCAAGAAAGCCTGAGTGTGATTCATGAGTTTGTGTGCAAACACAGTCAATGCACAATGTTAGGACGTGCAACAGATGCTCATTTCAAGCCACCCGCATGCCCACAGACGACGATAATGACAAAAAAGCCGCGTACTTCCTGTCCGTTTCAGGAGTGGACACCTCACTGCTGAAGCCCAAGGATTCCTGAAAGACAAAGAGATGGAAAAATGAGCACAAATTCAAACGAGCAGATCTATGTTAAGTTTCCATGTTTGTTTTATTTTTTTACCTGGATTTCATTTCGGAGCTGCAGAGAGGTACTGCTGTGGTCCTGCTTCTCCTAGGAAACAATAATTAAAAGAAAAAGTTAAAGCTGTGTACCAAGTGTGGATTTGCCCTTTTTGCAGTGTTAGATGATATTTAAATAAAGGATAACAATCTAAACTAAAACATTGTTGTTTGAAGTATCACACACATTAAAGAAACAGTGAAAGAGGTGTTTCATAAAACCCTCATCCATGAAGAATTCATCAGATGTGGTAAAAACAAACACTTGTGCGAACAGCAACTTGACAGAAAATATTTGCTTCAAGTACAAAGACCTGCAGAACTTGATTTGAATATTACTGAATCGGAACAGCCACCATGCTGAAATGTTGGCTTTACAAGCAAAAACACACGTATGGCGAGAGCACCATTCTGCCGGGTTCCTACATCCATCCTTTCAAAATGTACGCCAGCTGGTCTGCCAGTCAATGTAATAAAACTGTGCAAATTAAAGTATCTGACATCAGTGCAAAAGTGCGCAGATTTTTAATTGCTACTAAGGTTTGACCTTGAATTTACAAATGCACAACTGATGTTGGTGCTTTTTTCTTTTTTACCAAGTTAGTCTTCTTTGCATCTGTTGGAGTTATTTTTAGGTAATTGCTGCAGCTTCCACTAACGTCAAAAATCAGGACCCAGTATGCGAGTTCGTCTCGGTTTCATGCTAAGACACAAAAGCTGCACAAGTCATGCACGGACCTTTAAGGACTACATAGTTCTTTGATTGCCCTGTTCTTATTTGCTCTTAAAATGTCAAGCACAAGATAACCTGACCCCATGTACTAACAAAGCCTTTTCTCTCAGGGTTATCCAGTTGTCCTGATATTGACAGGGTCAGGCTCTTGCTTAGAGGTAGTAACCCTATTTCTAAGGCGCCTACCTGACAAAACACTCGTCCAGCTTCAGGAAAATTGGATTCATGAAAGTTGCATTCAATCCCATGAAGACAACTGTCTTGTACAAATAAAAGTGCATCAAAACAGTTTCTAACAATTAAAAGCACCTTCCAAAGTTGAGTTTTTGTCATCTCTAGAGCTGAAAAAGAAATTCACACTGATGCACTACATTATTTTAAAGGTAAAGCTTTCACCTGCGAAGCAATACTTTAAGGAAGTGTCCCTACTGTCAATCCTACTGTGAATCTTTAATGCCCCAATGGGAAGAAACAGAATTTGCTAACACAAGTTCCTGCTTTTACTTCCTGTTAGACTTTCAATTTTCACCAGCTGAGAATGCCAGGAAATACACAATGACCAACGCAGTCATCTTTGTGTTATGCTTTGTATGTATATTAAAGGATGGCGTCCCTTTTCATTCACAGAAGTGCAAACCATTTGAAAATTGATCATGGAGGAGCAATTTATAATTGCGGTTTGTGCCCGACCGCAGTTGTATGAAAACAAGTCCTTCATATATCGGAATAGAGCTGTGAAAGAGAAAGCCTGGAGCAAGATTCACGAGATTTGCACCACTTTGACATTTTGCACTGACCTTTTCCAACTGTAGGGGGCATACATGCGCTAGTAAACAAAAAAAAGAAGAAGAAGAAGAAGCTCATACCTGTTATTTTTAGTGTCAATTTCATTGGCTAAAACACCAATCAAAAACTTCACTGATAAGCAGCAGGAATTGGAAACAGTGTTGTTTTTGTGAACAGAGCTTTATCATATGTCCCCACTATAGGATCTCAAACCAATCAGAATCTAGGAGTCTATATCTGCCTTCACCAGAGTTAAAACATTCCTAATTACCATCCCAACACATAATCAAGTGAATGAAACAGAAATGACCCACGTTAAAATCTCTTTAAACCCATTGAAATGCACAGATCCTAAAAGTATCTGCATCTTATTCAGTCTGAACCCTACAGTTACCATCACAATAATAGACTTAATCTACTGTTCTTAACAAAACAGTTGCCTTAACTCCAACAAAACATATCCTGCATGAGATATCTAAAGTTCTGGTACTTTGATCCAGCAAAAGGAAGCATGCATCCACAAGTTTCTCCATAAGTGACTAAACATTTTGTCTTTCTAAGGGATTATGCGGATTCCCATAAGTTAGAGAGCAGGCATACATCTAAGGTCAATCCTCCCCCTTACTACCAGTCAGGATGTAAGGAAAACCTGGGAGGGCACCGTTTGTTCTTCTCTAAGAAGCAGGGACGATGAGACAAAGAAATACCACATCTATCCCTTGAACAAGAATAGCTTTTGCAGTCTTGTTTAAACAACTGGACTGTGCACAATACAGCTTCCTGCCACAAAATACTTCTAAAACAGGCGCGCACCCAAACGCATAGTCACAAATACTTTCATGAAAGTTGAAGTAGCCGGCTGGTTTTCCTGTCAGATCCTCTTTGATGGCTTCTCCGGCCTGCAGCGTCAAGGGACTAACGCTGATCTCCCTGCTGGGTAACTGCGGGTGACCAGCCAATGGGGTGTAAAAACTATTTCAAAACACATTTGAACCTGGCTTCCTAGCAAACACTCATAAATACACAGTCAGATGTAGACTCTGACATGCATCCCACCACAGACATAAACCCAGACAGAGGAACACCTACACACAGATACACAAACTCAGCCTCCACTTTCACAGATAGAGCTCCTTAAAGACACAAAGCAGCTCTCTGTTCTTCCTATTCATCTTCAGCTTCCTGTGTTCCCTGCCTGTGCATGCCATCTCAGGCATGGAGGGAGGAGGGGAAATGGGGACAACATCAGGGAAAAACAAACCCAAAAAGTTCACTTTTTGTCACAATTTCAAGGTGGAAAGATTAAAATCATGCAAAACCTAAAATGCTGAATATATATTTCATTGAAATATGCATTGGAATAAAGAAGCTCCAAGGACATTGCTAGTGCATCTGGCACAAAAACAGCAGATCAATACATTTTGAAGATGGGTGTGCATAAAATGTCAAGCTCGGATCCAATATCCCACTCCCAGAGGGGGTACGCCATCCTTTACATGAACTTACTAGAAAAGTCTTGTGATACTGCCCTACATACACCAAACTGGTATGTGTGCATGTGAACGTGCATGTTTTTTTTTTCTCTCCAAGGGGTTTGTGCACAAACCAGTCAGTGTGTGCGTGCATGCAGTTGATAGAAAGGCCTGATTCTTGATTGCTTAAGCATGACGGAATTAAGAAGGAAAAAAAGAGTAAACGAAAGACTCAAGTAATGAAGAGGGGAACCTACCATCAACAATGACCTCACTTTATTCCCCTAATGTATTCTTGAATTGCGACTAATTTTTCAAATTAGCTTTTAAATTAACCCACAAGCCATAGCAAAGATCAGCTTTTTTACTGCATGATCAGATCATGGTGTAAAAAAGCTGATCCTTACAGCATGATCAGATCATGCTAAAGAAATGAACCACATCTGAATGTTCCATGGCATGTTGCTGTGTACAAATGACATCATGCAGTTGCAAAAGTTGTTCCTCCCACAGTTTTTTGCCAACTTTTATAGCAGAAGTAGGTGGATACGCAGCAGGAGCTGAGAGCTGAAACAGTGGAGGAAGTCCAACTGGCATAGCTAGATCTTCAGGGTGGGCGAGTGTGAAGTTATGAGGCAAGTCTGAAAATGTGGAGGGACGAAACAGGAATAACAACTCAGGTGTTAATCTGAAAAGACGTTAGCGGCTGAACCAGCACAGGGCGTACCTGCAGAACCAATAAAGAATAAATCTACCCACAACCTTTTACTCATTTAGAGAATAAAATGTTACAAGTTATTGTAATTGTGGCGAGCTTAGGGAACACATTTTTAGCCACACCTCGAGCAGCAATGGGGCGAAGGAGGGGGCGGGACACGCGAGTTGGCCGCGCGAATGGCGTTCAGTTTAAGTGCACCTTTGGGTGAGAAGATGAAGAAATCATACAGCCATTAACTTTAAAATATTCCCCAAGTAAAGTAAAACTAACAAGAGAAAGGAATTATGTGATCATGCATAAATATTTTCTTTCCTTTTTTTAAAAAAATAATTCCTACCACCACATATCACATTGAGTGTTTTTTAAGGTTTTATTCGTGTAGATTCATCCAGATTAACCAGCAATACAAATACAAATCTTATGTGTTAATGGAAGATTATCATTCTTCACAACACAACTTGACTTTGCTTTTCCTCAATTTTAAGCTCACACTGCAGCCAGTGACTCAGTCCCTCCCACAAACAAACTAATTAGATTCAACTACTATCATAAATGCAGCTGTAGGAAGAAAAGAGACAACGTTAACCCTCAGCGAAACTGGTTTGTTTGTTCTGAATGCTAAAAATATTGCAACTAACCTTACCTTTAAAACCAGTAATGTTCACCAAAAATGCACATTAAATCAACACATTTATCCATTTATTCCATTTTAATCCAGCACTGAATGAAACCACTTTTGGTTTTTAGGATGTTTTATTAAAATCATCAAATCGTGTTATTTGACAGTCACATCCAGTGTGGGTGGGTATTTGGTATTTATTACATTGATTTATCTGAAGTCGTTTTTTAAGAAGCCATGGTTTATATCAGCGCAAATGCTCAAAATTATTGTTAAACAAAAGAGTAAAAAGACGGAACTTGAGAAATGTGCTTTTTGAAACGAACAAATACATTGTTAAATTAGGACTACAGTTTGGAGGAGAAAAGGAAACTATCAACACAATCAAAGCCTTCATCTTCTTCCCAGAAAAGTCACAGTGAACAATATAACCCTCCTCAGCCTTGAAGATGATTATTGTTTTGGTATTTTCTGATTAATACCACAGTTATTACAAATTCCAGTGACAGGAACGCAAGTGCAACACTTGAAAAAAGTGACAACAACCGCATAATACATCTGCAAATATACCACATGGTTCCCTTAAGAGTTATGCCAACAAGAGAGCCAAGCCAACATCCTCTGAAAGTGATCTAACAGCAAAACATCCAGCTGTCTGAACAGGCTGATCCTAGCTAGAGTTCAACAAAAGACAAAACTAAGAGACAAATAAACAACCGAGCACATCAAGTTTGTCTTTTTTTTTTGTGCAAAATTTGCTCCTCCTCAGTGCTTAGATTCCGCTGAAATATCAACCCAACTGGATGAATGAGGTCCACCAAGTGTAGTCTGTCATTTTCTTGTGTCAAAGCAAATCAAGCCTGTGCTTGACCCTCAACTGTCAAACTGCTCTGCTACCAAATGCATATTAAACATTTTTGAGGCTTAAAGATTAATTTCACACAAGAAGGGGCAGACCTGCATTTCTTATTAAGCATCAAAAAACCTAATCTTTGAGTCATGCTTCAGTTAGAAAGATAACAACATAAAGTAGGGAACTAATTGCTTACATACTGCAACTGATATTGTCCTACTCTTATGCATCATGGCCGCCTCATCATGGAAGAGAAATTAATAATTGCAGTTTGTGCCCGGCTAGAATTCTTTGTCACCAAGTCTTGCATATACTGGAATGGAGCTGTGAAAGAAAAAGCCTGGAGCAAGATTCGTAAGATTTGCACCACTCTGATATTTCGCACCAAGCCTCCTTCAACTGTGAGTACATGCGATAGTATCAGGTAGCAACAGTGAGTGTAGCCTTATAGAATGATGTCCTATATCACACCTTTTCTAATAAAGAGAATAATTCAATTAAATAAAGACACTATTTGCTCAACCTTTTGGTTCTTTCTTCGTGTTTTCCATCCCCGGAGCTTCTGCAGTGACGCTTGATCAGCCGTTGGGGTGAATAACCATGTACAGTCAAGAGACAGAAACACCACTCAGTGAACGCTCAGGGGATCCTGCATATGGCCCGTATGTCATGTTTTGACATGTTTTCCTCCTGAACAGACCCTACACTTGCCCCGACACTGAACAGGGTGACACAGTGGCTGCTTGCACAGATGATTTAAGGAGTCGCTCCAGCTTTCTTGGCAAAGAACAAAAGACGGCCATCAGAAACAAAGAGGACAATTTGAAAACATACATTTTGAGATGGTGACTTCATTGTTTAAAGGTGTAAAGTAACTTTTTCCTTTTTTTAAAAAAAGAATAAACAAAGCAGGTCTGCAAAAATACAGCTGACAGAACAATACAGAACTGACAAATAAGATTAAACTGTCTAAACATTTAAGTTTTGGGCAGAAAATGTTTTACACTTTGGCCTGATCTCTTGCTGACCTTTCACTATGATCAACACATTTTATTTGAACTGCTGATTTTTCTTTTTTTTCTGCTTCCAGCATTTCCTGTCTCCTGTAGCAATAAGCCTCACACGTCATTAAATCTGCCTGTCAGTGAGCGCCATCCAAATGCTGCCTCTGCGGGAGGAGGCAGACAGTGCCCACGCACTAATCCCTTCAACGACGATGTTTATTTAACTTCCCTTAAAACTAAAAACCAAGAAACGTGGAAACAACTGTGGACAAACCGAGCAGGAAGCAGATTCCTCTATAATCAGAAAGAGCATTTGTCATAAGTTCTATGCTGGAAAAAAATCGAACAAGAAAAAAAAAACGTTTCACATCTTGTAACCCAAGCAGGCGTGTCCAAAGTCCGGGCTTATGGGCCAAATGTGGCTCGCATTCAAATTTCTGACACACTCTTTTCATAAAATCAATAACTTGTGGTCCCTGGCATTTTCTAAGAACATATGTACAATTTTTTGATTGTAGTTGGCTACATTACATTTGAAGGTATTGTGAACCTGTGCCAACACTATCCTGCGAGCCTTCTGTGACACTTTCTAGCTTATTTTTTTTTTAAATGCTAGCTGCAATTAACAAAGACAAGTTGACATTGAGGGCCACCACTTCCAAGACAAGTGGAAATTGTCATATTTTTTCATTGAAATATGAAAAAACTGTGTCTGCCTAATATGCCAAGAGTCTGGCTGTTTTTGAAGCATTCAATGTCAAGAGGGTCTACCAGACAAGACAAGTTAACTGAGAATGAAGGGTACATAAAATTGACAGTTTAACAGCAGTTTTGGTAATAAAATGTTCATTAAATAGCTCATTTGCAGTTAATGCAATTACAATTGTTCAAAGAATGCTAAGCCCCTTAAATATTTTTACTTTAACAAATCTGTCCCTTCGCAAAAAGTTTGGACACCCCTGGGTTAAAGGAATAAGGAAGCACAAACAGAAAGCAAAAGGCTTTTGTTGAAAAAAAAAAAAAAACTGGCTTGAAAGGTAAGTTTAAGAAGTTTTGAGAACTGAAACTGCATTAACAATTCCGCTTCTAGCTGATAAAAATGAAGCTGTGGCTATATTGCAGACGCAGGGGCTTTCTTATGGAATTTTTTTTCTTTTACTATTTTTGTCAAAGATTTTCTTTTCTTTTAAAGGATCGGGAGCATTTAACTGAAAACCTGACGCTTAACATGACAAAGAGTGACTTGTGAAAATCATCAATTAAACTGCATTAAGCAACAATAGAGTTTTTGGATTTTTGGATTACAAGTTGTACTTTTGGGAGAAATTTATTTAGCAAAAAACAGAACCGAGAACGGATATTTCATCTTGAAATGCAAACAATAATAATGAAATAGCAATGAAAGACTGAATATCTGCACACTACACTACCGTAACACATTGATGCCTATTCAGTCTCAGGAATTGTCGGAGGAATCTGGTATATTATTGCAGCACATGGACAGTTATTCAGACAACCATTGCATAAAGAACATGCTAACAAACCAATACTTTATGACACTTCAAATCTCTAAATCCATTGAAATCTTCATCCTTTGTGTTGCTTTGAAACAATTCCGATAGAGATTGATCAGCGTTTCTTCTTCTGCATTGCTGTTGGTAGCAAAGACCAATAAACACACCTACAGTGGTTGTTGCTATTTATAAAAAAAAAAAAAAAAAAAAAAAAAGAAGAAACCCTTATAAGTTGCACCTGAGTATAACTCGCACCGGACTTTTACTCAAAAAAAAAAACGGCAATCACTTCCAGTTCAGTTGTGTCAGTTTATTGTGGAGGAATTCTGACTTGATTTCTTTAGCGCATTGAGATATGCAGACCTGAATCTTTCAGCTTCACTTCAACAATCAGTCATTCTATTTTAACTGTCAAGGCCTCCTTTTTGCCTCTAAACGACTGCTATCTATTTCACAGTTGACTTAAGTCCTTAGGCTGGAAAGGTAACCGTAAACAACATTGTTCCAGAGGTTCTACAGTTTACTCAGACCTCGACTCTCAATTTCACTTGTCCCATATGATGTGGAAGGATTTCAGATGATGTCTTTGTCCGGTTTGTTTTATTTTGAAAGCAGAATACCTGTGACTTGCTTTACAGAGAGATTACTATGTCTTCTGACACAGATAAAACGCAGACGTCCTTCACTGGTTTCATAAACAATCACTCTGAAATAGGACAACACCCATTGCAGTTTACTGATTTTACTCTTTTAGAAGCCTTCAATGGTGGGCAGGGAGGACAGCCAAGTATTATATATAGCCACACAAGCATATTCAGTGGGGCAAAACAGTGTTTGTAAGTCACCAATTCTGCAATTTTTCCTACTTAAAGACCTATTCTGATGAAAATTGTGTTTTGGTGTTTTTAACATGTGCTTGTGGCATTTTTCTCATGATGGAGGACAAATATAAAGAAAATCAAGCTCAAAATTGCATTTCAGAGTATTTCTTGATAAGAGAAGTCTGTAAGGCCAGAACTCTTGCTTGTAGTAGTTAAATACTTGTTATAGAACCTTTTATTCTTCAAAAATCCTAAAATATGATTTCCTGGATTCTTTGTTTACATTCTGTCCACCAAAGTTGAAGTGTATCTGGGATAAACATTACAGACCTCTCAGCTTTTTAAGTGGTATAACAGGCAGAATCTGTGACTGACAAATACCTTTTTGGACCAGAGTGTTTTGAACAGAAAATCTTTTTTCAAACACGATGATTGTGCAACAAGGGAGTGCAAGCCTCGAAAGAGTTGTATCAATTGAAGTTTTCTTTATTATGTCAAGTTTTTATGAAGTGCAAGTTAAAAAAACAAAACGGATAATTAGTAGAAGCAATTTCCCAAACAAGATGTAGTGTTTTTGCTATAATCTAAAGGTTGCAAAGATTTTTGATTTTCTGCTTCGTTTCAGGTCTCTGTTGTTCCCTCTCTGCTTCTGCATTGTGTATGAATTTTACAATGTTTCTAAGCAATACTGACAACAAAAAAATTATCTATTACTTCCAAAAGCAACCAGGGAAAATAACCTTTTGACCTTAACATTCCCCAAAAACCTTCCCAAAAATAATTTCAGGAAATCAGAGCATCAAAATAAAAGGCAAAGTTCATTCAGTGTGGGTTGCATTTTTGAGAGTTCTCAGTAAGGTGTTTTCTGACCCCTTTTGTCAAGCACTTTTTTCTTCTCTTCTTCTATATTTTCCTGCCAAAACTTTGGAGAGTGCCAGGACAGCTGCAGGGCTTCTCCGGTCTTCCCTTCTTTTTCCTCGGCTCAGTCTTCTCCTCCGCTTGCTCCAAGTTCACCTCCTACTCAGCTCTTTTTTTCCACACAAGCCAAAAATGGCCATGAATGTTTTCTTTCGCCTCGTTTTCTGTCCTCAGCTAATACATACCTGCATGCAATATTTAAAACACATGACCTCAGAGAACAAATTAAACCCTTTTTAGCAACTTTTAATTTAAGCTTTCTCAACTAATTCAAAACAAAAAACCTCTATTCTAGCCATACTTTTCAAAACCCAAATGAGTTATTTTAAGTAGAAGAGGTCAGGATCAAGACATTTCAAACAAAAAAGTCATTGGTAATCACAGCATTAGGTTCCATACGTTGTTTTTAAGAGCGGTTGGCTCGAGTCCCTCACAACAGCAGCAGCATTCTAACATGCATTTCCATGCAGCCTGGCAACAAGAGGGCTGCCCCACTACCCTACATCTTAGTGAAAAGGATCCCCTAACCCCCCTTAATGGAGCTCCAGACCACCACAGCAGCCACATCTATACATCTACCACTCCCACGCTGCAGTACACATTCATGTTCCAAGAATTCTCTCTCAAGTTTTGCAGATTTTTAATAAAAACAACCTGAAAAGTTTCGTTTTTTTCTCTCAAAAAGCATGAATTTTACCATGTCGAGCTCCTGGGAGACTCTGCGCTTCCGAAGCTCCTCCATGCGGTCGCTCACGTCAGTAAAGCAGGTGTTGTAGTACTCTGAGTACTCCTGAGCAAGGTCATCTATGTTGCCCAGTGAGCCATCCTGCAGAAAGGAAGAAAGGGGATAGTTCAGCCCATGAACGACGGCAAAAAAAAAAAAAAAAAAAAAAAAAACATTTCACAAAAAAAAGAACATAATTTAAGAAAAGATGCTGTTTAATTTTTTTTTTTTTTTTTACACACATTTATGTGAACTATTTCCAAGCATTGTCCTACCAGTGAAAGACAAATTTAAAAAAAATAGCAGCATGCACCTTTCTAAAAACAACTGACAAATCATTTATAAATATGGAAGACAGAGCTCTGCAAATGTGTGACTTTAGAGTGAAAAAATGAACATAAAATCTTCTGCTCCCATTTAAAGTAGAAAAACACATTAAAAAAAGGAGTAAAATAACAGGACCTGAGCTGCATTTTATACTTGCTCGCTCATTCTTATCAGTTCCCACTCAGTATCTACAGCCATCCGAGGTTTGTTTCTGGGTTGCGTCTTCACTGAAGCTCAATTCAAGGATGCCCTTTACCCCCTCCGATCTTGCCAAGCTCTCAACCAAACACATTTTTCCTGCAAGCTATAGTTTAGATCCAAACAGTTCCTGCTGCTGTGGGAAGGATGTGTTGAAGGTTGAGGGAGGAAGCCATTCTCTAAACAGTGAGGATCTTAGCTATCACAAATGAACACAACTGAGTACACTGAAAAGGAAAGGGCTGGTACAATAACTATGATATTAAAGACCCACTCTGAGGAAAATCATGTTGTTGGTGTTTTTTAAACATGATCTTGTAGCCTTTTTCCCATGCTGGTGAACCAATATTGTGAAAATAAAACGTAAAATTGCATTTCTGAATATTTCTTTATTCAAATCACTGTCAGGAGCAGACAAAAAAAACTGCAGTCGGAAAAAGCTTGTAGGAGTGACGTAGGTGCTACAGTCGAGGTGAATTTCCAACGAACTCCTGCTGCTCGACAGAAACTATGTCCTAGAAAATGACAACTACTAAATTCCAATTATGAATACAAAACACACCTAAAATAGATCAAAACATGATTGGAGTGGGACTTTCAATTATGTCGTCTTACAGCAAGTAAAAAATTCAGAAAATGCATCTCTTAAAGGCATTTGATTGTTAAATTATTGTTAAAAAAAAAATGTTTGTAGGGAAGGAAAGTAACAAAATTGAGAATGATTTCCCGTTTCTAGCCTTGGTTAAACCGGCAGAGGTTGCCAACAACTGAATATTCATCAGTGTTGATCTAATCTGTGCCAGGCAGACAGCAAGCATTGAGTCACTTTGCAGGATCCAAACAGTCTCTCAGTCTTTCTTAAGCAGACTCCCTATCTGAGTGCCAGGCTGCAAATAAATAGGATCACTGTGAGTGATGCCACCCACCAACCCACCCAGCCACAGACACACAAACACACACACAGCAAGCCTGGATCACACAAGGGCATAAGGCCTTTCTCAGATATTTGGTGTCCTGTCAGGGAAAAGCTGCATTAGCATGCACACACATGCGCACAGAGGTTTTGCAAAACATCAGACCAAAACAAACTGATGCAAGTCAGCTGTAAACAACACAGCTTCACGGACTGTGGTGTAAAGCAGCACTTGTTAAATGCTCCATCAATCAAATAACCAATGCAAAAGTTAAACTGATGTAAAACCCACTTGCGTTCTTTTAAGAGAAAGCTTTTTTATTTTTGCTTAATTTTCACTGATTCCTGACACTGACTGTTACTGTTACTATCACAAAATTCTACATGAATGTGTTTATTTATGGTGAAAGTGGTAAACGACATTAGGATTTAGGCAAAAGAAAAGGATGTAATCCCTCTAAAGAGGTATATCCTGGATGCAAACGTTATTTGACAACTTTAAAGAGGCAGTCACAGGGTATGAACTGTTCATGATGAGACTGAAATTCCTTCATTCCTCCAGAGGCATGAGCTCATAGACTTTCAGTACAGCTGACCCTAACATGAAACGTCCTCCTGAAAAGCGAAACTTCACATAATGTGGGGCTTTTGTTGAATAGGAAAAGCAGTTGGATCAGAAGCCAGTAAAGCAGGCGGCTGTGATCACGTCTTTCTTGTAAACTGGGCAGAAAAGCAAAAATGAATGCAGGGAGAAGGAATTCTGGGCAGCTGTTAAGTAAAAGGAGAATCAAACATCTGGTGTCTGGAAACAGCAATCCCTCAAATTCCGATTCTTTCCTCGAGTGTCAAATTTCTTCCATGTAATCCCACTTTACAAAGGACAATGGGCAAAACTATTTACCCCAACTAATCTTCTTTAAATGTACACTTAAAACAGTTTTACAGATGATTATATGAATTATTCTGAATAGATTATGGATTTTTTCAAAAAAAGTGCTGGTGTAGGTGATGTAAGATATCCTCCACCCTGGATGTGTAGGAGGCCAACTCCCTGAATGACCTGAACAATGGTGACAGAAGGAACACCCACACAAGAATGTGCTTCCACAATATGCTCAGTTTTACCAGAATTAGCTAAACATACTGACAGGCATCCCATAACATATTAAACCACACCGTTATTCGTCAAAATAAAACAAAATAAAGTTGTTCTAGTGAAAATAAGGATACAAATTTAATAATATCTGTGAATTTATAAGATTGATAAGCATGACAGAATTATTATACTTCCACCCCCATGCTTTACTGCATATATCTTATATCTCTTTTCTTTTTTTGCATTTCAAAGTTTGACTGGTGTGAACTTGGTGGAATATCCACTTCTAAAGAGGCTGACAATCATCTTAAGTGATTCCTGTTTGTAAATGTTGTTCTCGCTGTAAATTTACAGCCTCTGAAGAGGGAGGGCTCCTACAGTATATCCCTTCCGTGAGTGATAAACATACACAGTTGCTTAAGATAAGATGCATCTCTCAAGAATTTCCTTTGCACGAGATAATGCCTGAAATGAGAGAACTTATATCTCTACAGATACATTGAAACATCTTCTAAATGCTACTTTTGACAATTTTGTTCTTGGTCCAAATTATCTCCACATCATATCAATCGAAGAAAAAAGAGATTTGGTAAGGTTATACATAAAGAATTGAACTATACATAATTATGAAAAAGAAGTTTGTGTTTGATTCTGCCCTGAAATAAGCAGTAACTTTGCAGCAAACTATCTTCAATATCTTTTAAATGAAGATTTTCTTTAATTCTTCTTGAAATTCAACTGAAAGTTTGTATTCCAGTGAGGCACGTAGCATGTAGAAGAACCAGTCTTCAGTCAAAAAGTTCATTATTACAAATCCAGAGGTTCATATCAACAGCTCAATGGAAGAAAGACTAATCCAAACCCAAGGAAGATCTTGAGCTTTCACACACTTTTAAGTGAATTTAACTAATTCTAACAAATACAACCAAGTCTCCTAACAGTCTACAAATGAAGATAGGATTGTTTGGACATTGTTATTTCATTCATCTAACTGACGAATGTTTGTTTGTTCTCTGAATGAAATCTTTCTTTTTTTTTTTTTTTACTTTATTTTCTGCACTACATGGCACACTGGATTATAAGGCGCGCTGTCGATAACTGGTGTTTTTTCGAAATAATGTCTTATGTAAAGGCTAAACGGCGCATTGAACTTTAAAGCATATTAAGTGAGACAATAGAGTCAAATATAAATCCATCAGTCAGTCAGACTTTATTAACTGTGTTCACAGTAATACTAGAACACGTAAAAAAAATCCAGTTTAACACCGCTACACGTTAAGACACATTAGCCATGTTAGCGTATTCACAATAACCCCCAACTTTGTATGCAACTACTAAAAAAGACAGACTGACATTCTGACAGAGAGCTATGTAGCTCTCAAAAAAAAAAAAAAAAAAAAATCACTTCAGTATCAGTGAACACAACCAGAACTAATTCATATAAAAGGTGCACCAGATTATAAGGGCACTCTTGTTTTTGTTTTTTGTTTTTTTAATTAAGGCTTTTAATTGCACCTTATGGTGCATAAAATAAGATATGGGAAAGGGATTTATTGTGTAGATGATGATATCTAGCAATTAGCATTAGATTGGCTTTAAATTTCTTTGCAGAACCTGTATGATTGTAAAAGAAATTGTTGGAGTTTGTACGTATTGAAAATGTTCCAGATTTATTTTTTATTTTTAAGCAATTGAAGTTTTAAGAATGGGAGAACTGCTTCATTTTATAAAGTTATGAACATAATTTTTCACAAATTATTTTGTCACGAGGGACTGGGTTGCACAAACGCAGAGTGCACCTGGCACGGCCATTGTTATGGAGGAGGCTCTCTGAACGTTCCTTTTTGCTGTGGAAGGAACAATACCTGGTGGAGGGCGGAGCCACAGCTCTAAAGCAATGTCAACATGTTTGTGGTGTTATTGCTTTCACTTGCTACACAATCTAGAGACTGGAATGGCAGGTTCAAATTACTACTGGCTTGTTTTGTTTGAAGGACTTATGACATTTTGGGGGAAAAAAAATTCTGATAAATGTAACGTTTTAAGAAAAACTCTACTTTTAACGTAAAGGAAATACAAGGTATTTCCAGCTCAACAGCTCCAGCATCAAGAAAGCGATGAGTTGATAACATGCCACCCCGTTACAAAAGCCACTCAGGCAGCAAACATCACACTATCGCACAATCCAGCAGGAGAGGGATAAATCATGACTGACATCAGTTTGGTGTCTGAACATGAAAAGAAGGTAGCAGGTTACATCAAATGCTCAAAAAGTTGCAGTGGAGAATTTCATAGAAGACAAAACAGCAGACCGCTGATTAAACAGCGACATCGACGTCTCAGGAGGGAACGATGGAGGGCTGGTCATGGGGTAAGGCCAGAGGCCACGGCTCGCTCCGTTTCAGACAGCTTCCTAAGGATATCCGCAGCCTGAGCAGAACCCTGCTCCGCTGTCCCCGCAGAGGAAGCATGCCAGATCTGTGCGTGACCTCAATAATTAGACTGGACGGGGAGGTTGGGGGGCAAGTCCAAGCGAGGACAGTTGAACCAGGCAACAGTAGACAATGGCAAGCATTTGCAGACTATGCTGGAACATTACAAACAAAAGATATTTAATTATACTAGACTTTGACAGAAGCATTTGCTACAACCAGTTATTTAGTGTTACGTGGGAGGAGGATCACATCATCAAACCATCTGCTCCTGACAAACAATCAATAACTGAGCGACAAAAGCTGTACAACATTCTTATGTTGAAACTCAATCTGCTTTATCATCAGTTCTTTTGAAGGAGACAATGCTCCCATCCACACTGAAGATACACTTCAATATCCAAAAGGCCATGACTCAACATGGACTCAGAGCAAACACAAAAAGCAGTTAAAGACACACTCTGATGAAAACAATTTGAGTGTTTCTTTACTCAAATCATTGTGAATCAGGAGCTGATGAAAAAAATGCTACTGGGAAAAGCTGTGACACGAGTAGTTCCTCCTCCATTGTGATGCATCCGATTGTAGACGACAAGATCCATGTATGTCTTCATTTTACTTGTCTGAGCTGGAATCTGGCTCTAAACTGCACGGCCGGATAGCTCCAATTCTGCTCATCATTTTTGCCGATCTGGTAAGTCTAGGTTGGGGTTGTGGGGGGCTGTAAGCTAGCGGGAGAGCGTGAGAGCAGACGGATGACAGGAAGTGGGGGCAGGCCAACGGTTCCACCCACAACTCTGAGGCGAATTTCTGATGAACTACTGCCGCTCTGCAAAAACGGTCTAAGAAAACGGCACACGTTTTTTTTTTTTATTTGGCTAAAAATGACAAAATCATAATTAAAATACCACTGGAAACGTTTTTAAAGTAGATCAAAAGAGGCAATTGTGTTCAAGATGCTCTGAGATTTTGTTCTGCACAGATGCTGCTTTATTAACTCCTTTCAATATTTTTAAGGTTCATAATAAATATGAAAATTCATTCACTGAAAGGTTTAGTCTAAATTTAAATCTCTGCATCAATTATTTACTTTCATACTTATGTCTTACATTGCTTAGTAAAAACCCACCAAACACGCAACGGCAACTTTGCTATAAATAGAGCTGATTGGAAAGTTGTGCGCTGAGGCTAATGTTAGCATCCAGTGTTTGCTTCGCCGCTCAGCATCAGTCAGTCAGGATGATGCAGAACCATAAATCCAGTGTAACAGAACATATGCTCTCCAGGTGCCATAAACTTCTACCATAAACAGTGACTTTCTTGGGCATTCTAATTAAACACATTCTTCCCCCATTACTGTGCATTTTAACCCTCAGACACAGTGAGCATTTAGAAACAAACTGACTGACAATCCCTCTTACTTGGCGTTCAAATCTACCTTAACTCTGTCAATCTAGACAACACTGGACCCTTTGTTGTTGACTCTTTAAGTGTCCATGCACAGCCACTTCGACGTTCAGATCTCATGATTGCCATGTGTACACACAACAGTGGAGCTGTGGTTTGTAAGCCTGAGGGGTCTATCTTTAAAGGCACGAAGATCTGCTCTCACGTGTGGAGAGCCCAGACCAAACACACGCTCAGCAATGATTCCAGAAAGGCAAACATTTTAAGATCAAACCCAAATATAAAGGGCATTCCCATGTAGACTCCCAAGACAAACAAAAGCCATTCAAAGTTGAAGTGCAAGGGGCTATATATACTTCAGATGCACACTTCATTGTGACCCTACAATGTGTTTAAAGATAAAGTTCAGCGTAAAGGTCAGTTTGTTCAAATTTCACTTTCAGGTTTGACATTTAAACAACTGAAGAGACGTTAACAATGAATGTGGTAATTCTGCGGAACTGAAGGAAAACAGAAAAAAAGGCAAAAACATTAAGATGACAATTTGGCAAATTAATAAAAAAAAGTTTGTCTAAGATAAAAAGAAGTAATGGAAAACATGGTTCCCACTTTAAAGTCACACTGTTACAATCAGTGCAGCAAAAATGGCAACCAATACTGGAGCTACAGTTTTGCTTGGCGTCTACTGATACATCGGAATGGAGCAGAGCAGCTTGTGGCCCACCGATTGCACCACCTTCAACACTGCTACAAGCTTTTTCCAACAGCTTTTTTTTTGGTCTGCTCCTGATTCACAATAAATAGAATAAAGTAGTTCTTAGAAATGCAATTTTAAGCTCAATTTTTGATATGTCCTCCATTATGAGAAAAATGCCACAAGAACGTGCTAAAAAGCACAATTTTCCTCGAAGTGGGTCTTTAAAATAGAAAAAACACTGATCTCTTAAACAGGTTTTCTATCTATTTCTATCATTCAGTAGGATTATTGCAAAAATTGAACTCAAAAACTGGGGGGACTTTGTAGATAATTAAGAAATATTTTCAACCTCAACCTCTAATGATTTGCTTTTTCTACGATGCCTATGAAAATATGCCCCCCCACGTTTAACTCTTTAATTAGTGAACATAATATAAGATACGTTATGTAAAAACATTTTTTTTTTTACTGGAGTTGAGCTGGTTGAGAACCTTAGATAAACTTTTGCTTGTAGTTCAAGGGAGGGAAAGACAACACAGACGAACAAGGCCTTGAAGGCATTTGCCTCCAGAGTAATAAATCTGGATAAATTGCCTGGCTGAGAGCCAGGTCTCCCACCTAGTGTCATAGGGGCAGGACAACACACCCACTACCCATCATCACCCCTGGCACACACAGTCCTGCATTCACACACAGTTCACATCTACAGCGCCAGACCAAATCAGATTAACACTTCTGTTTCAAGAGACTGAAAGGGCCTCTTACACATTTGGTCAGCAGATCAATCACATCTGGAGATTGAGATCCCACCAAAAAAAAAAAAAAAAAAAAAAGTTGTGTTGCCATGAGACATGGCATCTCTGCAGCAAAGACAGTCCCTCTTCCAAATGAGATTTTAAAAAATGACTACTGACAAAAACGGATACAGCAAAACTAGGAATGCAAACTTTTAGCAAACAAACAAATAAGCTTTCTTGTGCAAGGCAAAAAATATTGGATAATAGTGTGAGCAGCACACATAAATGTTAATTCAGTGCAGAACCCGCCATAGACCATCCAAATAAGGATTGTTACTGAACAGTGCGCGCTCCGTTGCGCACAGTCCCAAATCACAGCGGCCTCTGAGGGTGGGAGGGGTGTTCTAATCCGATTGAGCGTGATGTCAGCCTTCGACCCCCTCCCAGAAAACTTACCAGCATCCCTATGAAGTCCGTCCACAGTTGGGAAAAAGTGTCGGGCGCAGCAGCGCCTGTCTGGGGCTCCACTGAGGGCGCACTGGCTCCCTGGTCACCCTCCATGATTCTCCAATATAGAAATGTCCAAAGTTGGATGTTAACAAAAGCGCAACAAAGCCCGCTTTACTGAAAGTTGGTGGTGAAACACCGGTGAAAAGTCCCTCCGCTGTTTGGCACGACTGAAACTTTGGTGACTGAAGTGCGCCTCGACATTTTTTAACTCCCCAGAAGTCCCAAACAAAGAATCAAAACTGATACGAAACGGTGAGGGTTGGTTCTGCGTTGGTGCCGTTTGTCTGAAAGCTTTTAGAGACCAGCTGGACCAGTGCTCCTCCTTCTCCTCTCCACGGAGCCGCGCCAAAGCCCACGGCGGCGGAACGCGGCTCCAAAGTCGGCGACAAGTTTGCAAAGTTCCAGAGAATCGTCCAGGAAAGCCGACTCAAGTGCCGCAACAAACATCCACATGCGCGTTTTTTTTCCCCTGAAGAAAAAAGCCTGACGCACGGAGAGACCGACCGCAAACTGCGCCTCCCCCTTCCTCACTCACTCCTCCTCCTCCTCCCAGCAGCATTACAGCAGGAAGAACGAACAGACAGACAGGGAAACACTCATGTGTCCATCACTCCGCTTACCAACTCCTGATGATACTTTTTATGAGTTATTTGACTTTGAATCATCTGCCAAAGAAAGCAGGTGCGCACACGGATTTTCCAATCAAGGTCATAACGTTTACCCTAAATGATAGTATAGATATTGCTTCAACCCAGTGTTTTTTTTATGACAAAGACTGTGCTTTCACCAATTACATTTTAGGATTTAGGTGAAATAGAACATAGTATTTAATGGCAAATTTCCACTGGTAATGAATTATTTAGAACAGGGGATATCTGATTAAAGTGAAAATATTTAATTTTTAGAAACAGCGGATATTTAGCAAGCTTCTATATCTAGATAGGGTTGAAAATTGAATGAAGAAATGATGAAGTCGAGTTGGAGTCATTCTCAAGGAATGGTTCATATAATGCTGTTTTAGTTTAATTTTGTTTTGATTGCTTGAAATAAACCTTTTCCAAATTCAAACTTATGCTTTGCTTTTTTCCATGTGACCATTACTTTTCTGTGATTTATGTAAGTTCAGCACAAGACCAAACTGCATTTGAAATTAGTTCACATCATTTCAAAACTGCCAAAAGGCCAGAAATTCTCTAATCACATGCTGACAAGCTCCCCACAAAACCTGTCTCCAGCCAGCTCTGAATATGGACAAAACCCATTCTGCACACAATGGTCTGAAAACAACAAAAGAACACGAAAAAATGTGTCTCAGGAGTTAAACAAATGGAATTTGCCACTATGAATTCAATGCTATGATCCACAAATAGCTACAGATTCAGAAAATGTTGAGGAGTTCATTCAATTTTACCATAAAAAAGTTCTAACAAGATGTCACAAATGCCATTGAAATGCAAGCAACATTAAGGATAATGTACAAGCATGAAATTGCACAGCTCCCCCGTCTGATCAGCCATTTTGCTCGGCTCTGCCAGAAAGCTTCTCCTTTCTAATAAAGAAGTCCTGAAGCTGTCTGTCTGTGTTGTTGTTAAATGAACATTTTCCCCCCGAGCGGCTGCAGCTGCCAGGTCTTCTGACAGAAGCCAGGAGGTCCATGGATGGAGAAATGGAGCAAATCTAAAACGCTTTACCATTCCTCATCCGGCTGATGTTTACCAGAACAGTCTACAACGACACAAGCTGTGAAAATATATAAGTATCAGAAAAAAAGGGAAGAGCAAAGGGTTTTATACAAGGAACTGTTAACCTCCTCATTCTGTTCTACAGCCTTGTAAAAGGCGTTCAGTTTCACAATACTGTTTCACCTGATGTGCAACAAGTGTGGAATACGAGGCCTTCTGTTAATTGAGTTCAGCATACCTTTTAATTTTTAGTTATGCTTGTTAATCCTGCAAAAATGGGAATCATTAGGACAACACTGCATGGGATTTGGAGTTAGTGTCACCACGTAAAAGCCCTTAAGCATCACCAAAATCAACAAGCCTTTCCATAAACTGCTCTGACAGCTCATTGGCTAAGCAGTAAAAGTCAAACTGGACCAGTTTACTATGAACATGTTTGAGTTGTTGACTTTACTGATCAACTCAGTCAGTTTTCTTTTCTTTTGAACTCTGCAAAACATGCTGTTCTTTTTCTATACTCTGTGAAAATTAAAATGTTTGACTTTCATTAGCATTTCTCCGTATCTTTTTTCTTTCAATATGGCTACATTACTTTAACTCTTAACGCATATTTTTACGATTGCTTAGATGCAAAAAAATGTCAGATAAAGGTGTGTTTATATTGAATTATTGGGTTAAAAAAATATTTTCAAAATAAATCCCTCCTATTGTACACAGATGAACCAAAAAACAAACTGGCAGCCCCAATGTGTTAAAAAAAAATGTAGAAAATTCCAATTCTAAGCACATTCCTTCTTTTTCAACACTTTAAAATATGTGCTTGATGCAAACAAATATATTAATAAAGAGATAAATAAGAGTAAGATAAAAATGTGTGTTAATCTACTTTTTTCATTCATTTTCCAATCCGCTTTATCCCTTTCGGGGTCACGGGGTTGCCGGAGCCTAACCCGGCTACTCATGGGCGAAGGCAGGGTACACCCCTGGACTGGTCGCCAGTCTGTCGCAGGGGCCACAATCACACACCCATACACACTCACATCCACACCTAGGGACAATTTAGGGTAACCAATTAAGCATGTTTTTGGACGGTGGGAGGAAGCCGGAGTACCCGGAGAAAACCCACGCATGCACGGAGAGAACATGCAAACTCCACACAGAAAGGTCCCCCAGCCAGGACTTGAACCGGGAACCTTCTTGCTGTGAGGCAGGAGCGCTAACCACTGCGCCACCGTGCAGCCCTAATCTACTTTTTTTGGATGAGCAAATCCTTTCAGTACAATATTGAGGTTCAGAGTTTGTGTGTGAGAACAGGCTTGGATGAGCTGCGGCTGCTCAATAATCATTGTGCTCAAAGTCTAAACACTGAACAGACTCTCACACAGGAGCGGCATGGTGGCAAAACATTAAAGGTTAAGTGTAAAGGCAGTGAAGGAAGACTGTGTACATTGTCAATACATTGTTTTTATTGCCTACTTTAACATAAAAAGCTTGAATACGTGCTATTTTGAACAAACAATAAAAAAGTCATGCAGTGGTCTCCCCCTTACGTTCACATTGGTGATGTGCATTTCGCATATGGTGTTCACACTGGACTGGACTAACTTTTGCGCATGTCCATCACCTACAGTTGGAAGATGCTTGGTGCAAATTGCAAATATCTGTAACCTTGCTTCAGGCTTTTTCTTTCACAGCTCTATTCCGATATACGAAAGACTTGGTGTCATATAACTTTGGCCGGGCACAAACCTCCATTATTGATCTCTCCTTCATGATGAATTTTCAAATGGTTGGCAAGGGACGCCAGCCATTTGTCTCTACTAAATCCTAGTCCTGAATTGGTCAAAGACGGGAGAGTTTTGAACGCAAAAGCCAGAAATGAGCTTATACCCGGCACATTTACATAGTTCTACAAGAACCTACAAGTTCTGCTAATCCTCTGATATAACCATTGACTGTGTGTGAGAACTGGACAGAGTGAGTGTGACATCACCCATCATTTTCTCCAAATGAAATTAATTTAATTTAGCCTCAATTTTTTTGCCGATACAAATGTCCTAATGTTGGAATCAATAATAATCAGTCAATAATCAGCTGATCTGACTCAACATTTCTATAGCAACCGCTCGCAGCAGTCAGGCATAAGCTGAGATCTCCACACCCTTAAAGCTGCTTGGGAGAATCTGTCAATCAAACGTTTCAAACGTTTGACATAAATAACTACTTTTATTAAGGTATTTAATTGGCCAGTTTGTAACGTGAATAACTTGCACTATAGACACAATAAAATGGAAAAAAAAAGGATTAGCAAGAACATGTTAATAAAAAAAAAAGAGGTTGCAGAGCAAAATGTAGCAGTTTATTTCAGGGTACGTCCCGTTTGGAACGCAAAAGGGGAGGGACCACACAGTTCAGGTCTCATATAAAATAAGTGGTTGTAACGTAGTGATACGTTCCTACACCACATTTATTCTGTAGTGCATAACGTTAACTATTTCACAACTTTTTCATTCCTTCTTCGGTTTCCATCGATGCTGAGTTTATTTTGCTCCTTTTTAGACCTGACTCTTACATAAGTTAACCCCCTCAGTTCCGCACTTTGGTTCACCCTGAAGTGAAATGAGACCTTCCCCCTGAAGGGGACCGGAGTTTGAATGTTTGACCCGCACCAGAGTTCAGATGAGCTTTCACCCAAAAAAAGAGCGGACGATCTGAACGAACAACCCCAAAGAGTGAATGCACCCTTAATGAAGATAAAGGAGAGTTTGTTGACTCCATAAACCCCCATCACACTCATTGTTTGTGTGCATAGAAGAAATTTTCTCACAACCAAAACTAGTTAGTGTGCAGGATGTCAGATAAAAAGAGACTGCACTTCTTGTATTACTTTACGTGATTCTCTTGTCAAACAATAAATAAATGCAGAAGTTCCATCCTTTCAGAAAATTCATTGTTGGGATTATGTTTATTAGATCTTGCTGAGGAAACACCTGAAATCAATTCTATGTCTATACATTTCTTGGACTCCTTCTAAGGTTCCTTTAAAAGGGTGATTCACGAATAGAAATTGTTCTCATAAATCTCTTTGAAGATTTTCAGAGCTTTAGGAATTTGACACATTGGGCCGATGCCAAAGATTGCAGTTATTTTGGTCCATTCACATGCTTTCATCTGCTGTCTTTCATCCTGCATTACTGATTACCTTCCTTCATTTTCTTTGTCTTATCAGGCTCTGATTTGGGGTAGGACACAGCCCCCACTGCTTCTTGAAAATTCTTATAGGATTAAATGATTTCCAGCTTCTTTATTCTGTATCAGTTCCTTCAGTGAAGTTTAGAAGTAGAATACAGGCAGTAGTAATGTGTAAGAAACAGATCTTTGGCTACCAATGCAATTAAATTTGTTATTTTAGGACATTTATTTGTATTTGCTGAGGTCAAGAGATGCACACATTCAAAGAAGATTGCTTAAATGCCGGTTCATTAACATAAATGTCGAAGAAAAGAATAGAGACTTTTAGCAAAATTGCCCACTTTGCAATATGGCAACACAACCAAGCTGGTTGTGTAGCTTTTGAAGGACATCAGAGAGCTTGTTTAGATTTTTGTTACATTATTAAGTCTGGAGGGACAGAAATGGACTTGTCATTAGTCATCACAGAAGTGTCTACAAAGCGTCAAAACATATCACTACCTCTTATGACGGGAAAGCATGACACACAATGAAAGCAGCATGCTTTTGTAGCGTGAAGTTTTTAGCATAATGTCAGGTCTTCCTCTATATTTTTCTAAATGAAAGTGGTACTTCCAAAAAACCAAGAATCATGATTCCTGTCAAAAATGTAATCGGATCAAACCAGCAGACGTCACGAGGTTTTGTTGATGCCCTAAAAGTAAATAGCAACAGCCTGCACTAAAGTGTGAAAAATGTTGGCATGTGTCTCACACAGCAGCAATGGCAAAACTTTAGAAGTGACAATCTTATGCCAACGTTTTTAAGAGAGCATCATCTTTTAAAAAAAAACAGCAAACAAACTACAAAATCTTCCCCTAGAGTCATTCTTCATACTAACTACTCCAATCCTTCAAGATAACCTCAAAGTGGAATTTAAGAGAAGCAAGACTCTCTTAATAGTGGGAATGACCCTGAATGGAGGTCAGTGACCCCCCTAACTTAAAAAATGTCTTCATGGAGAGTCAAAAACATACTGCATTCAGGGACACCTACAGCGTATTTTAGGAATGCTTTAGATGAGCACTCATCATTGTTTCAAAGTAAATACCAAGCCCACACATTCCTTTCCAAAATCTAAAGCTGGGATGGACCAAATATTGCAGTTCCTCAAATCACCACCAGAGCTGGATTTCAGAGGGTAGCAAATGGCTTCAAAACCTTTTTAGATATACATTGTAATATAGTGTTCCCTTTCTATATCGCAGTTTACCTTTTACAGTCTCGCTGAATTTTTTTCAGTGCAATTTTGCATGTTTATTATTATTATTATTCTGTGTCTTGATTGGCTGTTGACCTCCTCTGTCTGAGAAATGCGTCTGAGGTGTGTATGGAGTACAGCCTCAAAACATTTGTAATCCTACTTTCACATATCGCAAGTTATTTTTAGAACACAACCCAGTGATAAACAAGGGAACACTGTATACAACTTTATAGGTGTCTGGGCCTTGTTGAGAGTTTTTTTAAATCATGTGTTGCATTATTATTACAAATGCTACTTTGTGTAATATTATGACCATCGTTTGTTTCATTTGCAAATATTTGCAATCAACTGTGGTTGTAGAACTCACAGATTAGGTTGATTGCTAAAAATGATGTGTTCTGTGCTGACTGCCTCAAAGTGCAAGCATGAATTAGAATGAGCAAAGCTAAAAAAAAAAGCTATGTAGCCACAAGGGGACCTAAATCTGGGTCTCCCTGTGCCGGTCCCCAGCTCAGCCAGTCCTGGGTTGTGTCAGGAAGGGGATCCGGCGAGTAAATGAGTGGCATATATAAGTGGTGGAAAAAGAAATCAGAAATCTTGAAAACGTTTGAAATTTCCATGGAACCATAAATGGTATAGTCAAGAGATGTAAATGTGTACGGTATAGGACAAAAGGTTTCTTTTTCCTTTTGTCAACTTATTTCCAACCTGTTTAGAGCTTGTCTTGTGCAATTCCACCCCAAATGGGAGACAGCTGGAATTGCATGTTATTCTCAGTGGTTTGGTCCAATTGAGTCATCTGTTTCCTCTGAAGACTACCGTTTGTAAAAGGAAACCAAACAAGATTAAAGTGCAAAGATCTTCAGTATTCCTTACACATTGGAAAGAGAGAGGAAATTGAAGTTATGGAAAGGGTGATCCTGTCAAGTATTAGGTCTAAAACTGCTCCCTTGCAATGTTTTACCTACTTTTTTGAGGAAGAACTATTGGAAAAATTAGCCATATTTTCTTGTAGTTGAAACATCAGGAGCCTGATGATCCCTGAGCATTTTCTCGAAATGTGAAGGTATGCGGTTTTTTACTTTTGTGTGTCGCCAGTTGCAAGAAATTGAACGTGTGTGAGAAATTTGCAGGCAGGGGTGTCCCACTGGGCTTCACACGCCGCTGAATCTTGTGTGGGAGTTATCACACAACTCCAATTAGCATGACAACTAATTACTGTTTCCTCGCTGCAACCCCTCCCCAGTGTGCACACAAACACACAGTTAAGCTGCACATTTAAATTAAATCAACACCTCAGTCTTTCTACCAAAAACAAAGCTTGGGGAGCGTTCAATGGCACATGGTGTTTGTGTATTCAAGGTTTTACTACACTTCATAAAGAGCTCTGGCTTAATATTGAAGTGCTTTGAAAGCTGGAAAACAGGGTGAAGAGCAAAAGAGAGGGAGATATAGAATATAAAAAAAGAGGGAAGAACACATGCACAACAACAGCACACTTGATGCAAAAAATCAACATGCAACGAGTTTGACAACCTGCTCATAAATCTGTAATGAAAACGAGAAAGAGAGTCTGGAGAAGAAGAAGAAAGTCTGCTTTAAAAACCATAATTCATTAAAAAACCTTATGTAAACATGCATAAATGTGCGCTTTGGGCTTCTGCATTCAAAATTCTCACCTTAATGCATAGCGGCGCACATCTTTAAGACCGTTTTGGTGCTCTATGTAAAAAACGTGCAGCTGCGAAACATGCATTGAAAGTTAAACCTGCTCAAACTTTGACCAATCAGGGACTCCGATTTTGTACCGACGAATGAACGGCATCCCTCTTATTTCTTGGAAGTGCCAACCGTTTGAACATTGATCATGGTGGAGAGATTAATAGTTGCAGTTTGTGCCCAAATTATGAATTATGGTGACACCAAGTCTATCATACATCGGAGGAAAGCAGTTAAAGAAAAAGGCTTGCTAGAGCAAGATTTACACCGTTTCGACATTTCCTGACATTTCACCAAGCCTCTTTCTACTGCAGGTGGCAGACATACGCTAGTAAAGAGCAGAAAAAAAAACAAATGAGAGCAGCCTCTTCCTACTTGTCCAGCATGGTCTAAATGCGTGTTCAACTACGTGTTTTTGGGTTCTTGAACATGCGTCACATGCTCGGTGTATCCGTAGCTTAACTTCTGTTTTAATTCTAAACTATTTATTTTGAAAAGTGTTCTGATTTTAGTTAAACTGTATAAATGTGCATTAAAGGAGTAGATTGTACAGATGAATCCATTTTAGATCACATGTCTCAAACTGTAGGGAGGGAATTTTAGTAATGCAGTGGAAACTGCACAGCCCTTACATTCACTTTGTGTAGATAAAGTAACACAAACTAATATGAAAACACAGCATAGTTGTGCTAAGCCCTGGATTTCCAGATTCTCCATGCACTCCAAAGCCATGCACTATGTGATTCTGTTACAAAGCTGTGAGAGTGTGTGAATGGAGGTTCCAGGATGTTTTAATCAGGCACGGATGAGGGGACATATGCTTATTGAAAAGTGAAAGAATGTCCGTAAGAATGAGAAGAGAGGTCGATCCTATGATCGCAGAGCAGCCTGCACGGTTGAGCTAAAGGTAACAGAGTGAAAGAGAGAGCAATAAATCCAAGTGCTTGTAAAATGACAAAAGCCATTATTGTGTGTTGGGTTTGTCCACAGGTGCATGGGCATGTGTTGGTGTCACTCCGGGTGGAGGTCATGCGACTTGGCTGGCAGCTGCGGTGGTTGGCTGAGTGGCACTGCCAGGCTCTCAGCTAACATCCAGTGTGTCATCTCACTGTAACCTCTTTCACAAAACCTGTTTATAGCCACTCTGCAATGGCTTTTTTCTACACTCTGTTATACAGTGTGAAGTGTGTCAGTGGGGAACAATATAACATTACTTTTCTGGCGATGTTACTCCCCTGAATTGCTTAAAAAGGCAGTATTTGAAGTAAAGTAGGAATTATACAATCGCACCCTAGAGTGGTTATGCAATGATGTACAGATTTTACATGCTGAAATTTGACCATATTGTAAATGTTTTCTGCCTTTGTGGTCTAAACAAGTTAAACGGTAGTAACAGAAGCTAAATTTGACTTGTTACATCGTAGAATCATCGTCTTGAAAGGTAGTAACTAAAATGCAGAGTGCACTTGTCCACAATAGGACAGGGCTGTAAGCTAGCAGGAGAGCATTTAAACAGAGAGATAATGGGAAACGGGGAATAAACTTCTGCCGCTCTGCAGAAACTATGTCCAAGAAAAAGACACAGGTTTTTGGATTTTGGCAAACCAACAACTGCATAATTGTAATTGAAAAGGAAACAAATGTGAGACAAATAAGACACTGTGACGTTTGTGGACTGGAAGCAAATTAAAATAGAAGAGTCTTGAATGAGGATGGGAAAATAGTGAGAGAAGTTATAGTTTTGATGTCGGAGGGAAGTTCCAGAGCTGGGTGGCAGAGCAGCTGAAAACTCGGTTTCTCATGGTGGTGAGGTGAACACGTGAGACAGACAAGTGATAGAGGTAGATGATCAAAGAGAGCAAGGAAGAAGTAGAGATGCGAATGAGATCTAAGAGCTATGGAGGGGCAAAGGTTGTTAATGGTTTTGAAAGTAGGCAGAAGGCTTTAGAGCCAGACAAAAGTGAATGGGATCCAATGGGGGGAACCACAGTGATGGGATAAATGGAGGGGGTTCTGCTAATGATACTAGGAGCTGAAATCTGTAAAAAAAAAAAAAAAAAAAAAAAAAAAAAAAAAAAGCTTATGGAGACATTTGGGAGTGAGGCTAAAGAGAAGCGAGTTGCATTAATCAAAATGAGAGGTATCAGGACTGTGATACTGGGGGGTAAGGGATGGGAAATGGATCCAGATTGGGTAATAAGACTGATGTGAGCCTGAAAGAATAGTGTTCTTGTCAAGGAAAACACCCAGACTCTCATCCTGAGAGGAAGGAGAAACAGATTAGGAGTCGAGGAAGAGGGAAAAACTGTTGGTTTCAGATCATTTGGATCTAAACCAACCAGGAGAACTCTGTTAAAACCCCAAAAAAGAAACAACAGTTGTTCAATTCTACTGTTTAAAGGGCTTTTAAGTACTGGAGAACATGATAAAGAAATGAACAAATCCTCTCTAAAGGCCTACGCCGATCATTTTTGATCTTTTGTAAAAGCGTTTCCAGTGGTCTTTTAATTATGATTCTGTCGTTTTTAGTCAAACTCCAAAAACCTGTGTCATTTTCTAGAACATAATTTCTGCAGAGCGGCAGCAGTTTATTAAAAATTCACACATGAGTTGTGTGCAGGACTGTTGGTGTGGAGTAAGTCTGCCCTCACTCTCTCCCGCTAGCTTACAGCCCCTCACAACCCCAACCTAACGTTACTAGTGCAACAAAAATGGGGAGCAATATTGGAGCTATCCAGCTGTACAATTTTGAGCCAAATGCTAGCTTGGATGAGAAAAAAAAGAAGACGTACATGGATCTATTTGGCTGTAAGTGGATGCATCAGAACAGAACAGAAGCTTGTAGCTTACCATGGTTGATTCTACGTCACTGCTACAAACTTTTCCCAAAGGAATTTTTTTTGTCTGCTTCTGATTCATAACAATTGGAATGATGAAATACTTAGGAAGGCAATTTTAAGCTTAATTCTGTTTATAAATGTCTTCCACCATCAAGAAAATTCCACAAGAACACGTTAAACACACAATTTCCATTGGAGTGGGTCTTCAAATAACAGGAAAAAATGATGGCATACAAGAACAATCACATTTTAATGAAGTCAACGAATCTATTCTTAAAGTAAACTTTAACCAATGGTTAAGGTTTGAAAGAGAGCAAACACGAGTAAAAAAAATGTCAGGATTGCACAGTGGTGCTGGGGTAAACGCTCACAGGACCGCTGGAGATTAGTTCGAATCAAAGCCGGGTCTTTTGTGTGAAGCTGGTATGTTCTCCTCGTGCACGTGTGGGTTCAGCGGGTTCTGAAAATGGATGGATGGAAAATGAAGTGACTCAATTTGAGCTTTGATTCATTTTAAATCTGTCTAGTTACCAGCTTAGATTGAAGTAAAAACAATCGTCTTCTTGAACAAAGAATGATCAAATTTGAAAAATGTCGGTTCCATGTAACATTTCCATTATATATTCAAGCTGATTCTCCTTGCTGCCTCTTCTCTCCTTTGATGTTTTTTTTTCCAGTCGAGTTAGGGAGCAGTGCTTCCCCCTGCCGTAGTCAAAAATACTTGCAAACCCACTGAGCAAACGCCCTGCTTGTCCTTACAGGACACTTTCCTGTTCATGAAATCTTGCTGCACATCCTGTTGTGCCAAGTCAGCCAGTCTACCATATGTTAGCCTCTGAACTTGAAACAATAAAAATGCATCTGGTCTTGATGTTATAAAAAGTCCATGTGTGCCGTGAACACACTGCATAATTATCACCTGCAGTTTCATCCAAACTGCACATGGATGACTATAAAAAGATACTGAGGAAACTTAGTTATGTGGGCACATGGATGAGGCAGCTTCACACAAGAGTTTCAGAGATGACAGTAGTTAATGAGCAAATAAAGGGTTTATGAATGTCTCTGCTTTGTCTAACTATGCTCATCTGCTGTCTAAAGTTATGTTGGAAAGCAGCAGGATAGCAACTGCAACAAAATACTTGGATATTAATATTCAACTCCTTAAAATCCCATTAATAGAAGCAGCGTGTGAGTAAGAATTAGAGATGCAGCTTTCTTGCTCTCTTGAAAAGCATTTACAGGAAAAAGAAAGAAGGAGGCTCTTCAAACTGAGGTAATTTCCATTCTGGAGATTTAAAGTTGAATATTGCTAAGAAAATGAAAAAAGAACAGTAAATGAAAAAGAAAACATAGTTGACATTTGGTTATGCATCTAAAAATGATTTGTTACTGAAGATATGTGCTGCTGTGGTTCAACTTCCTGTAATCACTGTCAACATCCACCCAACTGTCATATTTCTGATGTCTAACAAACATAATGCAATAAACCATAGATTATTAAGAAATCTTTGTGCCAATAACAGAAAAACAGAAGGACAGTGGATCTTGTACAAAAGTCCCACTTATTAAAAACTTGGAGTACTAGATCAGAAACAAGATAAATGGTTTTTAGGTTCAAAGAGTACAAAGAGTAAACGTGTCTTCAATATACAAAGGAAGATATAAGGATTTATCTAAACCAGGGGTGTGCAACGTGTGGCCCCAAAGCCACATGCAGCTCTTTATTATATTCAGCTTGTGATTCTTTGGACCCCTGCTGCTGAACAAAATAAAAAGTTACGGAACTTCCTGTTAATACAGAATGCAAAGAAGAATGGAAATTGATTGAAAAAGTGTGTTTTATTGAAAATCCTGTCTTTGGTGTTTTTAAGCATTATTTTTGTGGCATTTTTCCGATAATGCAGGACATGTACAGTATTAAGGATTGTATTCAGACTGGAAAAGTCCACTGGCCTGGACTGAGTTTGCTTAATTCGGTTCAGATTGAGACCTAAACCTTGCATTCAGTCTGTATTCAGACAGCCATCAGCCAGAAATTTGGCGGTAAACAAAAGCACATGACCACAGATCTCTATAGACATTGGCCAGAAATTACGAGGGCGGGGCAAAGCAAAGAGAGAAGAAATGATGGAAGTCCTGCGCTTTGCAATCCTTGTCGAGATAGTCCACTTATTAGAAATGTATATTTCGCCGACCATTTTTTAACATCTTTTTCAACGTCAGGTACAACACTTTTACTTGCTACTTTGGTGTGGCGGAGGCAAGCTGCAAGGCGGTTACTGAGAAGACGAATTTCTAATGAACTACTGCCGCTTTAAAGAAACTCTGTCCCAGGGAACAACACAGGTCTTTTTAAAATGTTGGCTAAAAATGGCATGAACACTTTTAGTGTTCGCATGTTTAGTGTTTGTCTGTCGTGTTGGCTCTGTACATGAGACTGAACTACACAACAGACAAACAAAATGCAAGCTCAGCACAACCACTGCAGGCCCCATTTTTACAGGAACCCCCCTCCTCTCTGCTTACAGCCCAGAGGATCCTGCTTACGCCGACAAATTATGAACTTAGTGGCAAAGTGAAGCCAAAGAAACACAAAACAAGTTAATCGAATGTGCATTTTTTCAGAAATCTATAACATTGTTAATTCAGGGAAATCTTCTTTTGCATGCATGATTTCTATCATTTTTTTATTTAGAAAAAAATGTTTTAACTATTCCTTTTGCATTGATCTGAAAATCTATACAATATAAGTGTCTATACTTTTGTATGTGGCGGTTGTTTGAACCCCCATGGTGAACAGACATAAGGGTTACTATGACGATGACCAATCGCTTGGTATAAATCATGGTTGGTGCTGCTTCCGCCTCATAGGACCTCAAAATAGGCTGGTGGGGAGTCCCTTTTTCAGTTCTCTGGCTCTCTGTGACCTTCACCAATTCTTTTGTCATGCCATCCTAAATTGCATCACACAACATCATGTGACGAGACAAAGCAGTACATGTCTGTGATCATTAGCCCTTCTCAAATGTTCCTCTGAGTTTGGGTTAAAGCCCGCCAGGACTCCGGAGACGAAGCGCTCGGCCCACTGACCTTCTGGAAGAGTAGAGCTTGGCTGGAGCCAAGACAGCTCAGCCAGACCTGAGGGAGT
The DNA here is from genome assembly GCA_036245035.1 of Adrianichthys oophorus. Lineage (NCBI taxonomy): Eukaryota > Metazoa > Chordata > Actinopteri > Beloniformes > Adrianichthyidae > Adrianichthys > Adrianichthys oophorus. Next base: position 20,982,975 of record BSAI01000101.1, on the reverse strand, counting down.
GTTAAAGTTAATAGGTTCACTGAGACTGAAAGAACATGGAGGGAAGTAGCATTTGGGCTACAGATGGATCTGTCTCAGGTCAAAACACATTCTTATTAAGAATGCATGAGAGCAAAGTGAGTTTCTGTTTTAATCTAAAGATTTTAGTGGCCAGTGACAGTACGGGCTGAAAATATATTTACAAGGTGAAACCAGAATGACAGTAGTTGGAAGTTTGGCTTTTTTTATGCAAACTTTAAAGAATAATATTGAAATAGTTCAATGTGATTGCATTCCTTTAAAAAATCAGATTATGTTTAATTTGTATTGAGTAAATGTCAAGATTTAGTTTAGAACATGCAGAAATACAGTTAAAAACATTGACAAAGGACTAAGTTTACCCCATTAACACCAGATACACACTTAAATCCTTTATTGCCACATTTAAATATAAAAACCTATTGAAACCCCAAAAAGGAATGCATAAATACAATTCAAAACCTCCATTAAAATTTGGTTTGCTACACTATTACAAAAACAGAGGAAACTAAAACGATAATTGTTTTCTTGATTTATGAGTAAAATAATAATACATGGAAAATAGAAGTTGCTGCCAAGATGATCAACTTTATATTTTTATTTAGCAAAATTTCTAATTTTTCTTTTTCAAAGTCTGGTAGATGTAGCCTTAAAGCAGGCTGCTACAGATGATTAAAAAACAAACGCAAGGTGTAAAGTACAGGTCTGCTGTTTAAGCATTCAAGCGCTCCTTATCCCGTCTGCAATGAATGTAGGAGGAGATAGTATAAGGTTGGCCAAGTTTAGATTTCGTCTGATGACTGAAGTCATAACGTTAGCGGAACATGCGATTCGGAGTGTTTAGAGCATGCTCACAAATGTCTGGAGCTACAAAACCCACAGGGATGCGGGGGAATGTGTACAGCAGCTGCTGGGTCACAGTCACCATGCAATGATAATATACAGAAAAATGTTTGCCAGATCTTGTGTGACCTGGTGGGACTGTAGAAAAAACTGGAGAAAAGATGGTAGTTAAGAGAAAGGGAGCAGTTAAGCATGGATCTGCTGGGCAGGATGGGACGGAGGTGCCCCAGCTGGAGTAACAGCTCCCCCTGGGGCAGAGGCCCAATAGTACACAGGACTTGCCCAGGTCAAGAAAGGGGAACTTAATTACTGCAGCTGTTTGAAAGCCATAACACCAAGTAAGGCTGATTATCTCCAAGAACTAATAGTTTAAATAAAATCCAGCTACTATATATATTTTACTTTGGAGTCGTTAATTCAAGCATGCGCACTTTGCACATTTTTTTTGGAACACACAGGACCCACATTTCTGATCTGCTGCCATGGATGTGGTTGGAGTGCCTATGATTATTTTTCAATTTCCGCCTCCGAGCAGAGCTTTTTGTAGAAGAGGCTCCCATGTATTTATGGACCCAAGGCTGCTTGAATCAACTCTGCCAACCTGGGATAAATACTTTCTCTGAGGAGGGAGGTAATGAGCTGTGGCATCACGCTGCAAAATGTCATTCTGAACCTTCTGTCTGAGAAACTAATGTGAAAAACATCTATTAAAAATGACCAAAAAACAACTTTTTGTACATTTAAACTCCATATGACCAAAAGGTTTTATTTGACATAATTTCAGGCCTGTTGATCGTCTGTGTCACATTATTTTAGTCAGTCTGTGATGAGGTCAGTGATGCAGGAATGGGATTCATCTTCCTCCTCATGCTCCCAGCACCATCGGCATGTTTTTTGAACTTTCAAAAAGAACATTTGGCGCCAACGCCTTCAAGGCGGCTTCGCTGATTGCACCTTGGAAGCGTGGAACAAATAAAAGTTGCCGCTGAGTCCCAACGGATTCCTCAGTTCAGTTTCGGTTCATGCGAATTCGCGTGAGCTCACGGCGCTCAAAAGCTTTCTTTGTGCTGCACGGCGAGACATAAAAACCTAATTGACAAAACAAGCTTCAATTATGAAAAGAAAAAGTGGATTTGGATCATGACAGAGGGTGAGGGAGCTGGAGATTTTTACCTCCTTTTCCTCATGATTTGTGATGCCTGTGAAGGATCAGATTTGCAGGATTTCAGGGGTGCGGGGTCAAACACACTAATGTGGAGTGTGAGAAAGTCCTGAAGCCAAATGCTGCAGCTAATACGACCCCTGCGGGACCCCCACCAACACCACACCACCACTGAGATCATCTCATGTGCTCCAATACTCGTACATCACTGCTGACATCACCACTGTTCTTCACCGAGCTGTTGCCCCGGGCAACACAAACACCATCAAAGTGTAACTGTTTTAGTAAAGGCAAACTGACAATAAACCAAAGAAATTATCTTTTAAAAGGATAATTGCTATGAGCTACAATTATTTTTAACATAATAAGAGTTATACTAAATTTCTCAGCACATGAATAGATAAAAACGGGATACGCTTTTGCTTGCAGTAAATTAGCAGATTATTCTTAAAGTGAGGTTCGGCTTTAAAAGTGTGTGCTGAAGTCACAACACCGACGCTACCTCCCCGCTACGTCAGTGCATGGAACTCTGGGAAGTCAGGTGGCAGTGCCAGCAGTAATCAGAGCTCTTTGTGCCCACACAAAGCCTAGCTCAGCAAACTGTCTTTATTTCCAGCAAAAACAGCTGTAATCCTCTCTTACAACTTACAAATAAAAAACAAGCTTTGATGCATTTAGAACTTAGATTTTAGTGGAGATTTACATTTAGAGTCTGATAAAAAAAAAAAAAAAGATTTAAAAAAATCCAGCTTTAGTTGTCATGATGTTGCCTGAGATGAGAAAAAAAACAAAAAAACAAAAGTCACCATAGAAGAGTGGTGATAGCTCAAAGTGAGGACATGTGCAGCTTCTTAGTATGCAGAATGTTGCATCCATGCATAAACCACATTTAGCAATAAACACAAGAAAATATGCTGGGCAGGCCACAAGCTCCCAGTTCCGCTCCATTCCGACGTATCTGCTTGCAGACAAATAGATCGTTGTACGTCTACTTTTAGCAGTAGTAGTAGTAGTTGTAGTTGCTCAGTACAACAACTACTGCCGCTCCACAGAAACTATTCCCTAAAAAGATTTTGTTTTTCTTTTTAAACAGCATAATCATATTTTTTTATGTGAATCTTCCAATAATGATGCTAGTCAGAAGGCAGAAAACTGGGGATTTTTCTTTATCCCACAGTCCTGTTTTTTCTACTCCATCTGTCATATTAAAGTATGTATGTACAAAATGCCACAAAGAGACAATTTAAGCAAATACTCCTTTAAACAAAATATTAGTAAGTTTCAGAACAGACATCAAAAAGTGTTAAGTTTGTCAAGTAAGTCTTTTGCTGCTTCACAACTGCTCAAATTCACCAGATGCTATCGATTTTCATGCCGGATGTGAAGTGACTTTGACAAAGTTGAGGCCGTAAATATAAAAGCAAAGCTGGAAGAACAAAACAGGAGCAGGATGAGATGTTGATGAGGCAGACTCAAAAACGAATAGAGACAAGATAAACGAGAGAAAGAGAAAAGTCTGAAAAACCTGTTTGGAGACTCCGTAAAAGGCTTCCACACAGCTCTCAAAGCTCAGAAAGCATGTCCTCTGGGTATGAAGTCTCCACAAAGTAAACATAATAGAGGCGTGCAACATGACCTACTCGGACCAATCCAAATGAAGCGTGGGTTAGATTTGCTGAATTATAAAACAAATGACTAAATCCAGCTGATATTAGAAGAAAAGTTGCAGTTTAGCAGTTTTAATTTGACAAAGAAAACAGAAAACCCCTTTTGCAGCCTCAAGCTGTTTCTAACTCCAAATGAGAACAAGCAGAATCTCTTTTCAATTGCGCGCTCTTTTGTTCGAACTTAATGCATGCCTTCTTCTTGTTGTAAAACAATCTTTAGATTGGGACTTGCTGCTCAGATTTTCTCATTCATGAGTTTAATTCTGCATTTATGCGTTCTAGTGTCCCCGGGTTCCCCTGTTGGGTGGCTCTCATCAACCAGACATTGTCTCGCTGTGACTGACAGATTCATTGTGGTTCACAATGGACTGACACAGCTGTTTAGTGAATGTTATCACTGTGACCGAAACAATCCAGAGCTTTTAGAGGTGGCTGCTTCACTGGTCTCCATTCTGATTTGATGGCTGGCACAAAAACAGTACAGAACTGTAGATGACTTCATTTTCTGAATGAGATAACCTCATTGGCTGCGTTTTTTGGTCCACTTATTGCCTTTGTGATGTGGTGTGATAGCAGAACATTACAACTAACATCGCTTCATAGGGATATGATCCATGTTGAGTTGTTTGAGATCAAACTGTTTAGCAAAAAAAAAAAAAAAAAAGGGCTTAAACAGCAAAGCAACACTAATGCTTCAGCTCAGACTGTAAAAGGCTCCCAAAGCAGTCACCTCAGTCGCACTTCTGCCATCTGGACTGCAGCGTCATCTCACAAAGCTGCTCACAGCCAGACATAAACTCTGAGGTAAGCAGCGTTACGGGCAGACACTGCACCAGCTGAATGCAACCCAATGCCATCTGTGGAACAACTGAGCGCCTGCCATTCATCTCCATCATCAATGCTCACAAAACTCACAGATCGCAACAGCTTAACCACATATAACCTTTTGTATCATATTTGATACGTGTATTTCTGAGACTCCTATCTTATTAACACCATCCAAATTTCCCTAAAAACCCAATGTATAAAACTTAGTTCATGTTTTCTGCACTGCAGTTTATCACCATTCCACTAGGGGCAGTAGAATGGCTTTTCCTGATCATTTCAAAATGGCTGCTTCTATAAAATTTTAAAAACAGCTCTGGTGGGAAAAGTTTGGCTAATCTTCAAAACTTTTTTAAGAGAATAAGTCATGTGTTGTTAAATGACTATATGTCATATGAGTGTGTTGCGATAGGATGCAAATTAATTGTTGATAACGAATAATTTATAATACAGTTACATTATGTTAAAAATGTGTGGATCAAATTTGAGAGAATTGGTAAATAAGGTGCTCTTTTCCTGAACAATCATGTCAAGATTTTTGCATCTTAAGCTGACAGTCTTGTGAGCGCAAACTTACTAAAACACTTAACGTTTAACAACTGATGCTATGCCTCTTAAAAAAAGGCATTGCTTTTTTTGGTGGATTTTATCGAAGGGTTTAAAAATATTCTGAAAAAAAATTTACATTTCTGTCAGTTCTTTGAAGTAGTCGGATTTACAGGGTTAAAGTAGAACTCAATTGACTTCAGTATTGTGATTTCTGTTTGAGCGTTTGGCTCCGCCCTTTCATGATCAGGCACAATCAATGTGCTGAAATGTATTTTTCTTTTTTGGTTGAGTGATTTCATTATGGGTCAAGTGAGCCTCAGAGTCCAACGCTGGATCAGTGAACTGGAAAGCAGCAGAGCAAAGAGACTGATGGAGAACAGGACAAAGTTTGACAGCTTTGGCCTTGTTCAAAAATTCCCAGTGAAAAGTTGACATGTCGAGGCCAGGCTTGTCTGTGGAGTGCCAGCACTCTCCTGACTGTGCTGTCTTCTGTCAGCTCTTTTCATTTATCAGCAACGTCCAGTTCACTCTGATGTGTGTTTAGAGCATTCTTTCGTATTTACCTCTAAACCTACGTTTACACTGGACATGTTCAGGAACTAGCTAAAAGCACATTCTAGCATGTCTACCACCTACGGTTGGAAGAGGCTTGGTGTGTAATGTCAAAATGGTGCAAATCTTGCTCCAGGTTTTTTCTTTTACAGCTCTATTCCGATAGACGAAAGACGCCATCCATACATCGCTTCAACTTCCAACGCGCTTTCAACAGCTGCGAGTTTTGTAAGTACAGCCCAAAAATTGACTTAAAAATCTGCGTAGCCCTGCCTGAATGTAAAAGTTTGAACGCAAAAGACCAAAACTTGCACTTATGTGCATTTCAAATGACTTTTTATGGGAAGTGGTTGCTTGATTGTGCATTGCTGAGGGCGGTGTGAACATATCTTCAGGGTAAAATTTCCACAAATGTAAGCTATATAATTTCTCCTTCAAGAACACATGGTGATTTCTGTGTGTGTTTGTGTAGTGTGTCCTTTTTAAAAACACAAATGGACAATGAGATTGTGAGTTTGTTCTTCCTACACAGAAAGGAAGTCTACCTAGAGATTTTTGGAAGGGGAAACCTCCCCCCACCGTTTCCTTCTCCTTTCTGTTTAAGTCCCCATCCACACCTCCCTTCCGCACTCTTGTTCCTTGTCAGCTGGTGGGGAGATCCAGATGTGAACTGAACAGAAAAGGGAGAAGGAGAGAAGGCTAGAGAGAAAGAAATCCACATCCTTTGGGTGACAGACCTCATTGTCCAAGTACTTCTGGACTTTATGACACACATAAACATTTATGCGCAGCAAACAATGGAGTCCCTCTACATGACAAGGCTCTATTGTAAATGCATCTGTGCGTTTGTGTGAATGTGACGACTAAGCATATCAATCTGATTTTCAATTGGGGGGGTGGTACTGTATGATACTTGCATGGAGTATCATTGAGAAATGACTGCGTTACTGAATCCTCTTTTAATGACATCTTCAGCAATTTTCTACTTTCATAAATTTGACTCTTAGATGCGACAAAATGCAAACGTATTGGTAAATGGCTAACACATGTACAATAGACAACACACCCTCAAACTGCATGGAGCCACATGAATTAGGTTAATAGAGTGAGACAGCAAAAAGGGAGCTATTCAGTGAGAGACAAGAAGTGAAACAGACTCCTAACTAGAGCAGATCTTTCATCAACTTACTCCACCAAAAATATTTCTGTGATATTTTCTATGTGAGAACGTTTCATTCAAAAACTTGACAAGATCATTTCAAGATGCCGTGATCTAACAGAATTCTTCTGTTCTTCTCTTTCGACAAAAAGCAAAGGAGAACATCAGTACTCACCCAGAGCTTCTATCGGAGTGGGTTTCTGCAGAGTTAGCACAGACTAACTGTTGGTGAACAGGGGCAACAAGTGGTGTAAACAGTGGAGAACAATGCGGGTCTGCCTGAGTGCAGTAAAGCGTAAGCGGAGCAGAGACAGAGGGAGGGCCAGTCAGCAGGCTGCGGCGCACATGGGAGGTGGAGAGGAAAAGAAGGGATTGTCCAACTCACATTTGGCCCAGACAGAGAGAATTCTGGTCTTTGGCTGTCCATGTGATGTTTTTTTCCCCTTGCTAACTAAAAAATGCTTCAAGAAATATCCAATTTCTCATCTATTTTAAGTTCTCTTTGCTCTCATCTTTCCACTGCCTCCACAAACCTTTTCTTCTTGCTGGTTTTTCCACAGTATCTCTTTGTTGTCACTGCTGTTACGACCAAACTGTCATACTTCTCAAAACTGAGCGATCCCATAGGAGCTGACAAGGACGAGCCACACCTATGCTCATCAAAGTACGGCAAAAGTACAAAAAAAAAAACCTCTCAATATGCTGGTTCTCGTATGCACACATAGAAAATGACGAAGCTAGACTCAAAAATAGGAGTTTGCTCTCTGTAATGATCATACGTGCAATTATAGAAACAGAGCAGAAAATGACCAGGTCGCTCAGGATTCTTCCTCTTTCTCTGCTGTTTTGATGTTACTCCTTTTTTCCTTCCTGCCTTTTCAGTCAAAAATCCCAACTCAAATGTGGCTCAGATGCACCGAGAGAAAGGGGAAAAAGGCAAAAAGAGTCTCAGAGAAAAGAGTAACCTGATCTAGCTAAAAGCAACAATCATTTGATTGAGTCATTCAGCACTGTGGTTTGGGTCCCTTTCAATGTTAATCCAAGAGATGGGGAAAGCTACCAGTGGAGAAGTAGAGGGAAGAAAAACCAATGCGAAATGTGCTGCTTCTTATAAGGACTTCTTGAGGTCATGGGAGAGGAGAACAGAGAAATGGGGACAGAAAAAGAGGACTGGAAGGGGAGCGCTGGAAAGACAAATGGCGGGAGAAGGACCAGAACAACGAGGTGCCATCACCACATATTTCACTTCCAGGATTTGGCTCATCAGAGCAATTCTTTCTGATGCAACGTTCACCCCAGACATTTCACATATGGTGTTGACATGACTGCCGGTACCTGATACTAGCACGTCTCCACCACCTACAGTTGGAAGAGGTACCAAATGTCGAAGTGGTGCAAATCTTGCTCCAGGACTTTTCTTTCACAGCTCTATTCCGATATGTGAAAGACTTGGTGTCTTTTAATTCTGGTCGGGCACAAACAGCAATAGTTAACTTCTTTTTTTTAACCAATTTTAAAACTTACTTACTTACGTAACTTCCGTAGCCTGAAAGACCCATATAGCATGCACAAATTTCAGAAGGATTGTAGTGATGGTGAGCAGACACTGAGACAAATAGAAACAAGACTTTAACATCATTCAACAAGAGGAAACTTCAAATACTACCTACTGGAAAAACAATTATGTTATTTAGAAAGTTTTACTGCAGCGTGTTTGCTTGTAGGGAAAGCATGAAGTTCTGTAAAATTCAAAGCAGTTCTGCATTTTCCAAATAGGGTAACTCCACCAAAGTCAGTCTCGCCAACTCTGACCAACCTGTTTGTCACTTGTACAAATTCAAAGAACAGCAGACCTGCATCTGTTTAGACCTGCCATCACAACATCTCGTGAGGGAAACATATCTGAACATTTCATGTAAACACACAAAGTGGGGAAATTTCAAAGAATCTGGAAAAAGAATCTCAAGGATGTGCTACATGACTAAAATTCATAAACAGGAAGTTTTAGGAGTGTATACACTGACAGATGAAAAAAAACTAAGGAAATGTAGCCAAAAGTATTTGTTTAAGTGGGTTAGACAGCACATTTCCTGTTTATAAATGACTTATTGTGAAACTTGTGGGACAAATAAGGGAATCTAGTTACACTGCTATATTAAAACTGCACAGCCATGCTTGAGGTAAATAGGAGGTATGGGTTAAAGAAGTTGGGTATACGAAGGAACATCAAAGTAGACATTTAAATATAAATTCTGAGGTGCTGCGGCTGGCTTTGATGGACTCCTTCCGTTTGGCTTATCTATTTCTTGCAAGAGTTTTACTCCTGGGTCCTCTCAAACACTGTAAAACACACCTAACTTCAAAAGACATCAATCAAACTTGTATTAACTCTTACTTAAAGGTACTTTCACACTGAGCTGTTTGGTCCACACCTGAGTTTGGTTTCTATATAGGGCACACTTTAAAGCCTGAATTTGTTTTCAAAAAAATTACAGTGCATCTTATAATCGAGAGTGTCTTACATATGAAAAAAAAAAAAAACACTTATGAAATAAACACTCCTCTTAAAAAATGCAACTTCCATTTGGGTTTTACAAAGATCTAAAGGTTTATTAACAAACTGTTATTTAACAAGTCATTTATAGTTCATTACAGTTACAGTTCATCACCCAAGTGTTTTGAAACTCCTTGCGCCTCCTCAGAAGCCTGGCATGTTTGGCAATTTCAGCATTCCTTCTGGTCAAATAGTCATTCAAATAAACAGCAGATCCTTTCAGCTTTTTACTTTGTTTCATCAGAGCTATCGTGTGCTTTTTATTCACAAACCTGATAATAATTGCTGGTTCGCCAATATCCTTATCCTTTGCTCTAGGGAGCGGGCGGCAGATCTTGATGGCATTTAGATCAAAGGAAGTCCCTTTTAACCTCAGAAATGATTCACCTTGACATTCCATGCTGTCCACTGGATCAGAAGCAGCGCCGCCACTAGCTGCTATGCTAGCGGCTATGCAAGCGGCTATGCAAGCGGCTATGC
>BSAI01000101.1:20943105-20973156 GCA_036245035.1 Adrianichthys oophorus | reverse complement strand
GGCTATGCAAGCGGCTATGCAAGCGGCTATGCTAGCGGCAAGCGTCACTAGGCCTTGCCTGGAGTTTGATCTGTAATACCTTGAGAATTTTATTATTCTGCCTTGCTTGTTGTTCCACGCCATCCACTCTTTTTCCAGAATATCTATGAGTTCCATCAGAAGAGTTAGCTTAGCTTGGATGTCGTCGAGAGCCTTTCGGATATTGGCGTCATCACTTGTCGTTTGGTTGCTTAGCAGAATTACTCCTATTTTTGCACTACTTCTGCTATAAATCAAGTTTTAAGATGCTTGAAGACGATGAGTACTGCCAAAGCTGGTGACGGCTTGTTGACCCAGAATTGTTTGAAACATGCATGGATGGTTTTCACACTCTGGCTTCCCCCAACATTCAAAAAGGTTAATAGATCATTCTAAATTCACACGAGAGTGCATTTAACAAACTTGTGATATGCACAGCGAGTACCCCATTTCGCCCAACAGTAGCTGGAATAGGCTCCAGAAGACGACCCCAAAAGAAATCCAGCAGGTTCCGAAAATGTTTGGATGAATGGCATTCTAATTAAAGAGAAACAGCTGTACAATTCTAGTGTGCAAACACCCTTAATGGGATATTACCAATCCCTGAATGATGCTCCAACTCTAAACATAATGAAGTGCTCAGAGGACATGTTTTAGTCTTTACAAGGAAAACAAGTCCCAAGGGACAAGATTAGACAAACAGGTTTCAGCAATTTCAGTGCCACAGATACACACACGGGGTCAGAAAAAAAGGGGGAAAATAATTATCTAAACTCTTCAAAATCAATTAACAAAATCTAAATAGGCCATTTAATTACTTTCAGTGCCATCCTTGTTCCTCCTGAGGCAAACAATCAACCAGCAGACACAGATTAGCTTTGAACCAGAAGGCTTGCTGCAGGCCTGATCACAGATGAGATAAGGTGCTGGGGTGTGCAGACGAAGGTGGAAGGTGGGGATGTTACCCCTGACTTTTCTCAATGCTTAAACTTTAATCACTAAATCCTATAATTTCACTGCAATGCACCTGAAAGTAGTTTTCTATAGAATATTGGGGTTTAAAAAATCCCCTTTGGTGTTTTTCTTTTTTTTACAGCATGGAAGGCTGGCTTTTTTGAACATGTTTTACACATACAAAAGAAGAAACATCTTACCATTTTCTTGTCAAGGCTGGGCTGTGCATCTAAACACATCCAACAAACAAAACACCATAAGTTTGAAGATATTTTCACACACAAACTGTACAAAAAATGAAAACAGTTGATAAAAATCACACAATTTCAGACCAAATACCAAAACTCGTGGAGCGTTTTTTTTTTTTTTTTTACCGCATCAAAGACTTTTTTTTTTACTTCACAACTGTATTTCACGAAATTCAAATGAATTTATGAATTTTAAAGTAGTGGCAGTTAAGCAATTTAGCAGCAACATCACATTTTCAGCAATTTATATGCAAATGTAAGACAAGGGGTGCTGCACAGTGTAGAAGAGGAATTTGCAATTACTTATACACTCAAATGACCTGCAACACTGATATATAGACTAGAGGTAATGCTCTATCAGTCGCCACTCACCCAAACAAACACAAACTGAATTAAAAAAAACTGCTTACCAAACATTTCCTGACTTTTGTCGTCACATATTTCAGTGTTAACAGTTGATCTCAAAGGTAACCTCACTGACCCCGTTGACAGGGCCGTGTGCATCAGCCACTAGATGGCAGTAAAGTTCTGGGCTCTTCTGCACATAGACACACACATGTACACACAAAAACTACATTGGCAGCCATGCCAGAACAGGGAGTGAACGTGATGAAAGACCACAGCAAAAAGCAGACAAGCAGACTCAGCCGCGAAGCACGTAGAAGTGAGGTTTAGGGCTGAAGAGAGTCCAAAACATTCCTAAAAAACTATAGTTCCCCACACCACAATGTTCACATCTACAGCTCCGAAGCTGACAGGCAAGCTCTAAAGCAGGGGTTATTTCTTTTCTCCTGTCAAGCCACTAAATCAGACCTCTGGTTGTGGAGATGGGGCTCTCTCTGAGTGGCACCAGCAAACTTGGCTGTAAAAATAAGTGAGCAACCATTCTGTATTCCATATTAGTGTCAGCGCTGAAGGCTATGTGGGGGTCGCTGTGTTGATGAAGAGAGACAGGCGAGCTGGAAAAAGCAGAACTTCCATTAAATTTAGCCTGGAGGGTCAAGAAGTCATGGTGCCCGGGTCCTCCATGTCAAGCTTCACTAAACTTTTTCCTCCCCTTCACTCAGGCTGGAGGGTGGCAGCCCCACCAGAAAGTCAAGCCGTTTGTGGGTTTAAGCGTAACGTCAGCTGTTTCTGGCTGATATTACTCCCTCTACCCCAAGTTGGTTTGTATTTCATACTTGAATGCTTTGAGAGCAAAAGAACATTAATAGCTTCAATAGATTTACATTTTACTGTTGGCTAAATTTAGCTTTCTTGCAATTTTGTGCTGCTAGAAAGGGGCTCACAATTATTAAAAAGTGCTTTCAAAATAGCAAAAGTTTTTTTTTTTTAAACAATTGGCACACACTGGCAACACATTGGAATCAGATTTAGAATTGAATAATACAAATAAATGAATGAGATTGCTGTTTTTAAAATCTTAAATCTTCATGTAGGTCCTCAGAAATTCTACACTCAGGAAAATACAAAAAGGAAATGAAATCAGGGAGAGGTTGATGATTTAATCTTAAAGAGATAAACATGAATATAACTGACTGGGTGCTGACAGTTCTGTGATAATCTTGTTGGCTGACTCTGCTTTTACACCAATGGGTTCTTACTATAACAAAAAAAAAAAAAACTTGATCTATGCTGTTAAATTGAGTTTTGAGGTTTTGTAGCTTTAAGATGATGTCCACCAAAAAGTCTCAGACCGATTCATCATTTTTTGTGTTTTCACATTCCCATTGTCTTCTGACTCTATCACTATCACCACCACTCTTCTTTATCATTGATTTTTGGCAGCAAATCTATTGGTAATTGCTCCCTTTGAAAACAAGCCTCCAGTGATCATTTGAGGAACTGCAACGTTTGGTACTTTTGGGTCAGCTTCAAATTACCAGTAGTCGCCTTCAAATATGTGAAGGTTTTTTTTTTTTTTAATGACTGGATCTGAAGTATCACAATCACAATCTGGAGAATCACAAAGTTTAGGGCACATTGAGAATATTTTGGTCTTGATCAAGATTTAGTCTGCTCATCTATTCACTTTATTTAGATATTATCAATTTAATACAAATACATTTAAGTCTATGGCAGTTTTGTGTTGGTCTTATTAAGTTCCATGACAAAGTAAAATAATTGAGAAAAAAAAAATCATATATATATATATTATGTTTAACAGCTGGTGAGTTTATCAGGTCCTTAAAAGTCATTGCAGCTTCTTTTTTGTGTCTATAGATATAGAAAAAGCCCAATATGTAATTTTGTTAAAGTCTCATTGGTGAGTGTCTGTTATAAATCAGTAACCCCCATCCCCTGATTTGGGATTTTTCCTTTCACTCCCACCTTGCAGCCCACATCACAGCACAGGCTTCATGGTGTTTCGTGCAGAGAAGCAGAAATCCTGGGAGAGAGCTGATGATTGTCTGTGATTACAGGCTGACCATCTCCTCTGGGCTCATCTGGCTGGTTCTCGCTCAGGTAACACTCTCCAAGTCATTAAATGGAGAGAGGCAGAGCTCTGAAAAGCCCGCCTGGGAGGCAGTGATGTGCTCTCTTCACCTTGACATTGCCTAGAGGTTACACCGTTGGTTTAGCAGTGAAGTACAGTTTTCAGAGGTGAGAATCATGAGAATGAAGCCTCCCAGATACATAAAAGGTCTCTCTGTGCTAAAGTCTCTTGGTTTTATCTCTTAAACAAGGTCTGAATTGCTGGTATGTGTGTCAATAAATTGGTGAGAGCAGCTTAGTGTGACAGGGTTAACACAGATGGCAAGTCTCCTAAAGCAAATTTGTGATATACTCTAAAATGTATTAACTGCGCATGTACACTCATATACACACCTTATATATATATATATATCCAATGTTTCCGAGTTACATTTTATATGACAATATGCAGCCTTTAACAAAAATAAAAAGGACAGAGAGAAAATGTTTCCCTTCATTTTTTGCTGAAAATGTCTGAAACGTTTAAATGTATAAAGTGTTAACTTAGAAGTGTCATTTGTGCACTAAACACATCAACAGTAAGGTAAGCAGAACTGTAAAGGCTTTAATGTCTGCAGTGTTACTCCAAGAATACAAAGATGCTGATATACAGCCATAGGAAACAAACGTGTTTCTGCACTTATATGGTCTGGATGAATACACAGATCTGATTGGCTGCTGGGTGCTCCGGAAAAAGTTCTGGTTACAATGTTCCACTTGCGCAGGTTTCTTCTACGCAAACTTATCCTTCATGATGTGGACAAAAACAAGCGGTAAGAGGTGAACTTTCTCTCTGAACTGATGTTTTATTGAACCTATGCTGACGATCAGCATATATATATATATACATATAGATACAGATATATCTATATATATTACTTTCCTTTGCAGCTACAGCGGCAGTCTGCTGGCCCAGCGACGCAGTGTGTTACCGTGACAACGAGCCGCATCATGTATGAAATAGTCTGCCTTTTGTGAAAAAGTGATCTAAAAAAAAAAGAATAAAGTACTAAAAATCAAATGAATGTTTATTTCTTTTGTAAGTGACCATGTTATAAGAGGGAACTGCCGCTCACTGAATATTTTCTCTATTTTGGACCATTCCCTGTAAACCCTAGGGTTGTGCGTGAAAATCCCAACAGATCAGCAGTTTCATGGGTTAACAAGAAGCCTAATAAAGTGGCCAATGAGGGTATGCGGACTCTTGTATGTCAGTGCAGTCGGGATTTAAAATGGTCAAAGTGAGACATCCACTGATGGCAGCAGTGATGGTAAACACACACTAGATTAAGTGCTATCCCGCGTTTTGACACAGCTGATTGCTGTCTTCCGCATCAATCGGTCCTACTTTAGCGCTGTCTGTCCTCTCACATTTCCTAACAACACTGACAGCGTGTTGAAAAACTGATTACTGAAAGAAAATAGTGACAGATTCAGGGCAGAGGGCACAAACACTAGAATAGTCACCAAATGCCCCAAACGCCTGTCATCATAAAGTCCTTTTCAAAGACATCAGAGGATTCAGAATGGAATACAAAAGCTTTATGATTGTTGATAACGAATTGCTGGTAACCTGCCACAGTCTCTTGCTGGTTTTAACCGAATATCACTCAAAATACTGTGGAATTCACTAGAGTGACTGTAGTAAACGTTGCTGCTGAATTAACTCTCAGAGGTGCCTGTGATCCTCCTGCCTTATGCTTTTTCCCGTGCCCTCCCTGTCGTGACTAGTGCTTCACCCGACTCTCTGGGGACTGGAGTCCAGCCAGTCGTGTGTAATTAAAAGCGCATAAAGAGAGATCAAGCTCTCTGACGCGCTTTCTACTCAGGATTGCCTCGAGGGTAAATCCAGTCAGCTCTGTCAAGCTCAGCGAGTCTGATTCATTATCACTGTCTTTACCTTGATTTTAAGGAAAATGACAAAGATCTTCAATTTCAGACATAGATATACCTCAGAAAGGACTAAGATAAATATTTAAAACAGATCTTAAATTTGTTTCACAAAAGATATCCTGATGGTTTGAAGCTTGTGAGTTGCGTAGCTGGAGACAGGTAAAACAGAAAACAGGGTTAAACCTAAGAAAACTTTGATTGAATTGACTCACATTGGTTACGGTTAAATTAACAAATAAATGTGTTCACACACCCCAAGCCATGAAGAAGGTGGCATGTCAGGGGATTAAATGTCATTCTCTGTTCTGCTGAAGGAGACTGTGGCACCAAAGTGCACATGGGCAAGAGAGGAAGAGTCAAAAGGCACTTTCAAAACTGATGTTCACACATTTTTTTGTCCAAAATGTTCTAAATTCAGTGTAAATCAGTAGAAACAAGAAAAATGCAGACAGCTGCTGCATGTGATCCACACCATCTGCACCAGTCTACACCAGCACCATCCTAAAAGCCTGTTCCTTAAAGATTTAACATGTAAATATTTTGAATCTGCATTCATTAAACTCATTATTATCATATTGTCCTGCATCTAATCACATTAAGTCAACACCATCTTTCAAAAATATCTCTTAAATGTGCAATTTCAGTGAAGAAAAGTAATGATTATTCTTCAGCAGATCTTGAGACAAAGTCCCAACATTACCCACAATCCAACATCTTACATGATTTAACGTTTGTTAAGAGTTGTAAACAATTTCAAAATATAAGTCTAAAATAGAACTATAAAAGATTTGCTTCATCAGAAAAAAGCGAATCTTAGTAGTTTACTTTTTTCTGTTTTAGGTTAAACAGAAGCATTTAACTACCTCTATTTCTTCTATTTCTCTATTTCTTTTTACTGGCTTTTGATTTTTCAAACTTTACCAGGGCCAAGGGATTGTGTTTTATTAGATATTATTCATCAGTTTCCCAGAAATAACAAATTTAGTCCTGTCCCACAAGAAAAATCCAAGATGTCAGGCCCTACAAGTTTTAAAGACCCAATGTGATGAAAATTGTATTTTTACATGTTCTTGTGGCATTTTTCTGATGATGGAGGATAAATACAAAGAAAATTAAGTTTAAAATTGCATTTTTGAGTCACTATTCAAATCGTTGTGAATCAGGAACAGACAAATAAATGCTGCTTGAAAAAAAATTATTTGTGCCATAAAAAATGCACTGGGCAGGCCACAAGCTTCCTGCTCCAAGCTCTCAGCAATGGACAGAGAAAAGGGGGGCAGGGTTGCACTGTGCCAACAGTCCTGCCCACAACTCTGAGACAAATTTTTTATGAACTACTGTCGCTCTGCAGCAACTGTATCCTAGAAAACGACACAGGATTTATTTGTTTTTAGCCAAAAATCAGCACAATTGTGGTTAAATAACCACTGGGGGCGCTTTTAAAATAGATCAAAAGATAACTAGAGTGGGTCTTTAATATCTCATATTTGCATCAATTTCTGATTCTGTTATTTTAGCTTAATTTCTTTTATTTCTTATTTCCCCCTACTGAAAAAAAATATTCATTTGTCAACGAAAACACTGTTTTAAAAGAATGAGATGAAGGCATCTCAGAATTTTACTCTTCCAGACCTTCCAGCTAATGTTTTCTCATCTTCTCTTTGCTGCAACAAAGTAAAATCTTTTTTTTTTTTTTTTTTTTTTTTTTTATGTGAAGAGCAAATTTATTTTGTTTTATCTGAAAAGTGTCTGTACCAAAAAAATGAAAAGCAAGTTCAAAGTTCACCTCCTTTTGCTAGCTTACTTTTCATTATATTTACATTTTATTACTCCCACTGTAGAAAAGCAAGGCAACATCAAAGCTGGAAGAATAAAAGCAGAAAAGGTGCAGAATGAGACTTCCTTAGGGGTGAAAACACAGCTAAATGTAAAATGCATCATTGAAATCTGTATTTACTTTTGTTGTGTAATTGCGTTTAGTGCAGTAAAACATCTTGACTCAAGGTTTTTTGAGTGAAAAATCTAAAAGACCAAGAAGAAACAGGCTATTAAATAACCAGAGGTAGACTACACTTAATTATGTGTTGTCTATTTTGCAGACACAGTGATTGTGCATTGGCGGAGTCTTGGATCTGGAAGATGTGGTGGTTTAGTTAATCATGGAGATGGTGGTATATGGGGTCTATTCTGAGGTGAGGTACATTTTGGACTGGAACAAAAGTGGTGGAAAAAACTGCCAGGAAAGACTCCAAAGGTTTAGAGGGAGCGTGGGAGGCTCCCTGTTTGAAATGGTTTATAACCCCCCCCTTTTTTTTTTCTTCCATAAATAGGATTTAACAAATGCCTTTTTATTTTTCATGGGCTGTTAATGAGTTCACATTTTTTAACCCAGAATAAAGGGTAGCAACCCAAAGATGTGCAGTCGGTGTTGATTTATGGCTGTCATGCGGTAGTCATTTGAAATAATCAACAGTTCACACCTTACTGATATCCAAGGCTGCCAGTTTATCGCAGCCAGACATGCTATTGAGACCGCTGGAATATTTTAAACGCCATACATCAACGCACGAACTTGTGTGTATGCCACACAGACACACCTTGAGGTCGCAGACCCCATTACTGTGACAGGTTCCAATCTTGTAGAAGACGGGCCAGCTTGGACCAAGAGACAAAGCCCTGAAACGGGGTTACACTCACAAAACCAGAGGAGATGTAACGAAAATGGAAAGAGATTTGAGATTTATGAGTGTGAACCGGGCGTGCTCACTGCGTGTGATGTTTCAAACCATGTTGGAAGAATGGAATTGTTGTGGACTGCCTATAGACTCTAGGAATAACGCAGTCTCATACAATGCACATGACCACGCAGGTGTGGAGAAAAGGGAAAGCAATTAACTTTTGTCAAAAAAGTATCAGGGAAAAGGAAAAGCATTACTCAAAGTACAGAACCACTTTAAAGTATGTTTGGATAACAGAGAAAAAAAAAAGAGTTTTCCACCAAAACTCCAGCTTTGCTAAAAGCTTTGCATGTACCTGTGTGTAAACATGCGTTTCGAGCTTCCACGCTCAAAATTCTCATGTCCGCGCGTATCTACGCACGTTTTTAAGACCGTTTTCAGGCTCTACGTACAAAACTCGCAACCGTTGAACTTTAATTAACAAAGAAAACGTATGTGAAATACACTTACTCTGCCTTTTTTCAAACAGCCAATCACAGAAAGAAGAAAGTTGGTATTGAAATGTTTCAAATTTGAAAGTAGTTTGTCAAATTGGCTGCTGTAGGCTCAAAAATCACCCCAATAGGGTAGGCCTGAAGTGGTACCTTGGGACATCACTGAATGAATGATAACATGTTAGTTTTGACCTTTGATTTTTCTTCAATGTCCACGTACTAACAAAAGCATTTCCAGTATCTATTTGTTACTTCTGTTGAAATGATGGACAAATATCATTATCCAATCAGCAATGTCCTACAGTACCTACCTTTATGATTTCTTCCTTGTTTTTGATTTTTACTATATTTTTATTCTATATTTTTACTTTATTTGATTACTTTTGCTTTCTAAAATGTTCACTTTTCATCTCATTTCATTTTTTAAAATTTTGGTTTGATATCTGCAATGTAATATTTTTATTATTATTATTTGTTTTGTTTTTTAATTGTTGTGATCTTTAATATGTTTTTGTAATGAGTAATTTTTTTTTTGTGTGATTTACACTTCAGGGCCACCGTACCCCAACCCCCAACAGCATGCTCACAAAGACTCAGGTGCTGGTTTCAGCTCCCATAAAAGAGGGGCTTAAGCTTCATTTCCCACCAAATGAGTTCTCTGCTGGTCAGATAGACTAAACCATGAGAGGGTTATCACCAAAACAGAAACAAAGCAATTTACTTTTTTAGAAGCAAAGAATTTGAGCAAATTGCATTGATAAAAATGTTCTTTTTTTTGGCTTTTTGTCACCTGCTAATTTTGCCTTTTTTTAACCAACGTTAAATCCATTTTTTTCTCCTTTTATTTCAATAAAGTGGGTTGACCTTTACTGCATTGTACGCTCGCAAAGCATTTGGATGTAACCTGACAGCCAGCCTCACTGTGAAATATGGACACCTATTCTATGCTCCTCTCCCCTTTGACTCCATCTCCGTTCCCCTTGGCTGCCTTTAATTACAGATATAGGGATAATCCAGTTGCAGAGCACTAGCCTGAGAGGGGAGAGAAGAACCAACCAGTGGTGGTCATGTATCCAGATTGGGAATTGCTTCTCCCCAGTACAGACAGAGCACCCCTCCCATCAAGAACAGAAACTTGTCAAAAATGACTGATTGCCACGTCTCTATGCGAGACAGAACCCGACTTACGGTCTTCAAGCTGTGCCTGAGATGTGATAGCTTGACATGGTGAACAATAGATTCTGTCAGGGAACGCGGATTTTCAATATTAAAAAGAAAATGACACATAGCAGGTGAGTGGTTAAAATAATTATAAGATAGGTGCCTCGTATTCTTTCGGTGTGTTCTTTTCTGATGAGAAATAATGGATGTTAAGGCTGCGGTTTATGGAGTCTTTTTAGAGGGATATTTTGCATATAGCCCTGAAGCAGCCTAGTGTCCCAGAAATTCCATTTAATAAAAATTAGCTGCCTTTCTTGTGGACATCATTCTCCTTCTTAATTAAAAGATGAAGATAAAAATTGGTGGTATCCAAGTATAAAAATATATCCCCAGGACTTTTTTCACAAAACACGTCTCGGCGCCTACATGAAAGGAAGACACTAATGCATATTTCATGCCAATGGGAAAGGACTGCGATCAGTTCCTGTACTGGGAGCACTAACAAGGATGAAAAGGCTGTTGCTGTGCTCCATGAGCTGCGTTAAGCTACGTACACTCCAGGCATTTGATGCACATTCAAGAATGCGCCAAAGGACCATGGTGTTCACACTGGACAAGCAGTGGGGGGCAGGAGGGGCTTCTTCATCTCGTTCTTCTTCTACTGTTTAATAGCACATGTCCGCCACCTTTAGTTGGATGAGGTTTTGTTCAAAATGTGAAAGTTGTGGAAATTGTGGAAACAGATTACCATCATGTCAAGAGAGTGGCTTTGGTTAATTTTTTTGAAAGACAAACGGATACATCTTGAGGTTTGTCGCCATGTCTGCGTCACTACCAAACCCGAGTATGGGTAAGGAGAGGAATGTTTCTTAAAAATATAAGTTGTATTCAGAAAGAGCAAGTTGTGCACAAACTTTGCAGAAAAAATATGAATACAACATTTATTTTTACTTTTGACATGTCTGTTTTGAAAACGACTCTTGCTTGTCTTGAATACAAATTTCTCCTGTTAACAAACGGTCAGAAATGCATCACAGGCATATACACAGAGCATCCATTCAACAGAGTGAACATCCGCGTTGAGGCTCATTTATTAAACTAAAATAGAATTAAACTATTTATAATGTTATTGATCCCCTGGCAGGGAAATAATCTTGATGCAGTAGCTCTGCTGGAAAAAAGATATTAACAGCCATGTCATGCTACCTTTTTTGCATTCTTTTTTTGGCCAACAGTGGAGCGTATAAACAGAGCAGACATCCCTCATATTAGGTGTAAAAAGGTCCATGTTCATCATAATAAATCAAAAGAGAGATGTTAATACGAAAATGATGAAAGAAAATAAAAATGCCTAGCAGGCAGCGGAGGGATCCCTTCTTAGCTGGCCAGTTTTAGGGACAAGCGGGACGGGCGCTTTCGTTCCAGCCTCCAGACCTGTCCAGACGTACCCTTGGCTTAGCTCAACAGTAGCCAGGACAAGCTCTCGGCAGCACCGTGACCCAGAAGGGATATATTATTTTACTTTTTTACTGCCACAACATTCAGCTGCCAGTTAACGTATTTTAGCTCTGAGTTAGCTTAGCTATTTTCTGTTTTGTTATCCTCTTCTTATCAAGTAATTTTGACAGATGTGTTTTTTTTAACACCTCATAAGTGGAGTGATATGTCTACTACTCCTTTTGGGCCATTTTCCACCACTTCAAGGTCTGAAACAATCCGCTGCTGCATTGTTAACATGGGTCAGCTGTCGTCGTCTGACAACCACAAAATGCGTCAGCTGTTTTATGATCTGTTTCATTCAAATTTCAACAGCGCTATGGTTATAAGGATCATTTCCAATGATGGGATCAATAACATTCAAAAAAGTTATATTTTATTTTAGTTCATGTAATAAAAATAATAATAATAATAATATGCATGCACAATGCGAACAATCAATGTTCTGGGACTCGATGTATTTGCATGTGACCAAGTGACGTTTTTTTGACAGTTTGTTAACAGGATAAATTCATATTGAAGATGAAGAAAAGTTTTCTTCAAAACAAAAACAAATCCTATTTAAAACAGACATGTTAAATGTAAAACTAAACGATAATTTCATAAATTCATGTATTCATTTGTGCACAACTTTGTCTTCATGAATACGTTTCTTATTGACAGTTTCCTTACCCCATACCCTAATCCCTGACTGGTCAAAATTCAACCTGGCTTAATTAAAAACACACATTCAATGGCCACTTGTTTTGAGGGTAGAGCCCAAAAACGGTCATAAAAAATTGTGCAGCTTCGGGTCAATGCGTAACTTTTTAAAGCAGAAAGCCCAAAACAGGAATTTACACACGTTTACATAGACTTTTCATTGGTAGTGCCCACTTGAATGTGCATTACCAAGGGCAGTGTCAATCTAGCTTTAGAATGCAGCTCTGTTCAACATGCAGCGTACAATCAGGCACAATCCAAAGGTGTGTGGGGGTGTTTCTGTCCACTTGTACGGAAGTGTTTGTTTGCCTGCAGGGTGTGGACTCAGCTCCACTGAGCACGATCGCACAGCAGGACTTAGTTCCTGTGTAAAAGAGAGTAGCACAGTAGGGTAACACACACACATATCCTCACCACGTTGTTCAAGGCTTCTGTAAAAGATTATTTCCCCGTTACAACAGGGAAAATACAATGGGGGGATTTTCAAAACCAAGAATTTCCAAAAATAGGGTCCACAGATACCCAACTTTTAAACTGGATTTATTCTGTTCATTTAAAACACTGTTCAGATTTTAGTTTTAAAATCTGAAATATATATATATATATATATATTTGGTGGTGGAAACCAGCACGATGAAGTGGCAGAATTGTTTCATTTATTTGAGTAAAATGTTGTTGCTCATGATTGCACCTTTTTTTATTATTTAAGATAATATTAACACTAAATATCTTTGTTCTTTAAGCTTGATGCCCTTTTCTAGATCTGTATTTAGTTTTGACATTGGAAAAGGCAAATGATTTGAAGGTGTTTCCTCTTTTTTCAGAGGTGATTTCAGTTCACACATCTTCATAGATAAACTTACAGCAGTTAGAGTCGGTATCTGGGGTTGTGGTCAGTGAAATAAACTAAACAAGGAGGCTTTTTGTCTAAAATGTGATAGATATAGAACTTACGTGACTTAAATTTTTTTTTTTAAACCACATTTGAAACATTTCCTAAAATTTGCAATTTCTAATGTCCTATTCGAAAGTTCATTACAACCTTCTGAAATTTTTTTGGAAACTTGGATAGCCTATTGCTTTTCCAAACACTGTTGGAAAACTGACAGATTGGTCTGTAAACCATGGATGTTAAATCAGTCCTTGATGCCAGCTGTCTTGCTGGTCCCTGACATACCTGCTCTTGTATGGGTCAAGTGGGTTCTGCTGCACAGGTAGAAGCTGCAAAGCTATCCAAGTCTGCAACTGACACCTCTGATCTAAAATGTAAATTCAACTTGATTGAGTTTGAGTCATCGGAAAAAAATCTTGAGACCCATCTTGTTAGATGAAGCCATTAAATAAACACTATAGAGTGTTTTTGCTCAGTGATTTCTTTTGTTCTCGGTCCTTTAATTTGTCTCGCAGTCATGTCGTCATGGCAATCTTTAACAAAATAGGTGGAGATTAAATAAGCTTAAACTGATTATGTGTCTAATTTCCTTTGGCAAAAAACTAATGAATTTAGAGGGTGATTACATATGACGAATTGGTGATAAATTAGGCAGTACAGCATTATGGGTAATATTGTCATCTTTATCCAAGTGCACATATGATACTATAAATACAAAATCACTTTAATTTAAAATATTTAAATATCTGAAATATTGTTTAATCGACTAAAACACTTGTCTACCCAATGAATTTTAAGAAAAAAAAGACGTTTTAGATGCAACATTTACATCATTTAAACCTGAGGACTCTGGGGTCTTTTTGAGCACTTTTTTAAAGTTCACTAGTTGCTTTATTAATATTTTTTTCCAGATATGTTTTTCATTATATTAAACAAAAAATCCCCAATGAACCAGAAACTGTCCAAAAAAATCAATTCCGAGTGATACATTTTGTCATTTTTTTAGTACAAATATAAAAAGAGTATAAATGTTTGTCTTATGATAAAATTTCAAAGATGTAAGGACAAAATAAATATGTATAATTCCATGAAAAATCTAATAATAAAATTGTAGTTGCTAAAATGTAAAAAATGTCAAAAAAATAAAAATAAAAATAAAAAACAACACGCAAAGCTCCATTCAATTTCCAAAGATTTATTCCAAGGGGAATCACAATTATGTGTCACGACTCTTAGGTTTGTTTTAAACAAAAACTTTTACATCTTAAACCTTTTTGAAACCTTCACGTTAAATTTGGAATGAAAACTGAACTATATACTAATGGGCTTTTAAATGCAACAGAGAGTTTAGAGACTACTGAGGGTTAAAAAGGAAAAAAAATGAGTCTTTTTGAAGACCACTCACAGAGGTCATCAGAAGCTAACAGAACCAACACCTTTAATCTAAATTTAATGTACCACAGGATGGGTACAGGAAGCAGATGGATGCCTCTGTGGACTTCCAAGGTCATAGTGGACCAACAGTGGAGCACCACCAGCAGGTGGCTCTGTTCTCTCCTGGGGCAGTTCGCCATAAAACACGGAAGAACATCTGTTGTTCTGATGTATGTGAACAAGCGATATAAAAAAGCAATTATACACACATTTTGGGATGAAGTTCGCACTCTTTTCCTGGTCTGTGTGTGAGTGACTGACTTCATTTTAGATGCACCAGCAGAAAATAAAGACAATGCAAACAGAAAACAGCTGGGCAAACAGCATGCAGTTCGTTTGATTAGCAGAGAGAAAGCAAGCAGAGGTTTACGCTGCTGTTCAGCTTTTAGACTGCTGAACATTAGGGTGAATGGAAATGATTGGGGCTTTTTCAAATGTTCACCAAAGCTAAAGGCCAGCTGTCTGTGACCTTTTGAGAAATCAGGCATTGTGGGTAAAAGTCATGGTCAAAATAGTGAAACTTTCATCCAATAAGAACTACAAAGCAGAGATTAACTAGTCTTGCATATAATCTGTATCCACAAGAGACTTGGATAATACACAGAGACCCATTTTCTTCCCTAAACCCCACCAAACTCATGTCAATTACTCAAAATTAGAAACTCGTTAACACCGTAAATAGATGACCTAATTTTAGCGAGATTGAGATTTGGACTGATTGCTGGAAGCTGTCTAATGCAGGCACGCAGTTGCTATTCAAAACTTATCTGAAGCCCATTACCTAACCATCTGTCCAGCTCAAAGCCAGGATCGCCGTTAGTGGGCTCCACTAACCAGGCCACACTTCATTACAGTCTATTGCAAAAGCGCTCACAGCAGTATTTTAACTGTGATTCTGCCGTTTTTAGACAAACATTTTTAAAAAAAACTTGTGTTGTTTTGTAGGACATAGTCTCTGCAAAGCGGCTGTAGTTCATTAGCAATTTGCTCTGTTTGTGCAGAGTAAGCCTTCCCCCATTTCCCATTATCCATCTCTTTACATGCTCTCCCGCTAGCTTTCAGCCCCTCACAATCCAAACCTTACATTACCGGTGCATTAAAAATCACAAGCAATCCTGGAATTATCAAGCTGTGCAGTTTTGAGCCCGTTCTAATGAGGAAAACGAAGGTGTGCATAGTTGTTCATCCCACCCAGCGTATTTTCTACATCACAAATACGATCTCTTTCAAAAGAAAAGTATTTTGTCTGCTACTTATTCAAAACAATTTAAGGAAAGAAATAGCCAGAAATGAAATGTCCATTTAAAAAAAAAAATCCACGAGAACAGGTTAAAAACACCAAAAATATAATTTTCATTGGAGTGAATATCCTTTTAATGTGTGAAAGTGCGTACGGTGCGTGGATGGGTTTGTGTGTTTTGCAATGAAAGTGTTGCAGTAATAAGAGACTTAGGTTCCACGGAGCCATGCTGGGCACTGTATTGATCTGCTTCACTGCTGGGAGGACTGGAGCGAGATAATGATGACTGAGATTCTACATTCTAGTATCACACACCTCATGTCTTTGAAAATGTGCTTTTCGAAAGAAATGTATCACCTCTGCTGCCTATTCACTTTGTTTTGTTCTTTTGTAAGCTGAACAAAAAAAAAGTATATAAAAATGTAACAAATCTAAAAACAGTTGATCAGAAGATTATTTGAAGAAAGAAAACATTTAATATAGATATTTTTTGAAACTCCACTCTGATGAACCAACAGAAATCATTTGCTATCAACTGCTTAGGCCTCGTGACACCATCCTCCTCCCCTTTCATCCCATCACCATCCGAGTGCTGTTCTAATGCGCCCATCATGTCTGCTTCATGGTTGGCTGCAGCATTCATTAATTCCCAGCTTTAAAACACAACCAAGCGAATAATGTTAATAATTGTTTGTTGGTAGCTAATAATTGAGTGTTTCAAATTTTTGTCAAGTGCTTGCATGGCTGAACACGAGTAGATGATGTTTTTCCAGCAAAGAACTGACAAATCATTTCGCTATTTTTACATTCATGAATGAGACTTTGTGGTATTTGTAAGGAATCAACAGAAGAATCATACTGGAATTGTTTTGTTTTCTTGTAGCAAACTTTCTCACTGTAAGAAAGTTATCTTAAATGGTTTCTAAATGAACAAATGGAAATATTTTTCTCCTAAACAAAGTATTAGCTGGTATGGAGGACTTTCTGCATCTCCAGGTTCTGGAAAATAAACAAAATCTTGTTAAAATCAAAACTCAAACTGGCTCTGAATTTGCACTATTCCTGATAACATAAATAAGGCCACAAAGCGCAAGTCAAATAACACAGCACATCCGTTATGTGCTGACCTAGGAGATTACCAATCCAGATTTCCTGCAGCTTTGCTGCTAGTAATTCGTGCATTTCAGATGAAAACTTTGTTGCATAAAGTGAGCTTTAGCTTAATGGCTTTACCTGAACGGGCTGCCAAGAACGTTGATTGTCACTGCAAAAACTGATCCCAAAGAAAGTTGCTTGCTGTCTTAGTTTTGCAAGAAAACAGGTCTTAGTGGCTAGATTTTTTTTTCTTAAAGTGAGACTTCTTGGTAAGACCATTTTTCTTACCTTATTGGCAGATTTGTTTTTGCTTGTTTAAGGAACATTTGCCAATGCGGTACAAATTTTTGACCAACTTCTAACAGGGCTGTTTTTGCATGTATGAAGGCAATCAGCTGGGAATGGACCCAAAACCCAAAAAAAAGGTGGTAACTCTTAGTTGACCTCAGCTGACTTTGTTGCACCAAAGCTCTAAAAGCTACCATCTTTGAAGATGAAAGTGCCAAATTTCCCGCAGCTTTAATGCAGTTTATTTCATCTCCACACTGTTACAATCGCAAAGCTTCTTCTCCAGTTTAACTATGCAGGTAGCATCAGAAAGCGCTTGGGCAGGGAAAAAAAGACAAATTAAAAGTGAACATTCATATGCAAATATGTAAAAAGCATGCCTGATTGGGGGGGGTGTGCACGGTAACCTGCATGATGGCATGTTTGTTGTGTGAGTGCGTGTCCCTAAAGCAGTGTGTAGCATCTGTAGTAGTGTGTCCTTGAGGAGAAAAGCAGCCGAGTTATTACAGGCAGTAATCTCATGAGGAAATGGAATATTCATGAGCATTGTGTTGCACTTAGACAAAGCTCTCAAAAAGTCTCAAATGGCCATCCATACAAACAAAAGAAAGCCAGAATTGAGGCCCCTTTCTTTGCATGGGTCGGATGTCTGCAGAAATCTGAACTTTTTGGATCCTTAAGAAAAGGCACCACCTCGAGGGAGCAGATTTTGTAATTGTTCTTAGCAAATTTACACGTTTGTTGGCATAAAAAAACAAACAAACAAACACAGAAGCCTTGCCATGTTTCTGTGCAAAAATTGGTCAAAATAATCTTGCAGCCATAAGAAATATTTAATTATCATTGCCTAAAAAGACAGGCGGCAGACTTATTAATTTATTTTTTGCGAATACCAAATATATCTCCTCCTCTGAGGATTATGAGGACGCATGAAAAAAACTAGGATGGATATGAGGGTTTCCAACCAAACCACGGACCTCAGCAATTACCCCTGAAATAACCTCCTTGATTGATATCTCAATTACGCCGTGCCTTTCTTGTATGTTATCTTGTCTTGCACAGCCCTCCTGTTTCCATTCTCAACTGCTCAATGGCACGCTCAGAGGAAGAATGGGGGTGACCTTGCCCCCCGCCGCCCCCACTCCCTCGTGGAGCTTCTCTTTCGTACACTCTTGTCTATCCAATTATATGTGACTGCGGCACTTTATTGAATTCTCCTTTTCATCTTTATGTTGCCTAAAAGCATGCCGAATTAGAGAAGCAAAATGATTGCACAAGAGAAAATGTTCCGGGAAGTCAGTTTGGTTCAAGAAGCTGTCCGGTGAAATCACACGGAAATTTCTTTCGGTAACGAGGCAACCAAAATTAGATTTGCTGCGCCATGTTGGTGGCATTGAGAAGGATAAACAAACCAGTCAGCAGGAGACACATGTAAAGATAGATAAAGGTGCTCTGAAAAGATTTTTTTTGTTTTCCTTTCGCTTGTGTATCTGAGTGAAACAAAAGGAGTCTTACCTGACCGCGGCAAAAGGGAGTCATCACCAGAAGAAGGACATGGCAAGAAGGAAAGAAAGGAAAAAATCACATTAGTTAACAGTCTTATCAAACAGTCATCATCAAATATTAGCAAACTACCTATGTTTTTAAGTGGTGATGGCTTTTGGGTGCAAAGTATACCAAGCTAATGAAGCTTAGACTTAATTGATTTCAGTTAAGTGCAGCAATTATTCGGAATTAGGGGTTGATGCTTGGTCCTGTGTTTTTTTAAAGACCCACACAGATTATAAATTCCTGTTTGTGCTGTTTTCAAAATGTTCTTGTAGCTTTTTTCTGATGACGAAGGGCATATTTAAAGAAAATTAAGCTAAATATTGCATTTCTGAGTATATCTTTTTTCAAATAGTTTTGAATCAGGAGCAGAAGAAATTATGCTGTTTTTGAAAGCGCTAGAAAATACATTGAGCGAGCCACAGGCTCTCTGCTCTGCTCCATTCCGATGCATTCATTTGCAGACAAGATCAATGTACGTCTTTGTTTTCCTCATCTGGGCTAGCATCTGGCTCCAAACTGTCTGGCAGCAAAGCTCAGATATTGCTCAATCTTTATGGTGCACTGGGAATGTAAGGTTTGGGGTGTGAGGGGCTGCAAGCTAGTAGGAGATTGTGTAAACAGAGAGCTCTCAGCAACAGGAAAGCCTACTTGCATTTCGGGATTCCACATTTAAAACTTGTGTTCATGCATTGCTATGCAAGTTTTTACGTCAATTTTTGGGCTCTACTGATAAAACATATGGTCAATGATTGTGCGTAGCTAATTAAACCATGTCAAACTTTGACCAATCAGGGACTTATATTTGGTAGTGACGTACATAGATTTAGTTTATCTGGTGAACCCAGACACGACAAAGAGCCTGACGACATCTGCATTTGTTTTTTCAAATAAAGACAAACCAAGGCCACTCTCCTGACATGGTGATAATCCATATCTGGGATTATAAGGGTGCTAGCAATGAGTAACGAACAATGTCCAAAACCATGCCCAAAATGAGGAGATTTGCACCGCTTTTACATTTTGCACAAAACCTCTTCCAACTTTAGGTGGCGGACATGCACTAGTACACATTGGTTAAAGAAAAAGAAGAGGAATCCTCTCCTTGCTTATCCAGTGTGAACACCATGGGCTAAACGTGCATTCAATAATGCATTTTTAGCATGTTTTTTGAAGGCGTGTCAAATGTCCAATATGAACGTAGCCTTATTATCTATTGCTGCTCTGCAGAAACTGTCCTAGAAAACAACAGCCTTTTTATTTTGGCTAAAAACAGCAAAATCATATCTAAAAGACCACTGGGAACACTTAAATTAGCTCAAAAGATGATTGGAGTGGGACTTTAAAAGATGTTCAGCAGCAGTTTAGTACATTCAAACTGCAAAAAGCATCCCACATGTCAGATGTGGTTGGAATGGATGAGCCTTGGAATCCGGGCCCATTCCGCATGAGCCGGTGTGGAACATTTACTGAAGCTTCACCCTGTTTGGTTTTAAAGGCATGCAGACGGCCCCCAGTCCACCCAGACAGCCAAATGACACGTGAATAAAAATGAATGACTTTTTCATGTGCTCTTCGGAGGTAAATTGCTTGAAGCATCTGCGCAGTTACAGCTAACAATTTCATGCTGGCAGTGTGGGTAGGCCAATTTTCAAGGCAAACTTCTTGTTTAATTGGCACACTGGTTTGCATCAGATATGTCCTCCAGCATGCTGATAACCAGGAAAAATATGACCACCTGTTTGCAACAACAAACAGCTCGTTACTCCATGAAAAGTTCTGCGCAGCTTTTTGGCTCTATATCTGTTCTGAGCTGTAGCTAGTTTTGGCGCTGATCCCAGTAGCTGAGGTTTCCAAAGTATTTTTTCCACAGAAAAAGAAAAATCTCCTCAAGGTTTTAACCTACAAGGATTTTCTGATTAGAGGATTATTACAGTTTGCACAAAACCAAGACATGACAAAAGAGTTTATTCCTAATTCATCTGATCATCATTGAGGTTTTGCGCAGGAAAATCTGAAGATATTTCTGTTTTTAATGTGGTGGTGGTTCATGTATATTTAGAGCTTCAGACACAGGAAGATTCCATCACTTTAATACAAATATTATTTTATATTTAGCTAAACTTCAAAAGAAAGATTGGCTGGAAGCTACTTAGTTGAGTATGCAAAGAGTTTCCCTGGGGTTTTTCTTCAATCCACTGTTCAAAAGTGTTTGCATGTGCATTTTTCTATGTAGTCCAATGCATTTTTGTTATCAAATGTCCCCTCATGATTCTTAAGCTACTCATCGCTATGTACATTCACACTTTTGGGTTGTGATTAATCACGATTAATCACAATGTTTACAAGTTACATTTTACTCGACAATATGCAGCTTTTGAACAAAAACAGGCCAGACAGAAAATGCTTTATTTCATTTTTATTGTCTGAAACGTTTAAATGCACATAGTGTTAACTCAGAAGTGTCAATTGTAAGATAAGCAGAACTGTAAAGACTTTAATGTCTGCAGTATTACTCCAAGAAAACAAAGATGTGGACAAAAACAGGCAGTTTGAGGTGAACTTTCTCTCTGAACTGATGCTTTATTGAACCTTTTGTGACAATCAGCACATATTTTATATATATATAAAACACTTTCCTTTCCCGCTGCAGTCGAGGTCTGCCGGTTCAGCAAAACATTGTGTTAGCGAGACAATGGGTCGCATTAGGTATCAAATAGTCCACCTTTCGTCAGAAAGCAATTTAACATAAAAAAATAAGAATAAAGTACTAAAAATCAATTGAATATTTATTTCTTTTGTAAGTGACCATGTTACAAGCAGGATTGTGTCTGGTGCTGTCCAGTTTTTCATACCATCTCTTTTTTGGATGTCACGACTGTGATGGTTACTGGATTCTGTTCAGGGATGCTGCTGTGTTCTTTTCTCAGAGAGACCAGCCATTGAGCATTGCTGTTATGTGCTGTCTCTTTCTCCCATATACTTTTCCAGTACTGTTCAGTTTCCAGCCTTGGTGGGTCTGTTCTGCTGTCTTGACCCTGCCACTGAGCGTGCACTTTCGCAGGTTGACTTGCGTACAGCCTGTTTATCCATCCGGCTTCTTTGTCTCTTATGTACCTCTTTAGGCGGCTGGTCAAGGCCAGGAACCTTTCTTTGGCAGTTTCCAGTGCTTCAGGAATGGACATCTGGCTGTATCTATTAGGCACTTGCTTTTTCAAAGCACCTCTTTGGGCCTCTGTCATCTGACTCTTCCCTCCGAGCTGTCTTGATCTTAGCCTCCAATCGTTGCTTCAATGGTGGGTATTGTTTTCTCCCAAAGTTGCTCTTATAGCCATGCATTTTAGGGATCACTGCTGCCAAAGTGTAAACCAGCCCATTGGTTTCTGTGATTCTTGAAGTAGGATTTGCCCTCAATGCTTCATTCACAGTTTCCAGGAGACTTTCAGGTGGTACTTCACTCAACCCTTGTAGTTGGTGTCGAGGTTGCCTGGTGTTCATCCTGGACATGATCTTGTCTTTCAGGTCAGTTGCTGCCTCGCTCACTGTAACAGTGGTCATTGGGGCTGTGTTCCCAATTTTCCGGTTGGGAGGGTGGTATAACCTCCTCTCTGACCTGATGTTGTGGCTCTCCTGTGGATTTACAATTGTGTTGTATTTCATCAATCTCCAGTTGCGATAGCAGCTGCCGTTTGTGGATCTTTAAGCATTGAGTTACTAGTTGTTTGGCAGTTAGCCTTAATTGTGGGTTCCGAATGATCCATTCACTCCACCTTCTCTGCATGTAACCTCTCCGAGTAGGGTTACTTGAGTAGTAGCATTCCAACAGAGCCTTATTCTCACATCTACTCCATTTCCGTCTTGTTCCAGTTATCCCACTGTCCATCGATGTGCTCTGGTTCCCTAGCACCTGACGCAGACCTTGTTTGGCCGGGCGACGTCTGAGCCTGCATTTCTTTCATTTTCTCTCATATTTTCTGAGGTAGGCAGTAGTATTATGGTTCTTGCCCAAGGACCCCCACTGAATGATGTTAATAGACCCTGTTGTTAATCATTATCATTTAGTTTCCCTTGCCAAGTTTATATTGAAACACTAATGCTTTGATTTGGAGATTTAAAATGAAAAGAATATTGAATTCAGTTCAATATTGAGTTGTACAGCTGTCGGAAAACTTTTTTTTTTTTCATTTGATTGAAAACCACCTCCCTCTCTTCTGCAGCATAAAAAAACCAACAGTTCTTGCTGAGTTCTAACCACAGCTCGGTAAATCAATCAAAATCAAAGCCTTATCTAGAGAAAGAAAAACCTTCTGATTCACTCTTCTGTCTTTGTTTTCACATATATTCCACCTGCAGCAATCAAACTGTCCACACTTGTAGTTCTGCATTCGTCAGATGCACCCAAAGTCAACCTCCCACACAAACTCTTCAAAGCTGCTCCTCTATCTAACCACCTTTTTTTTGCTGAAAGAAACAGAACAGAAAAAAAAACCTTTTCCTTTGACATCCCACTTAGGCTCACCCAGATTTCTGGCAGTGTTGGTTGCCCCTCAGGCTGCGAGCGGGTGATGATAAATTCTTTGGCATTAGCATAAAGATCAAGCCACCGGGTCAATTGTTTGAACTTGTCCCTCCACAAAAACCTTCAAACTTGTCTGACAGTAACTATGCTTTATTGCTTAAACACCTCCCGCCTTTAAAACAAGTGTGACAGAAATGTTCACACATCCACACACTTGATGTGATAGACTGTTATTATAATAATATTCCTATTTAAATGCATGGAGTTGCATTTTGCTACAGGCCCTTGTGCGAGGAGTGGCTTGAACCTGACAGATGCAGAGATACATTATTTTTCTCCACAGATTACTTGGAGGTCACAGTCATGATGGCTTCCACCCCGAGAGGTATTTCAAGTGTAATGTTTCTGCAGAAATTAAAACGGCCTTTCCTACAGTTTTGAACAGTTAGCAGAATTTAGTGAGTTTAGGCTGCTAGCGATACCCATTTGATCAAAATCCTTTTCAGATTTTCTATTTAAACATTTTAGAACTTTTTACTGTTGAGTTGGCCAAAAGTGCCAGATCCATGCCTAAAGTTTAGAAACATTTGATCATTATGTCACAGAAAATGCACCTTCTTGCTATAATATTTTTGAAAATACTCAAAATGGCATTTACCAATACCTAATAGGCAAGAAATACACATTTGTCATTCAACATTAGCCAAAAAATGCTGCTTGAAGACAAGCCAAGAATTTGATCATTAAAGTTATGCATTTTATTGCTTTAGATCAAATTAGCTTGGAAAAATACACATTATTAATATTTATTTTAGATATGTACCTGGATGTTTTATAGGCAGTAAAAACTTTTGCTTTTGGGCCTGTCTGCTGTTCTGCTGTTATCAGAATCTTTTTATTGTCATTATAACAGTAAATTGTAATGAAATTAGATAGCAAACAAAAAGACTGCAGTGTGCTAAATAAAAAATAATCACTGTGCAAAGATGCAAAATAAAAATACATGTGAATACATAGGAGAAGAAAAAAAAATAGAATAACATATGCACTTAATAGGTAATCCCATCGTCCAGCTGCATGTATTATATTTTAACCCAGTGCTCTCCAACATTTTAGATTGTATGGTCACAAATAAAAGCAGCAAACGATTTAAAGTATTTCCATTTAACATTTAGTGAACGCACGATTTTAACTTGATTTTCTTAGATAATAAATGTATTCTTGATTTACTGACATCAAACTTGACAAAAGTTAGCTCAGGTTTTATATTGATTTTGACAAAAAAAATGGCATAATCCAAATTTTAAAAAAAGAGAATGAGAATGTTTAAAAATAAATTAAAGGATCTTCTGAGTGGGTCTTTTAGCTTTTGTGGTTACTAATGAGCAACCTGGGGAAAAAAAACCCTCAACCTCATCACTACTCTCCAGAACATAAAATAGGGGACAAAAAATGTAGCCATAGTTTGTCCCTGTGATTCGAATGAGCAAAAATAACAATGTTCTCCATCTCCAGAACTTTCCACTGCATCAGTTTTCTCTCCACAGGCCACCATGGGGCTCTCCTGTTTCCATTCCCATCCAGAAAGGAAGTGGGGAGGTAAGGCACCAAGAGGGTAATTCAACAGGAAGCATGAATTCCAGATTTATGTGGCACAGTGTCATTCCTAACTGGAGAAAACAGTTTTAGTTCCTTCATATATATGTGTTAGTTCTTGGATTTTATATATTTGCATTTATGAAGGTGGGCTCAAAATGCCGCTGGACATTTTTCACCTTTGCCCACTATGTGTGTCAGTCGATAGCGAGACATATGGCGGCGTGTGCGGGGTCGGTGCAAATGGAAAGTAAGGAACGGGCAGCATGGAGGGGTGTGTGGCCGCAGGGCCATGGTGTGGACAGCACCAGAAAAGGCTTGGTACTGTGCCTCGGCTGCTCAGAGGGACACGTCAACGCGACCTTCACACCTGAATACACCGAGACAAGAACCGCACCATGAGGGGCAAACCAACGGGGTGAAAAGTGAAGAGAGATGAAGCTGGGTTCAACTGATCAGAGATGACATCGGCTTTACTGTGTTTTCAGCTAATTTTAAGAATGCCTCCAAAACAAAAGAACTTAAACTGGAACATCCGGATCTGCAAAAGATGTTTTATTCCAGACTTTTATTATCTTATAAATTTAATATTACATAAGTCTATTTTATTTATTTTACCGACTCCATAATGGCGTCCTCAGTGGGCTCCTTTAACACCACAGCTTTAGCTCCGATATAACAATCTACAGTGAAATATTTGTGCAATTAGCATAGTTCCAGTGGATTCTGAAGTGGACAAAAGCAGCCTTGCTCTGATATGCATCACATTAAGTGAGTGATATGTTGCATGTTAGAGCAAACTCAAGATTAAAGATGCTTTTTTTTCAGCCAATTCATGCTGAACATATAAATGGTCAAAGGATTACTGCGTGTCAAGAAGCGTGTGCTATTTAGGTGCTACTGGTGACATCTCCGGGGCAAAAGTTCCATCCCGATCATCTTTTGAGCTTTTGGAAGTGTTCCCAGTGGTCTTTTAATTATGATTAGGCCATTTTTAGTCCCGAAAAAAACAATCTTTTTTCTAGGACATAGTTTCTGCAGAGTGACAGTAGTTGGTCTGAAATTCACTTCTAAGTTGTGGACAGAACTGTTGGCGTGGAGTAGGGCCACCTCCACTTCCCATCATTCTTTGCTTCAAATCGTGCCAGCATTCAGCCCCTTACAACCCCAACCTAACATTACCAACAAAAACATTGTTCCCAAAGGTTGCCAATTGTAGCTTCTAAATAACACCAGCATTTTTTCCAAAGTCCTTTTTTTTTGTCTGCTCTTGATTCACAACATTTGAATAAAGAAATACTCTGAAATGTAATTTTGAGCTGAATTTTCCTTATATTTGTCCTCCATCATGAAAAAAATGCCACAAGAACATGTTGAAAACACTAAAAACAGTGGTAAACCCACACTGCTTGTACAGAAAAAAAAAAAAAACAAATACTTGAAAAGCATTCATTTTGTTTTTATTCACCTAGTCATAGGTTGGGTCCTTGCAAGCAGTTTTGTAAAACAATTGCACTCAGTGAGATTAAAAGTCTGAATGTTAAGGTTTTAAAAATTGCATCTCCTAGTTCAAACTAAAGCAGTGTTTTTGCACCAACTTATGCTTCAAAAACATTGTTACATTCAGAATTTGAAATGTTTTTGCAAATAATAATAAAAACCAAAAAAAAATAGTGCTACCCCATTGCCGTTTGTCTTTCCACATAGGAAAATGCTATTTTTAGCAGCCAGGCTGCCTTAAATATCAGCCGGTTTTTCATGCTGTCTGACTCTGTCAATTAACCTTTGGGTTAAACGTGCCATCAATGGCAACAGCACAACACAATAGCCTGAGCCAATGTCTTCGTCTCTGTCCAAACACTCATCATCATCTCACACAGACTCTGTGCTGACAAGTGAGCGATGTGTACGGAGCCTTCATGGACAGTTCTAATCAACTGTACATGTTTGCATGTTGATTTATGTTATAGTTTTAACACAGATTCTCGCCTCCAAACAAGGCTTTGAACTTTTTGGAAACCAAGAAATCTCAAAATAATCCATTGAAGCTGTCAGCGCAATTTCTAATTTTCCTATTTTTACCTGGAGCCAAAACAAAAATCACAGCCAGGACATTTTCACTGTCAAACAAGACCTTTCCCACAACCTCTTTGTTTTGACAAAAGCAGCTTGATTTTTTTTTTTTTTTTTTTTTGCCAATTCACAGCACGGGGCTTTGCGATAAAGTGAAAGCTTTGAGACGAGTAAAAGACAAGGCCCATCATGTTCAGCCGGTAACAGTGACACATCAAAGAGGAGGCGCTGGCCTAAAAACCTCAGGCACTGTCAGACTGCATCTCACTGATCTGTGACCACAGACAGACTGCAGTACTTTGAGCTGCAAGCATCAGCCTCTTGCACAGTCAGGACGGCTCACTTCTACTGGAAGGCACAAACACAAACAACAGCAATGCAGATAAAAATAGTGTCTGTTTGATAACAGGTAAAAGAAAACTTCAACACTTTTTAAAAGAAAATGTGGTAAAAAGTGTGTTTAAAGATAAAAAGATCACAGTGAAGATGAACCAGAAATGTCAGCTTTCAAAAAGTCAAGCTGTCAGCCTTGCGGTAACAGAGTGAAAGCCTTTTTTTTTTCTCCTTTTTTTTAGCACTTTTTGTGCATGCACAAATAAAACATCCTTAATCCAAGTAACAGCTCTTTGTGGGTATGCAAAGAGAAAAGGATTCTATGATGACATGTTTGGGACCAGCTGCCTGTCTGTCACTATTTCCTGCCAAGAATGTTTGACAAGTGACAAACAGGCTGGCAGCTCGGCGCTCCTGCGGCGGATTTTGAATGAGAACTAATGTGGAAACTTAGCGATCAATAATCGTTGAAAACATACCAACAATATCTGAGATATCATCAAACGGAGAGGTGATGCCCCGAGTTCAAACTCTCCTGACACAGTCATGAAGTTGTCACGCTGCAGTGGATTAACTGGCTGCTTAAAGGTGCTCCTCTCCTTGAAAGATCAATGTGCCTCTCTTAAAGGGGCAGACTCAGCAGCCACAAATACTCCTAACCTATCTGACATCAAGCTAACAGTCTTTCTACACCACAACTTAACCAGAAGGCCTTTAGAGATGTTCAGTTATCACACAGTTTTAGTCTCAAACTCCTGCTGGTACTGTCAGGAGTCTCAACAGCCGGTGTTCATCACCTTTACTTTATTGTCAGCTTACATGCAGCTTACATAGTATTCAGGTGAGAAACACACCAAAAAACATATAATTAGGTATTCTTTATAGCAACTTTAATATCAGAACATTGTGACTAAGTCCCAATAAACTATTACTACTATTGACTGTAAAAAAGAACTGGACTGAGTGACCCCTTCCCTCTCACATTCCAAACAGGAAGTACCTTCTGGTCCCAAAAAGTCAAAATCCCATAGACTTCTACTGAGAGATACACCACTATTACTCATATTTATCAGAATAAGCATTCTTGCTCTACTAACTTTTTTAACGTTATTCAAATTATAAACAAGTCAATCAAATGCTTTAAAAAAAGTATGTGGGGCTCACTAGTCCCCGCGTCAACTAAAATGTTTGACAGATTTTATATATCCTGCTTTTGAGTGTTAGGGGTGTGGTCTTCCTACACGCTCACTCCTGATTGGCGAGAGTGGTTGCCATAGCAGCGATAACTCAGACCAACTCTGACCAATCACTGCTTACTGACGTCGTCTGGTTCCAACAGCGTCCTTTTCGTGAAAAAAATTGTGAATGGACTTCATTTCGTTGGAGCCGGAAGTAAACCATTTACTGTGGGTGATGTCACACTCACTTGGTCCAGTTCTCATACAGAAAAAAATGCTTTATGTATGCCTTATAATGCATTAGAATCAGACATAGCTTTCAACTTCCAATAGCTGACACTTTATTTAAACAGAAAACGTTCTGATGTCAATTAACTGATTTCATGTTTAGCTGGAAGCTGAAGTAAAGAAATTTTAACCTAACAGGTCAACACTATTTTCCACCTTTCTTGTTGTTTTTATCACATCTTTTTTCCCTGACCTTGTTGTATTTGTTGATGTAACTAGTCAGCCCTTGGCCCTAAGGCTTCTACCATTTGCCTGGCTCACCTGTCAGCACATCAAGCCACTGATATTGTTATACATGTATATATTTGTTTATATATATATTATATATGCTTTAAAGAATTAGTAACGGCCAAGCCTTACAACAAAAGCAACGACAGAGGAGTACCTGAGTTAGAAATGAGACAATTATCTAGATTCATAAATCAATATGACCCAATTCCATTAGATGGGCAATTGCACAAGCAAACTGGTTTTATTTAACACTGTTAATGCTTGGCTGTAAACATAAAAACTGCATAATGTAGGTAAGCTCAATGCAACTCCACTTCAAGAAAAAAAAAAAATCCAATAACCAGGAGCTGTTTAGTCAGACTCATGAGTGGTTTCTTGGCATGCTTTTGTACACTTTTACATGGTATGAATTACTTGTGCAACGGAGTACAGCCAGTTAGTGAGTCATCTGCCGCTGCATGTTTACACAGCAATAAGGCATGAATTTTTAAGGCTTCAGCAGAGCTCATCGAGGACCACCAGCAAAGATCACAGGCAGCTCAGAACAACGTTTGGACTGAAAGGAAAGCCTGTATAAAAGTGAGGAAAAATCTGACACATTTAAAAAACAAATGTTGGTCTTTTTGAAAAAGACCATTTGTGATGCATCCACTTGCAGTGAAATAGTTCCGTGAGCGTCTTTCTTTTCCTCATCTGACCTGAAGTCAGGCTTAAAACTATATGCATAGAGTCGATATTGTTTGCCATTTTTGTTGCACCTTTAATGTTAAGTTGGAGGTGTGAGAGGATGCTATATATGTAAACTGATGGGAATTGGGGATGGTCTTACTCTGCACCAACAGTCCAGCCCACAAGCTCAGAGGTGAATTTCTGATGAACTACTGCTGCTCTGCAGAAACTTTGTAGTAGAAAAATCACACAGTTGTTTTGATTTTAGCTAAAAACACCATATCCCTAATAAAAAAAAAAAAACCACTGGTTTTGGTTTTAAAATAGATCAAAAGATGATGGGAATGGGTATTTAAATCTGCTGATTGTTGAGCTACATTTTGATTTGAAGTCCCAACTGACCCACTTATCGCGTTACGCTGAGTAAGTCTTCATTTTACATTAAAAACTTGTGGAGATAACCCACAATCTTCTTTCTGAGAAGCTTTTGATGAATATTTCATTTTTGCTTCTTTGACACAACACTTTTTGGTCACTTCAAAGCTAC
>BSAI01000101.1:20923601-20942705 GCA_036245035.1 Adrianichthys oophorus | reverse complement strand
TAGCATGTACAGGGGGGTTGGGGGGGGGGTCTAAAAATTTCCTTGTAAAAAGGCGGGATGACTTTGAAGCTGCACTGAACACTGAACAGAGAGAATGATTGATTATAGAGAATGACAAATTCCAGCGTCTCTTTGCAAACAGAATTCCTACATTATTTGTAGTTTTTAGCCTTAATAATGTGCACATTTAGAAGCTGTGCTCTGTAGCATGTACACCCTTCATACTCACAGGCTAAAAACGATTGCAAAGCAAAATAATTTGTAAAAGATTATTACCAATGTGGCAACATTATGAGGGATTTATGAGCAATAGTTACACATTCTGTAAATGACTTCTGACATCAATGGAAATAATGATGCCGCGATCTTCAGACTTGTTTTTCTTTTGCATAAGCTTTGATCCAAAACCAGATCAAGATCTTTCCAGCTGCTTTTCAAGAGCTGTTCAATCAATTCCAGAGTGACTCAAAACCCTAAGGGACTTGTCTACAAAAGGGATTGTAGGTGTATATTTGAACAGTTTTGGGGTACACGTATTTAAATCAACATCTGCACTGAAAATATTCAACAGGATGCAAAACAACAATTCAGTGAACTTGTTTTACCAATGATCCATGAAGAAAAGCAACACCTGACTTCACTCAGCTGTGCTGATGCACAAATATAAACACAATTTAAGAGCAACTGCACGTAAAACAAACCCATTCTAATTCCATTTTGAGCTTGGTGGTGAAAACAGAGCAGATCCTGCTGCAGATTCGAAGGATTCCAGAGGACATCTGCAGTCTAATTAACAGAGGTCAAGAACAGGCTCCACCTTGTCTTAAGTGCTTCTCAGCAGGAGGAGAAAGAAAAAGGCGACCCGGGTGTCCTCTTTTCACCGGCATGCGGCCGTGCACTGAGAGGCCTGCAGGGGTTACAGCGGTGCATGAGAAACGTTTGAGACCGGAAAGTCGCTT
This sequence comes from Adrianichthys oophorus, assembly GCA_036245035.1. Taxonomy (NCBI): domain Eukaryota; kingdom Metazoa; phylum Chordata; class Actinopteri; order Beloniformes; family Adrianichthyidae; genus Adrianichthys; species Adrianichthys oophorus. Next base: position 20,941,746 of record BSAI01000101.1, on the reverse strand, counting down.
CGAACCCTGAGTCCCGGCAAGCCCCGCTGCCTGACAGTGCTCAGCCATCCACAACAAGCCAGAGATAATGGATGCCAATGGATGACAGGTCTCTGTGGAGGACATCTCTTCGCTTTAGAGAGACAATGAAGGAAGACTAGGAGAAGATAGATCACACACACATGCTTTGAGAGAGCACTGTGGTACAAGACCAGGGTGAAAATAACAATCACAGCAGAACGTCAATTCTAATGAATCTGGCCCTACTATTCTTTATTGGGTGTTTTGCTCATGTGTTTTAAAGTGCATGCTCAACACAGTGGATTACACTGTTAGGATAATTTGGTCCAGATTGGTTGAAGTGATCATACCTTTAAATCAATTGGGAAGAATTGGATGATAATCATTTATTTAATCATTTATTTATTTTATCGTTTATTTAACTGTTAGTTCTATTGGATCTCAGTGCCGCATTTGATACAGTTGATCACACTATATTACTCAGTCAACTGGAAAACTGGGTGGGTCTCACTGGGCCGGCACTAAACTGGATTAAAATATACTTGGAAAGCAGGAAATATTTTATGTCAGTTGGTAACTTCACACCTCAGCCAACGGAAATTACATGTGGAGTTCCCCAAGGCTCCCTCCTGGGGTCACTTCTATTTAACATCTACATGTTCCAACAACATTAGTTGCCATAGCTATGCAGATGACACAGATATATATTATAATGACACCAGAAGACCGAGGCCCTGTACAGGCTCTTGGTAAATGCATTGAGGACATTGATGATTGGATGTGTCCCATCTTACGTCAATCAAACAAAAGCAAAACTGAAGCTACTGTCTTTGGGGCTAAAGAGAAATGGTTGGACGACACTACAGAGCTTCAATCTATTAATTTTAACACCACCAACCAGGCCAGAAACTTGGGTGTAGTGATGGACACAGACCTACATTTTGATAAACACATTAAGGCAGTCACTAAATCAGCCTACTATCATCTCAAAAATATTTCAAAGATTAGAGATCTAATTTCTAAGTAGGACCTGGAAAAACTAGTTCATGCTTTCATCTTAAGTTGACTTGACTACTGTAACAGTGTTTTGACAGGGCTATCAAAAAATCAATCAGGAAACTACAGCTTTTTCAGAACTCAGCTGCTCAGGTTCTCACAGGAACCAAAAACGTAGACCACATCAGTCCAGTTCTGAGGTCTTTACACTGGCTGCCTGTCTGCCAGTGGATAGATTTTAAAGTTATGTTACTGCTTTATAAAGCTTGAATGGTTTGTCACCAAAATGCATGACTGACCTCCTGCCCCAGTATATACCAGCCAGACCTCTCTGCTCAACTGGATCCAGTCTTTTGTCAGTTCCTAGAGTCAAAGCTAAACATGGAGAATCTGGATTCAGCTTCTATGCTCCACAGATCTGGAATAGACTTCCAGAAAGTCTTAGATCAGCTGATCAGATAGAATAATAGTAATATTTTAGTTCGATTTTTATTACATCACTTTTTTCAAAATATGCTTGGAAATTAATGTACATTTTATTTAAGACAGAGCAGATTATTTCATGAGGGTGTCCCAATTTTTTTACATGACTGTATGCAGTGATTGAAAACAACTACTGGAAAATATTTTACAACCTTCTGGATCAAATGTAAGTTTGAAGTTAAACGTGACATCTCGAATTTTCCGTTTAACGCCTACAATTACTGTTACTTGAATGATCTTGAATGATGAAACACACTTTTTAAGGTGAATCTCCTTTTTTGGTAATTTTCCTAAAGCTGTTCTATTTGCAAGTTAAAAAAAAGGTAATAAAGTGAATATTAAAACAGTGAGGGATTTTTTAACTCTTTACTGTGAGCACTGTCATCCATCTTTTGCATGTAGAGAAAGTCACGGAAGCAGTTCTCGATGGTTTTATTTAGATCTGCGTTAAAAAACATAAAATATAAAGATGAAACTAGATGAGCTCTGCGCAGGTGGCCATCTGGTATTTAAAGGCACTCCAAGGAACACTACCATCTGCTGCTTTCCACAGTTCTTCTCGTGTATGTGGATGAAGCTAACTCAACGGTTGACAACAGAAAGGTGGTCACAAATTATTTCACCAGAATGTAATTTCCTCTTCGAGCTTTGTCTCTTTGTTTTTAACATGGCAGGTTCTACTGCCTGTCGCATTTTCTCTCTCTTTTTATTTTTTTTTTTGCTTTTGGTTGCACGTAAAGAAAATACAAAAGCAGCTTCCATTCTGCAGATTTACTTAAGTATTTGCGCCCGCAAGCCTTTCTCATCTCCCCGAGGCCACTTCTGCCATGCTCGTCTCACTAAATAGCTGTCAGTATAAAAAAAAAAAAGACAAAGTAAACAAGTAAACGAATAGAAATAAGTCTCTCTGGTTTATGGTGCTCTCTTGGTTTGCCCTCCGACCATTTCAGGAGACATCTGAGCTCTTGAAACATAGTTGTAGCATAGGTTAAGTACTGCAGTTGGACTGTAATGGATGGTCCTCATAAGGGGTTTGGTCAAGTGTTTAAATGTTAGCAATATTCATATAATAGAAGACACAAATGTGTTTTTTGTTGTTGAAATAAAGCTCATTCACATGTGCCAAGAATTAAAGAATAAAAGGCAAAGCCACATGACTGCTAAACTCATTCAAATCATAATAAATGCATTAAGATTCCCTGGAGACTTACTGAACAATTCAGGAATATTAAGACTGGATTTGAGGTCTGACCGGGCAGGGAATGTCCCTGTGTCCCCCTAAAAATCTGAGCTGCAGCTCCACTTCAAAGAGCTGCAGAATTTAACACCTCTTAGAGTCTGTTAGATGTGGCCGTTGGGATTAAGACCTCAGCCTTCTCGCTATGGTTCCGCAAGATGTCATCTTTATTAGAACAATGCACGTTTGTAAATATAGGGCAGCGCGATTAAAGGTAGAAGAGATGGAAAGCAATCTGGGGAGACAAAAGAGCGGCACAAAGAAGCGTCCGTCTCTGCAGATGACTTTTGTGTCTGGGAGGCAGATTTTGTCCTAGTTGCTGTTAGTGGTGGGAAGGAAGGGAGCAGGAGGCCAGTGTTGGGTTGTGACGTCAGTGCCCTTGTTCTAATGGCCTCCGATGCTCGCCACGGCAACGCCGGGTCAAATAGAGTGGCAGTAATTGGCGCATAGAGGAGCATGTGAGCTTGATCATGGTAACAGCTTCACTACATGTTTGCGTCCCTGAGAGAATGTGTCAAAGTAAAGCTGGGTTACATCTGTGACATGAGGTTGGCAAAACACTGATTTATTGTCACAATATTATTGAAATAACTCATGATGTGGCATTGCCATGGGCCTCAGACATGCTGAGTTCTACCTATGTGGCTAAGATTAGTACTTTACTTTGTTGTTACTGTGGTCATTCTGATTTTATTACCCAAGGCGACTTGATATAGGAAGGGGCAACTGACTGTGAAAGTTGGCTGGAGCTGATTAGCTCTGTTGTAGTCGCCATTTTGGCTGAAAATATTCTAACTGAATCTTGTTTTTTCTAAAGAATTATCAAACAAATGAGAACACAGACGGTCACAAGCCCCTTTTTCCAGGTCCCAGTCTGAAGTCTTTGAGTATAAGTTTAAATAGCCGTATTTTCTGCACTATACTATTTCTGTATTTCTGTATTTGAATTGTTGTACATCAGCAGAATACAAAAAAAAGACTGTGGCTGAGACGTAGAGGCTACTACGGCAAGCCTCAAGCTCCCTGCTCTGCTCCATTCTGATGCATCCACTTGCAGACAAATAGATCCATGTCTTTGCTTTCCTCACCTGAGCTGGAATCTGGCTCAGAACTGTACACCTGGGTAGTTCCAATACTGTTGGCCATTTTTGTTGCACCGATAATGTTAAGTTGGGGTTGTCAGGAGCTGTAAGCTAGCTGGAGAACATGTAAACAGATGGATGATGGGAAATGGGAGATGGCTTCCTTCGCACCAAAAGTTCTGCCCACAACAGAAAGGTGAATTTCTAATTAACTACTGCCGCTCTGCAGAAACTATATCCTAGGAAACAACACCAATTTTTTACATTTTGGCTAAAAGTGGTATAATCATGATTAAAAGACCACTGGGAACACTTTTAAAAAAGATCAAAAGACGATTGGAAAGGGACTTTTAGTCAAGTTTCCATGTGCAAGATTCATTTGTGACTCCAGTTCAAGTCTCAAGCCTACTGTAACCCCAAAAGGACCATCCTCCAGCTGAGAATTCTCAGTTCAAAGACTGTGAACTAAAGGTGACTTATCTCATAATTCTACAAGTTAATCCTTATAAAATTGCGGGGGGTTTTTTCCTCAATTTTTTTTACTCTATCCTTTTTTTTTTCTTAAAATGACATTAGTTTATTCTCATAAAATTGTGTTTTTTTTTCATAATTGTATGACCTTATTCTCATAAATTTTCGACTGTTTTTCTCATAACATTATGACTATACTCATGAAATGATGAATTGTTTTTTCTCGTAATCTACAGACTTTATTTTTGTTTTTTTTAACGGTGGCCCTAATACTCTGTCATACATCTAAGTCCTTGAAAAGGACTTTTTTATGCTTGGTGCTTTAAAAGAAAAATCTGTTTTTAGCTTCAGCATAAACATATCTAGCACTGTCAGATGAGGTTATTGACCCTATTTGACTGTTCCCGCACCATTCCACTTTTTAGGTAAACACAAAGGGAAATACAGACTTCCTTAAACTTCACAGCACAGACAGACCCTTCCATTGATCTTTAAAGCAACTTGCCTTTGACTTAGCACTACAGCAGGCAGCCACGACTGTCTGATCTCTAATATTAACCAGGCCAAGGAGGTGAGGCATACCAGATGCTGGAGCACACCGGAAAGCCTGTGGTGTGAATTATTGACCAGTTCATCCACTTTCACATGCTGCCATTTTAGATTTTGGTGTAATTACAGCCTCGCTGGGCAATTTGCGCCATCGACCGCCTCCTCCAACCAAACAACTCCCTCCAGGCTGGGGGATTGCTTGTGTTGACTGCCACGAACAGACCAACAGCAGCATTAAACAGACTGTGAAAGGTTGAAGACAAAGATGCCTGTATGTGCACAAACAAACATAATGAATGAGTCTGTTTTTATTCTGAGCAACTGGGTAAATCAATTCCAGCTAACTCTGGCCGCGTAAAGAGCACCTACATTGAGTTTGCTGTGAGTAATTTGATTAGAGGGGATGTAATGGTTTTAACATTGACTTTGCTTTGCTTTGTTAAGTAGATCCTGAGTTTGTTTAGTGTGGCACACCTGTGACATACATCCACAGTTGGAGCAGAGAGAAATTCTGCTTTTCAACATGACTTTTACAATGTTGAACACCCTGTAACACTAAATCACTTTCATCTTCACTTTCAATTTTCCGAGAGAAATGAAAACTTGAGAAATGGAAAGATTAAAAATTCAATCAATCAAATAGAAATCCCTGGTTTTTTTGCTGCATTAAGCAGCATATTGGATGAGAAACCCTATGTGGTGTTTCTGTGGTTCTGAGGTCAAAGTAGCCAACTGCCAACTGGATGGTGAGTGGTTTGATTCTTTAAAGTAACTTTGGGCACATGAGTAAACTCTGTATAACCTCTAACGTTTTACTGCTGTGAATCAGAGGATTTTGCAAGGTAAAATGAGAAAAAAAGAAAGGCAAAAACGGATAAGAATTTACCCAAACTAGAAAAATGCTAGAAAAATATAAGAGACCATTAATGTCTACTACAGAACTTTATGGATCTTAAAAAAATGTTTTACAGATAATTAAAGCATATTAAGCAGTACAACCTGAAGCTTTCATGTTCCACCGTTGGGAGAACAAGGCGTGCAATGTGCTTAATTGTGCTGAAAATGGATGTAAACACTCCATTCTGTTCACACTGCTGCTGGAAAGCTGTCACATTTTCAGATGATTGTGACCTTGTGGCATCTGTAAGGCAGAAGAAATCCCTCAGTAACGTTCATTCTCATGGAAGAAAAAAAAAAGCTAAAGATAGCCACTAAATATGCATTGTGGAGTTTATCTGTAGTTTGTTTTGCTCCTTTATACTTTAAAATAGCTAAACATTTTGAATAAATTATAATACGGATTTCTTTTATCTTAAATTTAAAAATGAGAAATTTAAGAAGAAAATTCAGACTATCTTATACTTGTAAAAACACTCCACGAAGAGAAAAAAACAAATGAAAATCTTTACTTTTAAAATTAAATTAATTAAAATTCTCAATATCAAAATCCTCAAATGTAAGCTATAAAGAATAAAATCATGCATACTTGATGATGTGTCACATTTACTTTTTTTACATATCAAGATAATATTGACATTTGCTACTGAAATTAATAAAAAAAAAAAGTTTGTTTTTAAACAAGTGCTGTAAAACAAAAAGGATTTAACAAAAGAAACTGTTTACTGAGATGGAATTCTTGTTTTTTTTTTTTTTTTTTTTTTTTTTTCCATGCCTGGATTAAGTAGATTCACTCCTCCGTTACTGATGGTTTAAAAAGAGACAACAAAGTGCTGCAAAGAGCCACATAATAGCACGGTTGCCAGTACATCTGAGGGATGTCTTTCTGGACCACTGTGATGACGTCACTGGTGGAACAGGAGCATTGTGGTCACATGTGGTCAGTGGTTAATGTAGCGAAAAAGCCGAATATCAGAACTTCATTTGTCATTCCTGAGTTTCATCTTTTACCTAAACCACGGCTAAAGTAGATCCACATAAAAACAATCGGGGCGTTTTAAATTACTCATCCGTTCCCTCTTGACATATTTTTCAGAACAAATGTAAAAAGCAAAGTGAATCCAAGCCAATAAAATGCAAAATGGTTAAATAGTCTGCAAAATTGGCTTCGGGGTCTCTTCATGCTGCCACATTTTCTGCAAACAAGCTCGCTGTTTTATGACAACCATTAACCAGACAAGGCAGCACAAGACAGCAGGGACCTGGGAGACGGAGATCTCTGCTGGGAGAGACATGACTTCAAAGCAGCCAGGATCAATGATTCTGTTTGCCTATTGATCTTTTCTGCCTCTCAAGAGAACGATCCATCAATAAGGCTCAGCTATGGTCCTGAGAGGGATTAGGCTTTCAGCTTTAATCTAAGTCTCTACTAAATTTGAACAAAATCCCTTTTGTAATGAGATGTGTAGCATTCATCCAGTTGTTAATGGAAATTCCTGCCTTGTCTTTGCATGAACTTTACAGTTGTTTTTTCCAAAAACGAAGTTACACAAAGGATTACTGCAGTCTGCGTGATCAAATCACATGTGTGCCCAGGTATTAAGTAAAATATGCTTCAAGAAAACCAGTAATTATTAGAAAAAGAAAGAATTTATTTTTATTTGTATTTTATTTTTTAAGGAGTTATTTTTAGGACTGAAAGTTGAGGTTTTTGAAAAATGAAGTCTTGCTGTGGAGTTTTTGTTTCCTCCCTGCTAGTGTGGGTGAATGTAGCTCTACATTTAGTCATTTACAAACCTTACAAGGCTTTTAAAAAACATAAACATTCTAAATCAGAAATCCCTTCTATGAAAATAAAATAGTAATGGTTTACCAAAAACAGTGAATTTTTCACCACGACACAATCATTGTCAATATTCTATTCAAGAGGGAAGCCGGGATGTTTGATCACGCAGTTGTTTCATTCAAACACCAAATTTGTGTTGCGCCAGAAGATTGATTAAAAAATATTGTGAGTTCAGTGTTCAATAATGGAATAAAGATCATCTAAACTCACTGTTTTGCTTTCGTTACCTTTTATCTTTGCACCTTATACTAAGATGCACTTGTGTATGGGTTAAATACAGAATAGACCCCCTAATTAAGACTGCGCCTGATATTTTGGTATGCCTTATAGTAACATACTTAAATAAGGTACTTGTTTGATAAGAAAAAAATTAAAGAAAAAAAATCATAAATTGAAACTGTGTGCAGTTGATGTTAAAATTCTTGTAAAGATTCAAGTCAGACTGATTACTAACAAGCATCCAACCTTTAAAGAAGAACCAAACATCAGTTTGATGTTCATAATTAAAGTTGTATTAGTGATTTGTCACAAGGGAAAGCAACAAAGACTCCTGGTATTAGTGGTTAAAGGGATTCTTTAACAGCAGCTATCAGGACCCGACTGAATGGCAGCCTGCTGCCTCTGATCGATCAGACTTGGGATGTTTTATTGCCAAGAGGAAGTGCTGATTCCAGAGGTTACATGTAACACCCACTTCTCTTCTAATCCAAACTGAAACACCCTTTATATCTGCGGAGGATAAAGGAAATCAGCAATTATATGGAACAAAACCAAAATGACATTGGAAATAAGCACTATGATTAGAGAATCAATATTGATCACTCTGACGCTGCATTTGTGGGTTAATAGCAGTGTGTTACATTTATACAGAGGAAGTAGAAAACGCGCCTTCACATATTAGCAAAAATGGAAGCAATGAATAAAAATGCTGTTTTGAAGCTGGAGGTTTATTTGTGGTGGATAATGCAATAAATATATATATATAAATGACAAAAAAAAAATTCTTAAAAGACACGAAAAACTATTTAAATTAGCATACCTATGAATAAAAATTTTTTAAAAAAGAGTAAGTTAAAAATAATAAAAGATATAAAAATGCAGTTTCCTAAAAGGTTTTTTTCGCCCTGACACCTTTACAGTAACACGTGATGGCATATAAACTTAGATATAGAACATTAGTGCTAAAAATAGTGTTGATTAGCTTATCTCTTTCAATCATTTTCTTTTTTTGTTTTGTTATATCCATCCACCCAAAGAAACTAGAGGAGATGGAGACAGAAAGTGAAGTGTAAAGACATTTGGATAAGTCCTAATGATTTTATTATATCCTCAAAGACAGTAGATGACTGCATCTCCAATAACATTTGCAGACATGTACTAATTTAATTATAAACATATGCTGCCTCAGTAGTCTCAAATATTTAAAAGGCGATGTTGCTTTGTGACTAGCGTTGATAGATCTGGAGTTGTCTTTCTTTTCAGGCACAAAATGGGGCTCCACAAGAGGAAAAAATGTTTTTGCTATAAGACTAAAGCAGACAACTGCATGTCTCATGCCTTGTGCTCTGGTTTGCTAAATGAGAGCCACATTATGTGTTTCAGAGTCTAGTGCCTCTTGACGGCTTCCATTTCTTCATGGATTTACCAGCTGCCAGCTACTGATAACAAAAGCCATTGGCTCCTGAAGAGCTCTCTTCACTGCTGCAGCCAATGGCTGTCTTTTCCTGCGCCATCAAATTACCATAACAAAGCATGTTTATCTGCAAGATTTTCATCACATGAAGACAAATGTCTGTCATTTCTCTTCCTTCGTCTAGAAAATTACAAATGTGGTATTTGCATTCCAACACTACTGAGCCTAATTTGATCTTGCCAGTTTTGCCAGTGTAAACAGGTGTAAGATATGTGTAAACGCTCTTGTAATTCTCAGGGTGCTTTCACCAAACAATAAGCAAATGCTCTGCTTTAGATGTTCATCCACGGCTGATGATCACTCGCCTGTTTAGTTCTGCCTTCAAACTAAATAACATGGCTGCTTTGCGCTAAACAGAAAAGCTTCAGGTCTCTACAGAGACAGGAAGGAAAAAGAAATGTCTGTTTCAGTGCCATCTAAGTTTGCATAGAGCATTTGGTTTCCCTTGGTGCAGTCAGTTTATGCCAAGTGAAAAATGGCAGGTGGCCCGCAGTAAATTTTAAGATCGTAGCCAGCTTGGTGAGCCTGTAGAGCCAAAATGTGCATGCACATTTTTTTTCTACGGGCGTGCTGCAGGCAACAGGTCATAGTGAACACTTAAACAGCACATAAGTAAGTCAGTAAATTGCCAGTACGCGCACCTCACTAATGACTAGAGTGTGGTGTAAGGACACTGTACAGGAGCATCACCCATAAGTGTGTTTAACTTACATTATTCTTTCAAATAATTCACAATGCACTTACCGCACACAACAATCGTACTTTCTTTTTTCATGATGTCTCTTAAGTTGGCTGCACAAGCCTCAAGGGAGCTACAAGACACACCTGAACTCCCTGCAGCTGCTCCAACCCAAAAATCCCAAAGTCAACCCCTGTATGGGATATGACTAAGACACTAAGTGTAAATCTAAGCCACATGTTGCTGATCCAAATGAACCAGGAAATTCTGTTGTGCAAATGGGTGGGAAATGCTGATAAATGTACAATTTTATTAGGTTTTTGTTCATTGTGATGGGAAAATCCCATGGTTTCCAGCTCTGTACAAACATAACTTGGCAATCAGTATGGGCTTAAATATTCTCTGCATATCAGCCTTCAAGTACAGAAACAACTTCAGCAAAGGACAGATCGTATAGGTGACCACTGGTTATTAACTTTTCTGATAAACAGCCAATGCATCCTGTTATAGGGCTGACCCTTCCTTGTTAATCCATCATACCATTGAATAATTCTCTATCTAGAACACATGCTAAATAAATAAACTTTCTTAGAAAGCCCAAAGTGCTTGACAGTCACAGTCCATTTCACCCACACACAGATCCACTGCGGAACACTTGCGCCAACCTTTAACCACCAGGTTCACTTCAACACATGGGCTGGCAGGAAGGGAATTGAACCTGCAATCTTCAGATCAGAAGTCAACGGCTCGATCTCTGCACCACAGCAGTATTTCCCTTGTAAACTTGAGAATTGTCTTGATGGCTGACATGTCTGCAACATTTGCTTTGACATACAGCACAAGGGAGAGCACAAAGTGGACCGCTTTGCTTGGAAAAAGTCTTGCTGTTCCAACAACTGCTCATTAGGGGGCGGTATTGCCAGAATCAAGTTGTGACAAGGAATGACAAAAGAAAAAAAAAAAAAAAAAAACATGAAGAAAAAGTCAGACATCTCCCACTGGTTCTGACCATCATGTATTCAGAAGTGCCTGTTCCTTCTCACTCCAACACATTTGCTCACATCCAATAAACAAAGCAGATTATCTACGAAGTTCACCTCTGGTATGAACCAGCCTATGTTTCCTGTAAATCTGCCCTTAATGCAGGTGGATACACAGATAAATGTACAAACAGGCATCATGAATGAGGAAAATCTTGTGCTGCTTGCAATGATTGTTGTGCTGTGCAGCATCCTGCTTAGATAATGGCAGCACAAAGCAGTTTTAGTGGAAGGTTGGCTTAAGAGGCTTAGCGAACTGTCATGTCAGCCACAGGCCATTTAAACATGATAAACACAATCCAACACGTTCCTCACTGTCACGCAATGAGATTCCATGGACTTATTGTTAAACAGTGTTTGGAAGCTTTGAATCCTGATTAGCATTACTATCAAGGCCATTTTTTTTTAAAACTTTTTTAAATAAAACTAGTAAAAGTTTTTCTTTTGACATTTTAGCAAATAGAAACAATTGAAAAGAGCGTCATCTTTAACAGAGTAGAGAGATTTTGGAGATATATCTGACGTTAGGCACATACTGTGTTAGGGGTTGATTGTTTTCATCTGGAATGTCTGTCAAGGACTAATTTGGGACACATGGCCTCTCAGTAGTGTTGTTTTTTGTTCTGCACACTGAACTAACTGAATTTAAATCCACTCAGGCAGTATGGAGCATGTGTGAAAGTGTGTGTGTGGGCTCACAACAAACACAATTACGTGTGAGGTTAAATAACAAGAAACATCTCAGAGAAAATGCTGAGAGACGCACACAGAGATGCTGTTTGTGTAATCCAGCTGTGGCTTTAACAATCAAAAGCTGAATTAGCGTTAAGTGACTGGTGAGAGTTCTCAGCAAGTGATTTACAAGATGGTTGTAGTGAAGAACAAACTGAACATCCCTTTTTCTTCATGCCGGATTCATCCAATGAGAAGATGGCACCAAGGAAGTGAGACATCCCATCTCAGGGCTACACAGATAAAATAACAACGTTCCACATTTGCACTCTTCCCTACAAACAAACCTAAAACCCTTCCGGGCGCTGAGGGATTTTGGGTTGTCTGAGCCCATGGAGGGTCGTAGAGCTCCATGAGCTCAGGTCTGTCTTGCCGTTCCTTTGAGGCTTGTACGGCCACCTGAAGCGACGTCATGAAAATGAAACGTACGATTGTTGTGCATGTGTGTGTTATGAAGTATTTGTAAGGAAAATGTCAGTTGCACACACTTTTGATGTATGGGTGATCCTGTCCTTCGGTGCCCTAACGCCACACTTTGGTTGTTATTAGGTGTGCGCACAGACTGCTTACTGGCCATGCAAATGCCAAATGATTCACTACAATCTGTCACATGCAGCATGCCCATAAAAAAAATGTACGTGAACATTTTGGCTCTACAGGCTCATTGATTGGTCTACAATATTACAATTTTGCGTGTGCCACCGGCATGTCCTGTACCGACAGGTTTTCCCCGACAAACAGCCTGTATTGACTTGTAAGGGCAGTTGTAAGTAATGCTAAATTCACACTGGGCTTGTTGACATGCGTTCAAGCGACCATTTCCAATGAAAAGTTTATGTAAACACATGTATACGTGCATTTTGGGCTTTAGCATTCTAGACTCTTGCGTTCACGTGTACCTACGCAAGTCAGTTTTTGGGCTCAACATACAAAACGTGCGGCCACTGAACGCACATTGAAAGTTAAACCAATTGAACTTTGACGAATCAGGGACTCAGATTTGGTAGTAATGTATGGGTCCTTTTCAGTTTACAGAAGTGGCAACTGTAAAAGAATGTAATTGTGGTTTGTGCTCTTATGGAATTATATCCAATCTTTCATAAATCGGAATAAAGCTGTAAGAGAAAAAGCCTGGAGCAAGATTCGCTTCGACATTTTGCACCTAGACCCTTCCAACTGTAGTTACATGCGCTAGTATCAGGTAGCGACAGTCTATTGTGAACACCATATGCTGAAAGTGCGAACAAGAATGCCTGCTCAGTGTATTCTTGAATGCATATCAATGACCAGTGTTTACGTAGCTTAAGAGGTTAATTGATTCTAGAGCTAGAAAAACTGACATCATTTTGTATGAAGGCTACGTGCTTTTCTGAATGACATTGATATTTGCAACAGGAGTTCAAGAGCGAGGAATCAATTAAACAGTTGGTTTAATCTTTCAAATGAACCTACACTTTCTATGACTTTCAGATGCAAATAAAAGGTTTTCATTTAAGTTGACATATTCCAGTTACTGAGGATCTGACCTTCATGATGGTTAGTAACTACAGTGATTTCAAGTCAGGAAACGCTGCAAAGGAATGAACAAACAAGGTAAAGCCCTTTGATCAGACAAAAGTATCATTGTCAAGGCTTCTGTTCTTCTGGGCTGACCTTTGAATAAATATGCATTGAATTTTGATAGCATAATATAGAGCCTGCATGTTCATTGTAGGCTTAGTTGGAAATGAGCAACAAACAGTACAGCTGAGCATAAAAGATGCAGAACCATGCTCATGTGGAGAAATCTCCACACCGTGACACGTTTGTTCGTGCAGTTTTTCCAATCTGTACTTCTATTTGACACAGCAAAGAACGTGAAGAGGTCAGTAATGGATTTTTTTCTAAATATAGAATGCACACTGCAGGCTAGTCTTGCTCATAGTGTGCTCATATTCAATGGGACTCCACTTTAAAATAGATACCATTAGCGCAGCAAACCTGCATCTCATCTGTTCAGTTTATGAGGACAGGTATGCTTTTGTTCGTGTGTTATTACGATTTTTTTAGCAACTTGGCTTTTGATTCTTAAATATATGCACAACTGTAGACTAATAAAGTCACCCCAGCACAAACTGTGGTTATACACAAAACTGTAATGGGTGATGGATCACAAACCCTATAATAAGGGAATGTGGGCTGAGCACCATAAGCTGTTGTTGTGGATAAACTAAATGGAATCATATCGTAGCATCTGTCAGATAATTACCAAACATGATCCCATTACAAATAACAACACAGCCCATATTCCCATTGCTGTACAGAATCCAAACCCTCCAAAGCTCATGGTCTCTGGCCAATCACCAATACTGATATAATGGCTACCCACAATGCACTTTAAGGCAGATGGAGGGTTGCTTTCCATAATTGAAGGAAATGGGTCTTGTTTTGGCCTGCATTTGTCTTCTGATATTTGGCAAGAGAATTATTTGACATTTACATTGTGCTATTGTCTTTTTTTTTTTGGTCATGTGTGAGAAGTGCTGACAGAGCACCTTCACGTTGTTCAGCCTTCTGGTTCGATTTGTCAATACTTTCTTAAGGGACATAACCCGCACTTGAGAATCCTCAAGTGCGAAAGAATAAATGCTGTCTAGTTGTACAAGTATGGTCAAGGACATCAGCCAATTTACAAAGTAAAATCTAAATAATTTTTATGAACTAGAGATGCATTCTCTGTGTAAGGAGACTGGCTACAATAACAAGTAACTATTTCATTATGAATAGAAATTTCCATTCAATATTTTCTTTTTGAGGAAACGTCAATGAAACAACGTTTAACTTTATATCTCAAAAGCCTGTTCCATCCATCCGCTTCCTGAATCAACTTTATCCAATTTAGGAAAAAAGAAACATTTCAGATCACTAAATTCATAGTAAAACACAAGAAAATCAATTAGAAATACTCCAGGACAAACATTACAAGAATTTAATGTACCGGTAGTCTAGAATTTTTAAACAAAGTCGTGTGGTTTGAAGAAAGCTTGCATATGTAAGAGCAAGGTTGAATATAGGCATGGGTAAGGGAGGGGTAATGCCCCCTAAATGACATTATCCCCCACCATCCCAAATGAGATGGCCTACAAAAATCTACAACTAACTAAAGAAAAAAAAGTACTCTAGAGTGTACTCTAGACTGTAAAACTTAAATTCTCTTTCAAAATTTAGTCATAGACATCTTTTATAATTTAAACCTATAGACTCCTAATGATACAATTTACAGTAAAGGTACGGCAGAGTTTTCTTTTTTTGTGGTGTAATATTTTTGATGTGCGTCGATCAAAAATTCCCTCCATGGGTCTGAATAAGGAGAGCAGTGAGACAATGTCATGTGCTGAGAAATGGCTCTGCGTTAAAAAATGATTCAACACTCACCACCCATAGCCCCCTGGACGCCTTGCGGCAAAACACATCCACTTACCTGCAAGGGGAGAGAGACAAAAAAATCAATGACCGCACACTCAATTATTTCACAACTTAGCAGTCGAAGCAAGTGCTCCCTTTGTTTCCTCAGGCAGAAACAGAACGATTCTGTCTTCACTATGTACGCTATGCAGCATCTTACTGAGATATGAGTTTAACATTTCAGGACCCAACCAGCTGCTTTAAACTGTCAGCAGAAAAAATTGACAAAGAGTAAAGCTACCTGCACACCAGGCATGTGATGCGTGTTCACGAACACACTAAACGGGCATTCTTGAACGCGCTATTAACATACGGTCTTCACACTAGACTGTTGCTACCCAATACTAGGGCATGCACTCACAGTTGGAAGAGGCTTGGTGTAAAATGTCAAAGCGGTGCTAATTTGGCAAATCTTGCTCCAGGCTTTTTCTTTCACACCTCTCTCCCAACATATGTAACACTTGTTTTCATTTCATTCCGGCCAGGCACAAACCGCAATTATTAATTTCTCTTTCATGAACAAGTTTCAACGGTACCAACCGTCTGTGTTTTAAGAAGGAAGCCACCAATATATTACTTCCTGATTGGTCAAAGTTCAACCGATTTAATGTTCAGTTGCTGTGTGTTTTGTATATAGAGTGCAAAAACTCACTTAAAAGCTTAAGTAGTGACGCAGAATGCAAGAATCCCAAAATGTGGGTCTGCGTGCATTTACATAGACTTTTCATGGGAAGTGATTGACTGAACACGAATTTCCATTTTGTGAATGTAGCCAAAGGAAATAAGGTTGAGATTCCATTTGTCAAAACTGTCCTTTTTAAATTAGCATGGATCTCTGCTGAGGTGAGGAACAATCTGTCAAATGTGCAGTGTTGAATAGCCAATGTAACCAGATGGAAGACACAGTCAGAAGTGAGCAGCTACACTGATCATGTTTCCCTGCTTGCTGTTGGTTTTAGACCTCATGAACCAAACAAACCCTGACCTGCCTAAACATTAACGTTCAAAGAACCGGACCATCTTAAACAGCTGCAAATGTGTTTCCACTCCACTGACAAAGTTGAAGAGAGTTCAAAATCTACACAGAGGCATCCATAAATCAGTAGTTCAAAACAGGGATGTGCAGTAGTGTAAGTACAGAAAAAAAACAGTCATCAGATCATCAAATTTCCATTACTGTTCATCTGCAACCTCAACAGCTGTTACTGCGCCAATAAGCTTTATGGCTTCTAGGGTTTAGGATTCTATTGAACGAAACAGCAGAGCTGCTAGCACAGTGAGTGTTAAATATACATTGACTCTGGTGATGCAGATGTGTGTGACAGTAAACAGTGATTAGCTGGTTTTATCTGTATATATATATATATATGTCTTCGTGTCATTTACCAGAAACAAGCTGGTGGAGACGCAGGGAGGCATGCTCAATCTCAAAGCCCAGCATGTGGCCTTTGGTGAGTGATTTATCTCTGCATTGCCGATCAATAATTAACTATGGGACAAGCTCTAATGAGGATGATAATGCACTGTTAGGAAGATAAAACCTAACTGCAAGGTATAACCACTACTTTACATTTATATCCAATCGTTACCCACCATTAGAGCATTTTAGTTCACGCCTTGATAAAAATCACAGACCATCATTCCTTCCATTACCCTCTAGCCTTTTAGAATCCTCAAAAATTCTGAAATGCATAATTTCATATGCTTAACATACTCTTATCAAATCTTAATTTACTTGCTTCCTAGTTCATTCTAGTTGATGTAACAGGCTACAACAGTTCAAGTCCTTCCATGTACCGCTCAATATATCCACAGATGCTGTATGAAAGATGCAGTAAGTATTGTTTCTAAGACAATCCATCAGGAGGAAGGACGATGCCTTGCTCCTCCCTGCCACTTGTCTACTCATTCTCTAACAAACCACATCTAGCAGATGGTTTTAAATAGGGCCATTAATCACCAGAACCCCAATTACAACTCGGAAAAGGAAAGGGCAATCCTAAAGGAGCCCTACATCTTTATAAATATGACAATGCTGCCATGAATCGATTCATTTCAAAGTGTAAATGACCACAGAGCTTTATAAACATGTATTTCGCTGTCCCTCTTTCATTCCTAACAGGACTGCATAAGTCAGGCAAGTCTTCCAGCAGCAAGTGATAGATGCTCACCTGTATAGATAACAGTAATAAGTACCACAAGGCGAGTACTAAGGAGTACTTTAGATGCTACGTCTTTCAGTAGCAACCCCCCAAAGACCCATTAGAAGAACATAAAGACACTTCGTGCCTATAAGTATAAATATAGTAAAGCTAACAATGAATTGCTGAAGAAGGGGTGTGAGGGCAGTTACATACATGCTGGCACAAATACAAAAGAAAACAAGTTCATCTCAAATGAAAATAAAATGCTTCTGACTTGAAGCAAAGCCAAGACCTCTGTTTCCTGAAGACAGTCTCCTTTCTGCGCCATCTGCTTCATCAATACCTTCTCGTAGTAGCACTGACTAAGGGGCCAGTTGGCAGCATATCTGAGTAGAACAATACTCAAGAGATAACTGTCAAAATAAAAACACAGAAAGAGAAGGCAGCCAAGTTTCAGCGATCCACAAATCCTTTCCTTCGACAGGCAGACTTTTTGTTGAAGGAGAACGTAGGCATTGATCTCTAGGTGCGTTGGCTCCTCTTGTGACAAATGCTATCAGCCATGTTTTGCCTCCAAAACGATGCTCTGAAATACATTTATAAATGTCCTCTAAGATGATAAATAAAACTATATCAACTGTCATTTGGACTTCTTATACAAAACCATCCTTCAATGAAGTTGTACCAATGAATCCAATAAAGAAAATTCACTTTGTGCCAATTACTTTCAATCAAATCTTGTTATAGGGTTGTGCTCTACCTAATCCACACGTGCTTGCACACTGCATCGTACATAAACAACAACAATGGAATACATCTGTCAGACAGCTTCGTCTCCAGTGGGGATGCTTA
>BSAI01000101.1:20801370-20923591 GCA_036245035.1 Adrianichthys oophorus | reverse complement strand
GAGGATAAGGACAGGGAGAAAGGGCAAGGGTAGAAGCCTGGAGGGAACAGGAGTTACAATTTATGACCCAGTATCGTAAGACTTGTTAGCTGAAGTGGAAAGCTGTTGTCTCTTCTTGCACTTCTCGCTGACAGAAATGAAAAACAGACTCCCCTTAAGGTTACTACTTCACAGAATATAAAACAATGCTAGATTTATATCAAAAGATAACTAAGCAACAATGACCATAATTTTGCTTAATAGAAGTCAAAGTGTATTTGTTGTGTTAGGACCCAGAGGTGATGTTACAGTCCAATAATGGGATGTGGCATTAGCAGCCATTATTAAGACTCATTGTGATGAATGAGCGCTTTCACACCAGACACAAACTGGATTTGCATTGCATTTGAGTTTGCCACTCAAGCAGCACCACATGCTGCTGCGCTACCCATAGAAGTCAATTCTATTTAGCAACTGAACCATAACAACTTACATTGATAGGATCAAGACAAGAACATTTTAGAAAAAAGAAGGAAGAAAAAACTCAACGTTCAAACAAACAGCATGTGTGGACTCCATGTAACACCTTTGAGCAAATCTGTTAAGTCAGAATGGACACCTTTCTGTTTTTAAACATGTATGGTGGTATTTCCAGAACTGCTTAATGTGTGTATTGTGTTAACTTCACGCCTGGTATGTCAGAGGATTTATTTATCGTTTGGCTTTTTGACAAACTGGTCGCCTAGTACTAAGATAGGCTACAAGATATCTGTGAGACTTGAGCAGATGAAGCTGGTAAGGAAAACTCAGTTGGATGAATGAAGATCTACGGTGACCTTGATGTGCAAATCTCATCAACAAATTGCTCAAGGCAAAAACAAAGATGACAACTACAAATAAAAAAAACAAAACAAAACACATTACTCAGCAGCCATGGTGCAGCTGAAGGGCAGTCGACCTCTGATCGGACGACTGTGGGTTTGATTCCCACCCATGTGTTGATGTGTCCTTGAGCAAGACACTGACCCAACATTGCCTCTGGTGGAAGGTTGGCGCCAGTGTTCAGCAGCAGAGTCGCCGTCAGTGTGTGAATGTGTGACTGAATGGGTGAATGTGACTATAAAGCGCTTTGGGCCTTCAAGGAAGGTAGAAAAGCGCTATACAAGTATACATCATTTAAAAATTTACATTTTATTAATAAAAACAAAATTCCAGAAACCAAAATGTATAAAAGTATAAAAATGAAACAAAATAAAAATGAAATATTTCGGAAAATGAAAGTAATTTCCAGAAATCAAAATGAAATGTTGAAACACTAAAAAAAACAAGAAACCTGGAAAACTTAGATACTTCGCCACAACACTGATTGGATGATGATGTCCAGTATCCAATTATGCCAAATAATTGGATGAAATGATGGACAAAAATCATTGCTTTCCACTTTTGTTTCATTTTTTTACCATTAGGTTTTGACTTTTGGAAATTACTTTTGTTTTCTGAAATGTATTTTTTTATTTTTTGCACGAACCAGAAAAGGGAGGTACTATGGGACATTGCTGATTGGATAATGACCTATATCCATCATTTACCAGCAAAAGTTATTTGGCATGAAGCAATACTGAATATGCTCCATACTTATAATTAAACTTTTATAAGTATCCAGATTTTGAAGATGCATTTCCAAGACAAAACAAGAACCAATGTATTAAACCGGTAGCTTGAGAGGAAAATGCCTTTTATACTTCTTCCTGTATTACAAAAGGCAGGATGTTGAATGAAAAGCTAAAGTTGAAACACCCGTTTGCTGATGTCGTCCCATCAGTCACCAGCATACCTTCATTAATCAAGCCTCTCCCTCAATATCAGACTTCTCCATCCATCCTCCCTGCTGCTGGCATGCCCCTCCATTTGAAAAATCTGCCTGTGCAACTGCAGCGCTAACTGAGCGCCAGCTGAGCAGGCACTGTCCATTCATCTCTCTACTGACATAAGGCCTAATGGACTGGTGCTACACCAGCTCCTGAAAGGCTGGAGGCAACACGGACTCATAAAGAAGCCAAATGTATTTCCTAAATTTCTCAAAAAGAAAAAAAAAGTGATTCCCGCTATCAGCGAAATGCCAAAAGAGATTCTCCAACAGCTATTAAAATCCCATCAGGACAATCTGTCTAGATAAAAGTGCACTGATGAAGTGCAACACTAATGTGGCAAAATAATGCTCATTTGTGTCAGTGTCTGCATTGTTTTAAAGGATATTTGTTGATACATTTTAATAACTGCCAATATTGAAGTTTCTAGGCTTTCCAATTTCTTTTTAGTGTTTTCTATAAACGTTTTTTCACAGTAAAGCGTTAAAAATTGAAAAACTCTATTGCCATAAGGTATGTAAATACATGCCTAGGAAAATATCTACATCCATAGTGAAGGTCATTTTGACTTTGAAAATAAATAATTAATTTCTTGTTTTCCTTCTTGGTTTGAGTTTGAATATATTTCAATGTGACAATTTAGTGGGGGTTTCTTTACCTCATTCAGCAGCAACCTGAACCATCTTGAAAGCAAACTTGTTCAGTGTCATTGCTTATTCGTTTTTGCTACTTAAACCCCTATTCATCTCTCCCGGGCTAACATCATCCCCACTGGAGGGGAGTTGGCAGCTCTAAGCACCACAGAAAGTCATTCATCATCTCTCAAAGGAGTGAACACTGCATCAATCTGTCTGTCAGCAGTCTTCCAAACCAACAGGCTTCTGCCTGCAACTGTCCCGACCCCACCAGATCTCAGCCCTACATGGGTTTGGCACTCTGTCTCAGTCAACTTTCCTTATATTGTTAAGGAGCGGGATACATACACATAGAAAGTTGCTATCTATACTTTTATGCATTTGTTTGTCTTTTGTGGCAGATCTTAATTTTAGAAACAAATGTATTCCCTTTATCTTTTGGCTTCTACCTTTAGCGATTTCTACAGTGGTTCCATTGGGGAGTTGACTAGCTCAAAATTAAAGTCGTAAACCTCAACCACTGTTCCTTCAATGGGTTGTGGCGTCCCGTTTTTCTCAGGGACATCCTCAGTATCCTTATGCTTTGGTTACCTTGTTGTGTCGTGGACTTGGGTTTAGTTTGTAACAATATTGCAGCCATGAGCCTTGGGCACACCCGAAGCTAAGCAGGGTTGGATCCCTTTAGTTTTTGACTTGGGACAACAAGATGCCGTAAGCTACTATAACCATATGGGGGCACTCATCAGTGAATTCATGTGCTAGTCCCAAGTCTGGTTAATACAGAGGTAAGGCTTTTGCCATAAACATAAATTGTTTGCAATTTATGGCAATATGACAAGGTGTGATTTTCTAACATCAAAGGCCACAGTTACCTATTAGTAATTTCATATTCTATGTTGAACCTGTGAACAATCCTGGGATACATGGTGTTGCTTTACCTATAATGCACATGCTTAAAAAGCGACCCCACTATTTTAGATTGTAAACACACCCTATGAAAAAGGTATTTTTGTTCATGCAAAAGCTCTCCATAATGCTTTTTTTAAATAAACGAAAGAAATAAAAGTTTACTTGATTGATGAAGTAAAAAAAAAAACAGCAATACTGCCAGACTAATTAGGGTGACAAATAGAAAGAGCTAAAAAAAAAATCATTTATATTTTGAAAATACTTAAAATGATCAAGAGATGTATGGTTAAAGCCTACAAAAAAGAAAGTTTTCAATTAAATATTATTTTAAGCTTCAACTATAAAAGGAAAAAATGCAAAACATTAATTCATAATTCTTTAAAAAATAGGTCATTTTTCATGAATAGTATAATAATAATAATGTCTAAACTTCTTTTTCTCACATTTGCCAACACAGCTTTATATTCTGGTTATGAATGGAAATATGTATTTTTTCCCGCTTTAACAACTTCACGCAAACACAATTGAATGTATGTTTTGTATGAAAACTTGGATGGCAGGAATTAGGGGGGGAACAGAGAAACGCCCCAAGCTGAACACTTGTTGACTTGACAGATGCTGACAGTGAAGGACAGTTATTCTGAACAGGATGTCATGAAGGATGACACATCATAGAGACTAACGACGGTTGTAAACCAGGATTGTCCTGTGGACTTGGTTCAAATTTGGGTTGGTCTGCTTTTACACTGCGCTCCTGAGAGCTGACAAGTTGAAATGTTACACAGATGCATCAACGTTTTACCCAAAATGAAAAAGGATGAGAAAGAAAATGGGAAAAAACAGATAGCATATTTCAAGTCATCTGAGTGTCATGGACCAATAATGATTCCTTTGTACCTAATCTGTGTCTGACCCCATGAACAAATTGGAAAGATTTTTCTGTTTTTTTAATATATTTTCATATTTTGTGCTTTAAAAAAAACTTTCCTTTGGCTTTTTATCCCCCTTTTACTTAAAATCTTCTGCACTTGTTTCAATATTTTTCTTTTGTTTGAATTCTCACAATGGGGAGCTGCAGCAGGGTTCAAATGTTCCAATTTAGTCTGAAGAAGTCATTCAGTTAGTGTACTTCCTACACTACACATACATGGTCTATAGTATACTTGGTATACTTATACTTCGAGGCTACTAAAGTATGCTTAATAAACTTCAAGTGTACTACTTGTTACTATGGGCAGCCTAAAGACAGACTTATTTGGATTTTAAGTTATGTGAGAACACAAAAAAGGAGATCTAACACACCATTTAGGTAAGTTGCAATTACTCAATATAGCAATTTTCTGCTAAATCTAAGTTCTCTTTGCCCTCCATTAATTTACACACATTCACACTTCCATAGACAACAGTTTGGAAACATTAGTCGTGGAAAATATGTATGGTATCCCAGGATTTTTTTTTCTTAAATGTGATTGTTTTCATAATTACAAGTTCTTGCAAACAATTAAATCAACACTTTTCAGCACAAAACTATATTCATTGCTGTTCAGAACTGTAATCATAGGAGAGGCTACACTGTTTCATTTTTTTTCTCCCCTTCTTTTAAAAACAGAATTTGCGTAAATCCGTAAAGCCGTTTTACAACCTCTCAGTTCCAGCTGTTACTCCCAGACAAAAAAACTGAAGATAGAAAATCTCACTTTGGCACTGCTCTGCACAGCTACAATCAGATCAGTTGCTGTGTTGAATTGAAATTGTGGAATTATGGAACAGGTTAACTTACACTCATCCGTATCTGCACTAACCATCTCCTCTACGGTCTAAAGATTTCTTTATGTTTTCTTAATTAACCACCAGCTAAATATCACAGTTAAAGTTTTATTCCTGGTGGAATCTTTCTCT
This sequence comes from Adrianichthys oophorus, assembly GCA_036245035.1. Taxonomy (NCBI): domain Eukaryota; kingdom Metazoa; phylum Chordata; class Actinopteri; order Beloniformes; family Adrianichthyidae; genus Adrianichthys; species Adrianichthys oophorus. Next base: position 20,918,301 of record BSAI01000101.1, on the reverse strand, counting down.
TCATTCTCTCAGAAAAGAATGTTGTACAGAGGGTAAACAAAAGATGAATCTGATGGGATACTACTAACAATGGAAATACCTTACTGGCAGCGCCTGGTGATTTTAACCGTGTGTGCGCTAATCTATCTCACAAAAAAAACTGCTGCAGTTTCAGCCAACTCTCTCAGTGGCTCAGTGGTACATTGTGTGGGTGTGCAAGGGATGGAGAATCAGCAATATTGTTTTTGTAGGTCTGGAAAGGGCTTATGGAGATGCTCGAGTCCTCGGGGTTGCACTGATTTTAATCCAACATCAGGAGCTGATGTCTAACGGCTAATCATGGATGTGTTTGATTATTTAAATCCATGATAATTCTGCAAGGCTTTGAGGACACACTCTCTGATTTGTAAAATAAACGTTGCATTTGAACAAAAGGAGGGGAACATGAAAGCATCAGATAGGAAGCACTATTAATCCTTGAACAATCAGATAATGTAAGACCAGCTTTGTCCTGCTATGAAACACAAAAAAGCAACATTTGTAGTATAAACCTGGGTTATGCCTAGCTTCTTCAGTCCTGCTTTGAAGTAGACAATCTTCTTTAAATAGCCATGGTTATGTAACTGATCTGTGTTTTCAACTTTAAGTACAATTTACAAGTCATGAGTGGGAGTTTTATTAAAATGACAGAGAGGCTGGCCTTGTTTATAATATTGAACGATAAAAGCAGTGTTTGCAGTGTCACAGAAGGGTCATGGGTCAATATTAAAGGTTGTTAAGCTGATGGAAGAGGACAGCAGCGATTCGACGGGTCAACCAAAGTGTGGGCAAAGTGATACGACCGCTGAGTCATTGTTGCTATGAGAAAAGAGCTATGAATACGGAGGCCATGTATATGTTTGCCATGGAGGGAAACAGCAGCATTTCTCATGCTAACTAGGGCAAATAAGCCCTCAATCCCTTTTTGTTCACCCAAGATCTCACATCCAGTTTACAGCGCTGCCGCAGGTTGTTGCTGACATATGGCACCTCCCATTTATTTTACAAAAGGTCACAAATTGTAGCAAGTTCTGTAATGGGTCATGTGCAAAATTGATCACAGTTAACACCAATACCAGAAAGGTCAACTGCCAGGCCACGCTGGCCCCCTGGCTCTTTGCTGCCAGTCATTCATCAATAAATCAAGGGAATTATTGAAGAGGCTTTAAAAAGAAATATATCAGCATACAGAAAATATGCACAGGCTCATCCTTTCTGTGCATGTCAGAACTATGATTCATTTACAAAACGGGTTGAATCAAAAGGATAGATGGGCATCGTCTTCACCTTCTGGTTCTTTCTTGAACTAGCTTGAACCCTCGTGCAGGCGCTTCGCTCTCCAACATATTAAGCACTCCACTTACAAAAACCACTAATGGAAGTCAGACAGCCCACAGAAGAAATGCAGGGAGAGAACTGGCCTTGTGGGGGACTTTAAAGAAGAAAATATACAGTGACTGGTGATTGGACCTGTCACAATAATTACTTTTATTGGTTGGGATCGTTTTCTAGAAAAATTTGCAATAAAAGATGTTGTCAAGAAGAGGTTTTTCACTTTACACAGCTCTCAGAGAAAATGAAAAACTGTATATGATAAAATGTTAAGTTTGACTAGCTAAACTAAGAGTCTTTTATTCACATCCCAGTTTAAACAAACAGAAATCACTATAAAGCAGTTCTTACAATCTTTTATATTTCAAGTCCCACTCTGATCATATTTTGATTTTATTTGTCATTGTTCCTAGTAGTCTCTTAGTTTTGATTGTGCCATTTTTAGGCAAAATAAAAAATAAATAAACTTGTGTTGTTTTCTAAGACAGAGTTTCTGCAGTTGTTCATCAGAAACTTGCCTCAGAGTTGTGGGCAGGACTGCATGGAGTAAGCCTGCCTTCATTTCCCATCATCCCTTTGTTAACACTCTCTCCCACTAGCTTAAAGCCAATCAGAACTCTAAGCTAGTATTAGCGGTGCAGCAAAAATGGCGAGCAAACTTGAAGCTATCCAGCCGCACAGTTTTGAAGCAAACATGGACGTACATGTGCAAGTGGATGCATTGGAGTGGAGCGGAGCAGAGAGCTTGTGGGCTGCCAATTGCAGTTCATACATGGCAACTACAAGCTTTTTTAAACTGCGTTTTTTTTTGTCTTCTCCTGATGCACAACAATTTAAATAGAGAAATACTCAGAAGCACAATTTTAATCTTAATTTTCTTTATACGTGTCCTTCATGACAAAAAAATGCTACAAGAACATATGAAAAACACGATTTTCCTTAGAGTGAGTCTTTAATATGTTCTATATTTAATAAGACAGCAACCGTGAGACTTCCAGATGTCCTGCTCAACCACTGTGCAGCCAGGATCTGTGTTGCCCCACTTCCTGTGTTGCTGATAAGAGATAAAAGAGAAGACCAGGCCGGTGCCACCATAGCTGTCTGATAAGCCAAGCTACAAGCCTAATGACCTACTGGCACGCTGTCTACACTAGACCTCTGCAGCAGATAAGGATTCACATCCTTTAAAAGACCTTTGTGAAAAACAGGATAGAAGTGCTGAGATAGAAAAAAGAACAGAGTATCTAGGAGAGTGAACAGCATGTCATTCACCCAGATAGGATGTTACTGTCCGGCATGACAAACAGCAGCTCCGTCTGCTCATTATGTTCACGGCAACAGCTAGCTTTGCATTCAAAGAAGAAAACAGGTTTCTCCATGCCGAATAAAAACAAAAGCACATCAGAAAGCACTGTCCCACGAGTCGAGAAACATGAACGCGCCTGTAATCTAGTCTCTGACGAATTCACCAGAGTTGTGTTTGCAGGCAGACAGAGGTGTGCCTCTGTCACCTGTGGTGTTTGTTTTGACTTTTGTCTTCAGGGAGATGCTTCCTGAAGTTTTCAGAATCCTTCTTACAGCAGGTAAACATCAGAAAGACCTTTGACACCAAAGCCAAATCCTGTCTGTTTGAACCAGTGTAAGACCTCCTCCTGAGATCAGAAATGTTGCCAAACTACAAATAATCTTGAGCGACAGACCAGGAAAAAGTGGTAAGAAACAACAGCAAGGCAGCATAAACAGGAAAAGGCAGACCCTGCATAATTATGAAACTGATTATATGTGACGTGAATTTGTTAGATGGCCTGTTTATGGTAGTCTATCAAAATTATGTAAATGAAAACAAAATCTAAATGAAAAGCTGCCAGTTTTTTCCCATTATCCCTTTCCCTGCACCAGCAGAAGCAGCAGCAGCAGCAGCTGGCCTGTGATCAACCAGTACACAACACCATTACCGCACAAATCTCACTGAATGAAGAAATTTGGCTTATTGTGATTTAACAGCAGAAAATCAGCTCAGATGTGTGACCTTGAAATATACATGCATAAGTACAAATCACAGAGGGAAAAAAAAGTGACTTGTGCCACCATCGACTCTATACATTATGGGAGTATAGGCACTGTGATACTGTAGGCTACACAGCAGATGGTGCATGGAGTCATTCAGAAGTCAAACTAGGGGGGAAGCAACTTCACATAACAGGAATTCTGTTCAAATGTAGCATGAATAATGCCTAGCCCACCAGAAAAATTATAGCCTTCAGTCTTATGTCGTCTATAACTATCAAAAAATTAAGTCAGTGTTGCATGAAATTGTGTCAAAGTGCTCACTTAGGATAATTTCCTTTAATTAAAAGACTTATTGTGATTTTGCATTCTGACGTATACAATGGTTAACATTTCCGCCTCAGAGCAAGTCAGATTGGGTGATTGGGGCAATTCCCTTCTGATGGCGTTGCGCTTAATGCAACCCAAGCGATTACAAATCGCTATGAAGCATAAACCACATAAACCCTGCCTTTAGATTCAAGACACAATGCAACACAGGAGACTGATTCCCAGAAACCAAAGAAATACACCAACTGGTGCCATTGAAAAAAAAAAATCTAGCATCCCACCTCCATCACTCTGGTCCTTTGCCTTGTGCTTCTGCATCTGTTGCAGCTAGAAAGGCAGATGTTTCTATGAGGAGAGGCAGCAGGCAGATAGAGTCCCGTCCACCCTCCATCCCCCAACAATTACCTCTCTATCTACCTAACTGCAATCACACCAACCCCCACCTCATCAGCATCAACAGGACACCGTCTCTCTATGCAGCCGTTCTTTGTGTGAGGCTTCATTGACCCTCGTCTTTCAACAATTAGAATGAATCACAAAAGGTTTGGGTGCTCCTGCTAGCACGGAGGGTGAAAAAACATAAAACAGTGCAGCCAAGTTCACCGTCAAGCACCGTTAATAAAGTGAATTCATTCATAAACAAGGAGAGGTGGTTTTCTTTTCTTTTTTTTTTTTTACACCATGGTACCTTATTGACACCTAAATGAATACCCATTTGAATGATCACATTGGCAGATATGAAACAAAAGGTCCAAAAATCCTTCAGTCAAGTAGTGATAATCACATTTTTTTGCTTCGGTTTTGGCGGAAGCAATCTGGCTCGGGCCATATCTGACTGCTGTTAGGGAGAATAATGATGAATATCTGAGCCACCATTAATCTTGGTCAGGTGTATGTGAGGCAGAATATATTTGTCTGGTGTCATGCCACATTTCCCCAGAGCCAGGTAGTGACTAGACAGCACAAGGTCAGGAAGAAAGGTCAGGGAACATTATGGCCGCTCTCTTTCCATCAAGGACAAAAGGAAAAGATGACTCACAGCCATGGAATGACCTGAAATCAGCTAAGTGATGTGAGCAAATGTGTTTGGGGAAGAACTGTGGGCCTGTAAATGTATGTTTTAAACATTTTATCAAGTAATGAGACACATTTTAAGTTTTGATGTCATATAATGATCAAGTTTAAATGCCCACTCCGATGAAAATTGTGTTTTTAACATATTTTCAAAGCATTTTTCTGATTGTGGATAGTTTCTGAATTCCTCCAGTAGGAAAAGTGTAAACAGATTGATGACAGGAAGTAGAGAGGGCTTACAGCTATTGTGGTCCCCCTCACAACTCAGAGGTGATTTTCTTATGAACTACTGCTGTTCTGCAGAAACTGTGTCCTAGAAAACAACAGTTTTTTGTCATTTCATTTTTAAAAAAGCATATTCATAATTAAAAGACCACCTGGAACACTTTAACAACAAATCAAAATATGATTGAAGTGGAACTTAAAAAGATTAACCTTTAAAATGATGCAAACATTTCTATGTTCCTACAGCTAAATGTACTGAAAAGCATGTCAGCTTTCTTAAACCGGCTCATTTTAAACTTATGATTTATCCAAGGCAACACATCTCGGCTCTCTGGCTGAGGTTTGCTGTTTTTTTGTATTGATTACACTGTGCAGTGAGCGGGAAAAACACCAACTAAAATTCACATTTTGACATGTCAGGTATCGGGCCTCGTTGTGAAAAACCTGATTTTTTTCCTTTAAGTGGTGTGAACCTGAAGGCACATGTAGGAATGCTCCACCACAAACAAATTGATTCAACAAAAGGTGAATGCGTGCACATTTGAAAGCTTCAAAAGATACACAAAGACCACTGCTGAGGCTTTGGTTGAAGCTTTTGATATGTGGGGTAATTAGGTTTCCTCACAGCACCTTCTTCCCAGCCTGGGTTTTCCAAGGATTCCCAGTTCTCTTTGTTAAGACCTCGAGCTTTAGCACAGCCTCTGCAGCTAGCACCCATAATCCCACAATGAACTCCACATCACCTCTAATGCAGCCAAAAGGAATGAAAAGGGAAGGAAAGAAAAGTATGCCAACTGCCCCTGAGTGGATCATATATGGGAGTTGGGAGATCCAAATATCAACTGATGACCCTGTTTGAGGAATCCTATCAGCTGCAGAGACCAGAAATACTCCGTTTGTGCCAACATTGTGCCAGTGGATCAACTACAGCAGCAGATCCGGCTCCTGAGGAGTTTAGCTGGGAGGATGGTTTTTATTTATTTAAACTCTCACAAGAAAAACACAAACCTTGTTCAAACCTTAAATGGAAGTAAGGAGAATTCCCAAAGCATCACTGGCATCAAATCAAATCTTAAAACGTCTTGAAACCACAAAGCATCACTTTTTATTGAAGTTTCTCATTGGGATCTGTTTTGGCACCATGAACTAAAAAAGTTGTGTTTCTTTCTAGAGGTGGATACCCTGAAACAGCAGAGTGGAGAGGTGGAGCTGATGAGCTTGATGCTGCAGCACTTGGCTGCACTTGCCTCGCTGATGCTGAAGTAATTTTAGTAGTTTCTATAGTGCTTATCCCTGCTTTTTAAAATTTTTGACAAGTTCTAATGTCATTTTTTTTACAATTTTTACAATACCAAGAGCAAAACTGAAATGATACGGTAGCGCATGTCCTGGGGGGACCTGATTTGTCGATGGGCTAGCCCGGCCCACCCGGTCCACTCTCTGGTGCCAGACTTGTATAGAAGTAAGAGTTTTTATTTTTGATTAGATATGGCAAGTTGCCCCCCTCACACTGAAAATAATAAAAAAAACTTTGTTCCTCTAACAGCAATGCTCACGCCAAACAAAGATTTCCTGTGTGACATCATAACAAGCTTGTTTATGTCATTCCAGCAGTATGTGAAGGTAATATCCAATCCAGAAATATTTTTAAAAATGTATGAAAACTTTACATTTAAGTGTCAAAAAAGCATTTGATCGTTCAACATTCCACCAGAATGCACAATTTATTAAAAATTCAACACAAAGAACAAAGCAGAGGGAGAGAAACAGAAGGATGAGGCAGAGCTTTGCTGCAGCCTAATTATGATGATTTTGTCATTTAAATGCATGGTAACTTCATTCAAATATTACTATTGTATCACTCATCTATTTCCTTTTTTAATACCCATTTGGTGGTCCCCCTGCTAGATTACCATTTTTTTGTCCTCCAGTCACAGAGAGTTCAGCACAGACTTTAAATACTAGCAAAGCTTACCAGGCCAGCTTTGCGAGCTCCACCATATGGATGCTGGGTCGGTCTCCAACAAATCTCTATCTTTGTTGTAAAATCTTAAGCTCATCTTGATCTTAAGACTAATTTGAGGACAAAGAAACAACCACGTTCTACTAAGCCATTTGAGCGCCTTTTCACTGATTTAATCAAGAGTTCCAAGTGGCAACCAGAAAGTGGATTTCCTGCAAGTACACTTAATTCCATCCACATATGTGCCTTTCTACAGAGCCCTGGACATGACATACAAAAACGATGTTCCCTCATATTTCTAATTTCTGGCCACAAGCAAGTAATATAGATTTTTTGTCTCAACTAATTTGTGGCCACAAAATGCTAAATTGTACCCACAATATACTAATTTGTGCCCATAAAATGCTATCTTGTGCGCATATAATGACAATTTGGGTGCAGAAAATGTTGGTTCATGGCCCCAAAAATAAAAGTTTGTTTCAACGAAAATACTATCTTGTGGCCTCAAAATATGAATTTTTAACCATAAATGATCAATTTGAGGGAACTTTTTTTAAATTTTTTTTATGTCATGTCCAGGGCTCCATACCCTCATTGGGAACAAACAAAAGCCTCAGCACAGGGCTATTTTAAAGGTGTAAACATGGTTGATCTTTTGAGTCTGAAGGCATGTGGAGATCTTAACATGCAGGAATCTTTTGTTTTAAGAGACAAAGCTGAAGATCAGTACATCTTTTTTATGGTCTGTTTAACAGCAGCTGCTGCAATCAAATCAGCAATGGGGTGGATGTAGGAAACTGCAGCACCTTCGTACCGCCGCCCTTCCCCACAGAAGTTGTTTGAAGGTGTGAATAAGCAGGTATATTTCAGATGAAGTCATGATGGAAATGTTTCACGTCTGATGTTTTCTTTGGACCACTGAGTTTGAGAACATCTGCTGCATCCCTTTGTGAATCGTGAGAGGAACGCTGTAAAACAGTCACAACAAACTGTGCTCCTCAGTGGCAACTCCTGCTTATGAGACATGACAATTTCAGAGGTGTTCTTTAGGAACATTTTATCACCTTTGAGTAAGTGCTTCCCTGTGGTCACGTGCCTGTCTGTATCTGCAAGAAAGACCCATGTGTCTGCGTGCAGAGCGAGCTGGGATAGCACAGTGGGGAAGGAAGTGGAGTGATACAGTAATATAGTTTGTCAGGAGGTGTGAGGTCGAACTGATAGGTGTGAGGAGATCTGTCTTGCAGTGAAAGAGAGTGGAGGAAAGTAGAGGTAAAAGGAAGTTAAGAGGATAGAAATGTGTGACAGTTTGAACCATACATACCGTATAACAAAAAAATGTAAGAAGCAGTAGAAATCCAATTTTTATAAATGTAATTGTTTAAGCATCAGAAAAAAAAAAAAAAAGAATAATATGGTTATAGGTATTTAATAACTGCTATTCCAAAAATGATTAACAACCAAATTGTTTTGTTTTTTATTTATTTACTTTTTCTCCATTTTTTTTTCTTTTAAATTTTAAATATATTTTGCAGTTACGTTTGAACTTTGGCCCGAGCCCATGGTCGAATGTCAGATCATAGTTTAATCCTTAAAAAGTAGTTTTCCTTTCCTTTTTTCATGGCGTGATAAAAAGGAATTTATTATTACTCTCGCAAAAATAACAATCACATAACAGTTTCATGTCCTAAACTATCTCAGGGTTACAAATGAAAGCAAAAAGGTTCAATATATATTTACAATCAAATTTTACTTGGGCAAAGCTCACGTTTTTAGAATTTTTTTCTCAAAACTTTCCCCATCTTTTTTGTTCCACACTGTGGGTGCACTAAATTGCAGGGCGCACCGTCAATGAACGGCTAATTTTTTAAACTATATCGTTGTGTAAGGCGCACTGTACGATAGGGCGCATTAAGTGTGGCTAATGAGTCAGAGATACATCCATTAGTTAGTCAGACTTTAATAATTCCATTCAGAGTAAGGTGAGAACTTGTATGTTACATACTACATGTTAGCAACGTTAGTGTATTCACAATGCCCGTTTTTCTCAACCTTGTTTGTGACACATATAAAACAGACTGATACCTCTAACACAGTTGTTACTGTGATAAAGCTAATGCCCAACTTTTTTAGTAACAGGTAAACAAAAAACAGACTGATACAACTAAAAAAGCTGTTACTGAGGCTATGCTAATATCCAACCTTGTTTGGAACACGTAAAAAAATGTTTAAAAAGAGGCAGAAAGAGCTAAAACAAACATTACTGATTATGCTAACTCCAAAATGTGTGAGTAACATGTAAAACAAGGGGAAAAAAACTGTCAGACACCACTACACGTTAGCATACTCACAAACACCCAACCTTGTTTGCAACTCTTGAAAAACAGAATGACAGTCTGACAGAGTCCTGTGTTTCTCTTAAAATCGCTAAGCACAACCAGAATTAATGCATATAAGGCGCTTCAGATTATAAGGCCCACTGCTGTCTATTTAAAAAAAAGGCTTTTATGTATGCCTTATAGTACAGAAGATATGGTAGACTAAAATCCTAAATCGTTCATTTGTGCAATAATATTAGCTCAACATATGAATCAAATAAATTCAGCAACAATATTGTAATTTTCACCTTAACATTCTAACGCAGTTAAAGTACCTTTAAAATCCTAAACATTGCTACAACAAATTTACATATATTGTAATCTGCCTGTGCTCACTTGAAGAACCTCCCATTTTTTGCATGGAACCTGATCGATTGGGATCACCATGTTAGCATTGCAGATAGCCATCATGTGAAGGGTATTTGTGGGAAATCAATCATAGCAGCAGCAACCCAGCTCTGGAGATCTCCCAGGGACAAGATTGCTCAATTCTGACGAGCTTGGATCATGCACTCCAGAGGTTCTCTTGTTACAATATTGATTTAGAAATAATTACCCAGACGGCTTAGTGATTCCTGAAGTGTTCGCCAGTATCCCGCTTCAACTCTCACTTGTTTCTTGCATGTCGTTGCAGCGAAGCAGAAATTAATATTACTCTGATTAGATGTACCCAACATAATCTGTGAGAGAGCAGTATGTTTCGAAATACAACTGCAATCCTCCTGCAGAGAGGGCTAACAGAGCTGCGGGTAATCATCATCCAAGCTGGCGGGTTAGCAAAAAAAAAAAAAAAGTATGACTGACACCTTTGAGCCCTTTAACTGCTGATTAAATCACCACGGATATGAATTATTGAGATACATCATCAGACAGCTGAGCTAAGCTATTATATTCCTATTTTAAAAATCGTCTGTGAATGAATTTAAGCAGAAAGATAAAGCTTCAACTGCAACCTTCAGACTCACCTATAGAAAACCAGAGAAAAAGAGGCCCAGGCTTGAAATATTGGCAGCATGCGCAGAGTTTAACTCTACGGTATATCATTTAAGTCAAAACAGTGTCTGTTTCATAGATGGAAAAGAAATCATGGGAGGTGCAACAAGTCAAACATGTAACAGCAGATTTCTGTGGTTAGCCTGCTTGTTGGCACATCTGCTCCACTGAGACAATTTGATGAAGCGTCCACGCTGGCCATCCTGCAGAACAGCTCAGCAGGGAGAAACGAATGCTGTCTTTAAGTGCTCTAATAGCACTGGATCACATAGCCCCTTACTACTGCTCTGCTGTAATAGAGTAATTAGGAATCCAAGTGAAAAATACAGCCAGGCAACAACAGAGTAAAGTGTTTCTCTTGATGAATTGAAATCCTTTTTTTTATGCTTTCAGAGGGAGAATTGGAGTCAAAGCAATCCAACTTCATCCAAGTGTTTCAAAAACTACATACTAGTAAAAAAGGACGTTTTTTTAACTCTGATGAAAATTGTGTTTTTTGTGTGTTTTAACCCTTGCTTTAGGTCCAGTGTTTACATTCTTTTGCCTTCTTTTGCACGTCATCAGCTGATTCTGTTATGAAACGCTCTCCACTTCTGAATACTGTTATGAAAAGCTGCTATTCTACATGTCAAAATCAGCTGATTCACGTTGATAAATTCTCAAAGATGTGTGGCACATCAAAGAGTGTGTGTTACTTAAGTGTCGCTGGCAACATCTCTCGTGTTAAAGGGTTGACATGTTCTTGTGGCATTTTTCTGATGATGGAAGACATGTATTAAGAGAATTAGACTTAAAATTGCATTGCTTATTGTTTATTTATTCAAATTGTGCATCACAAACAAATGAAAAAAATGCAGTTTGAAAAAAGGAGCGTATTTGTTTAGTAGAAAAAAAGATGGGCAAGCTCCCTGCTCCGCTCCATTCGAATGTCTCCATTTGTATACGACTAATCCGCATACATTTTCTTTTTCCTCATCCGAGCTGCAATCTGGCTCAAAACGGCACGACTGAATAGCTCCCATATTGCTTGCTGTTTTTGTTGCACCGGTAACATTAGACTGGGAGCATGAGGGGCTGTAAATCAGAGGGAGAGCGTGTAAACAGAGAGCTCTCAGCAACAAGGGGGGGGGGGGTTGCTCTGCTATCCACAACACAGAGGTGAATTTCTAATGAACTACTGCTGCTCTGCAGAAACTATGTAGGAGAACGCGACACAGGCTTTTGGCTAAAAACGACAAAATCATAACAAAAAAACCCCACTGAGAACACTTCTAAAAAACATAAAAAGATGATCAGATTTAGAGTTTTTTTTTTGTAATATTGTGAACTAAATCTCAAGGAGTCATGTATCACCACTTGAGAGTATTCTTCTGAATCTGTATTAAAGGCTCCTAAAAGCCCAAACAAAAACAAAATTCCAAAAAAATGAAACCATTTTCATCTTTGGGGAAAAAAAATCCAAAAAAAAGCTGTGCAGTGATGAAAATATAAACCAGATTATATACAAATCTAAATTCAGACCATCTCAGAAAGTTTGACTTCCATGTTATGGATTAAATGTAAGAATATTTGCCCCAAATATAACACTTACTGCTACAGACAATCAGACTCTAGGGTTTTTGGTCAAACAACCTCCAAAACCAAAGAGCTCTTTGCCAGATGCTGATGTTGCTTTTACCACACATGTTTCTCATAATGACTGTTTGGGGGCCAATGAGTGTGTCTGGATGCACATGAACATTTTCTGGTCATCAGAGCATTCTTCCTTTGACCTCGGCAGGAGAAACCTTTAATCTTAGATAAGACCCAATAAAAACAATTAAAATGTCAACGTTGAACTGTACAACTATCTTTGAACTCAACTTCTAACTCAAGAAAAAAAATCAGTAAAATATCCCACAAACTTGCTTTTTAAAAAGAATGGCCAATTACTGGGCTAGCTTTTGTGCCAAACCTCTCACAAACAGACAAGTGAGGTTTGAGTTCAAGTGAAGATGGAGATTAATGGATTTCCGGTAACAAACAACTTTCCATCTGTGCAGAATTCACTATGCACAGCTAAACCGCATTCGCTTTATCTGTAACACTATTCCAAAACCTTTGGTTGTCAGTTTATCTGATAAGACAACCTTGGCCTTCACAGATAAACTTTAGCTCCCCTCAGTCGTCCAGAATCACGGAGACATGCTCTGAACTCACAATGCCAAATGAGCCTCGCAGTGGAGCAGCTCCTCTGTTGCCCTGGATACTCAATCCTTGTTAATGGCCACATCTGAGCAAACACACTCCCTGAATGATCAGCCTTGAGAAAGTCATGAGCTGATTTACTTGATGGCCTCATTTCTATTACCAGAAGTCTTTCCCTTTCCGTAATAAGGCATGGCAGATGTTAACTTAACCCATTAGATTTATTTAAAAAAAACAACAAGTAAAGGACTTTCTACATTCATTTACATTAAAACTTTGGAAAATATTTCCTTGAGTAGTTGCATTTTGGTCCGAGCAGTTTCTGTGATCGCATTGTAATTTGAGATCACACCAGAAGAAAAGCAGAATTATGTGTTGTGTTATTATGACAGTCAACCTTAGAACTCACATGCATGAGTGAAAAAGCTGATGCCAAAACTGATCAGATATTGCAAATGCAGTGATTCCTGGCAAATGTTATTAATCAATAAGCACTAGAACATTTTCACTCACCTAAACTCTAGAGGGAAAAAACACAAACTCTGGACAGCCAAAAGCTATCCACGTGTCCAACTTTTGACTGTAAATAGGAACTGGAAAGAGTGAGTGTGATGTCACCCACAGAAAATGACTTGCTTGGTCCTTGTTGGCCTGAGTCTCCATTTCTATGGCAATCGCTCTGGCTTGCGGGAAGTCCACACCCCTACTTGAAAGCAGGCCTACGCGAATCTGTCAAACGTTTTGAACGTTGGACCACATACTTTTGTTGAGGCATCGGATTGACCAATTTATAACTTGAATAACTTGCAATAAAGACAATTTTTTTTTAACATTTGGATTAGCAAGAGCATGTTTTTAAAAAAAGGCAGCAGAGAAAGCATGGTTATTTTGACAAAATATTTCTCAATAGAAGTCAATGGGATTTTGGGTCTCGGTGCCAGCAGGTACTTCCTGTTTGGAACGCTAGGGGGAAGGAGGTCACTCAGTCCAATTCTCATATACAGTCAATGGAACCAACATTGCAAACCAATGTTTGACAAAAAAAACAGTTAGCAAAAAATTAAAATATGTCAACAAAAATGATTTGAAAAGTCCTAGAACAAGACAAAATCTTATAGGTATACATAATTTAATTAGACATTGTGGCCTCTAATTAGGATGTGGATCAGCCACAGTTTTCCACTAAAAGTGTCATGTGTGAAGGCAAACAGAACCCAAGGAATGTGTGGAATTTCTCAGGATTCTGATTCAAACTGAGTATTTCTAGCTTGGTCATGATGACATGTTTAAGAAAAATGAAGCAAATTGGATTAAAATTGATATGTCGCCATGCTTTTTGTGTTTCTATTTGTAAGTGATCTATTATAATAAAAGTGCTTTAAAGACTAAAGGATAAATGTTGACAGCAAACCTTTATTTGATGAAACTGCCTCCATGCTTAGTATCAACTTCCTGTTTCTCTTTATTTTCCTTTGATCAAACCTTTAGTAAGCAAAAATATTTTCTGCTCTTCAGAGCAGAAATATTATACATCCCAGTTTTCATTGCATACTATGCAAATCAAGTGAGTCATACTCACCCCAGGCACTAAACTGAATTTATGGAGTACGTTTGTTTTTTCATCTACTTCCAAACGTTTAAATGGCCATTGGTACTCTGATAAATAAGACCGGTTCTCGCTGATGCAGCTTTATATGCATGGTGTCACTTCTTGGTGACATAATTGCAGAGCTGTTGTCGTCTAGGTTTAGTATTATGAATGCCTGCCTTTTGCAAAGAGCGATAGGAGAGCAGAGCAGAAGGGAGGCAGTTAGAGTTCTGCGAGGCATTTGCAAAGCTCTGTTGTCACACTGACTCATTCACTCTCAACGGGGTTTCAAACACTTGAAATTAAACCCTGTATGCCATGTTTTTGAATCCAGACTCTGCCTAAATCCCTCAAAAGAAAAGGAAGATCCAGTTCATGACGGACACGCATGCGATCCCAAACCATTTAGTTGCAATCAGGTACAAAGTAAGACATTGACCTTCACTTAATGATGATTAGTGACTCCTATTCGTCACCTAAAATGGCTTGTTGTTCTCAGACTCTAAAAAATTAGATATGCAGTTTGCACGACACCAAGCATTGTGGAAATTTATTACAGCGCCATTAAAGCAAAACCATTAGGAGGGGGCATTCATGCAAAACAAGAGAACCTGCATGAGTGCAGCTCTTAGCTGCCACAATGAACTCAAGCTGCCGTGGAGTGGGAAATTACAACTGTGCTGTGTTGCCGCAGACGTGAGAAGAAACATAATGGAAGAAAAATTGCGTAGGTTACATTAAAAATATCATTATTTGTGCTTTTTTTACACATGTTTGTAAAACTAATACTTTCAAATTATTACCCAAAGGAAAATAGTTCGATAAGAAAAACAATATCCAGTATTGTAATAAAACAAACAGCAGCAGAAACGTAAAAATGAAGGAATTTGTATTGAGATAATAAAAAAATGTTAAAAGAATATGTTTGAAGTGAAATTGCATAAAAGATGGAAATTGTGTTTTTGGTTATTTGGAAATGTTCTAGTGGCATTTTCTCCTTTCTATATTCACAAAATTAAACTCAACATTGCATTTCTGAGTTTTTTTTCTTTCAAATCAGTGTGAATCAGGAACACACAAAAAGATGCATTTAAAAAAAAAACCACACATTTGAAACTACGCTGGTCAGGCCACGGGCTCACTGGTGCGCTTCATTCTGATGGTACCTTCACACCATTCCTGGGAACGCTTTTTGGAGCGACTGCTTTCAATGAAACGTCTATGTAAATGCAAGTTTCAGGCTTCTGTATTCAAAACTCTTGCGGTCACGCATCGCTACACAAGAACTCGGGCTCTACAAAATGTGCAGCTTTTAAGCAGGTGTCAAAAGTTAAACCAGTTGAACTTGACCAATTAGGGGCTTGGATTTGTTAGCTACATATAGTGTCCTTTTTTAAATAAAGTGCCAACCAGATAAAAAGTTTTCATGAAGTAGGAATTAATAATTGCAGTTTTACCCAACCGGAATGACAGCAAGTCTTACATATATTGGAATAGAGCTGTGAGAGGGAAAAGCCAGGAACAAGATTTGCGAGGTTTGCACCGCTTCAACATTTTTCACCAAGCCTCTTCCAACTGCGACTGCATGTGCTAGTATCGGGTAGCGACAGAACTGTGTGAACACCATATGCCAAAGATAGTGCATTCAAGAACCTGCGATTAAAGTGTTCTTGAACACACACCCAGTGAGAACATAACATGATGCATCCACTTGTAGATAAATAGATCCATGTACATCTTTGTTTTCCTCGTCCAAGCTGGCATCTGGTTTAAAATTGTACAGCTGGATAGCTCCGACATTGCTTGTTATTTCCATTGCTATTGTTGGGTTGGGGTTGTGAGGGGCTGTGAGCTAGTGGGAGACCGTGTCAACAGATGGTTAACGGGAAATGAGGGGGGGCTTACTCCACGCCAACTTTCCCGCTCACAACTCAAAGGCTAATTTCTAATGAACTCTGCAGAAACTATGTCCTAGAGTAAAAAACATTTTTTGAGGCAAAATAACGGCATAATCTTAATTAAAAGACGACTGGGAATGCTCTTAAAACAGTTCAAAATAGGATTGGAGTTGGACTGTGGAGTTAACCACAGAAAGGCATATGATTAGTCATTTTCCCTCCTATTCCGTGTCAACTGACACTTTTAACCTCGGGGAACATTGCCCTGCTGTCACCTTGTCCAGTGTGGATGCTGCGTACAGGTGCTCCATACATACATTTGCATTTATACATTTGTTTGCAATTGTTAATATATACTGGGGAGCAAACTGCAATCTAATAATCTCCATACAATTCCACAAGACATCTGCAGAAAACAGCACCTCCTCCTTTACTGGAGCCATTTCTAATTCATATTGACAGGAAATGGAGGAAACAACTGTGACTGATCTAGAACAGAGTTAAGGTGTCATGGTCCCATGCAGTGTTGTCTGCAATATGTGAACTGCAGCTGCAACAGAGAAAGTCCTCCAAGCTCTGCCAGATTACATTTCTTATCAAACATCAGAAAGTGGAAAACTCAAAAAGGGATAGACACACCTGCTTCTCCCTGCGTTATCTCCAGACTTTCCCTGTGGTTTTCCAGAGAACTCTGTTGACACTCAGATTGAGATTTGAGCAGGTGGAAATGTAACTCCATAAAACCTTTTTTTAAAGCCTCTCTACTGTTGTGGGTCAGTTTTGGCCAAAGAAAATGTAAAAAAAAGTGAATCAATTTTTATTATGTCTTTAAAAACTCAATATGAATTTATCAGAGTGTTATATAAAAGTTCTCTGAAAGAAAATATTTTTGTTTTTGACGGGAAAACTGTTTTGTTGTTAATTTTTTTTTTAGATTTCATTTTTTCTCAATGAGAGAGTTTCTCCTTTGTTTATTTTATAAAACAGCATTTTGTAAATATTTGAAAAATCAATTGACATTGAAATGGTACTCAGTGAGCATCATGAATAAAAGAATGATGAAAAGTTGGAGGAAAATTTAATAAAAATATTGAAATCTAGAGAGTGAATAAAAAAATTGAGGTTTGTGCCTTTTAGAGGGTGACTAATAGAACTAATAGAGCCATACAGAGAGTGCAAAGAGGTATAAATGCCATTACAATGAAACTGCTTTAAAAAATTGAAGAATTTTAGTATTAAAGTGAGCATAAATGACCACTTATTACTACAAAAACAGGAAGCACACACTGCTCGGAAAGGAAAAGTGATGTTATTTTTGTTGCGTGCTCCCAAATACAAAGTCCCACATCTTGTTCCCAGCACATCAACAAACTTGTGTGATTTTTGCTGTATGACAACTATTATGTGATTGGTCAAACATCTGATGTAGGCATGGTGGAAGAATAATGTGGGGAGTGAAAGCTGGGCACAGTGATGTGTAGTAACAACGAATCTGGATTTTCCTCCTCTTCAATCAACTCAACAATGGCCATTTTTTGCCATTCCACCATGCTGTTGTGTTGCTGCAACAATTCTAAGCACACACGATGAGTGCGTCATTAGGAGGGCCTGATGAGGACTTCACAGGAGTCTGGCTCTTGCTGAAGGGCTGCAATTTCTTGAGGAGTAAGGATCAACCTTTTCCAGTTTACACTCCTCGGTGTTATTCATGTCCCTGTTGCAGAGTAAATGCATCTTAGATTTGTTTTTCCCTGTTTCATAAGGTTGTAACCAACACCAAAGAAGATATTTGAATGCACAAGCTGCACCATATTGGATGAAGGAGTGGCTGCTGTCAGTGAACCAATTTTCCTGTTCCAGTTTTCTGTGCACGAGTGGTTTGGTGTCACCAAAATAAGTAAATTAAAAGTGAAGTTGCTGCACAGAAACTACCTGAAAGTCTTTCACCGTGGGATGCATCTTCTAAACATTTATTGGAGCTATTTTCCATAAAACACCCTCCACGTTCCCTCACCCCAACGGGATTTTTGTCAAAATCCAAATATTGAAAGCTGTCAAGTACTTTCATCTTCCCTGGATTTTATTTTTTAGTAACATCTCCCTGATTAAAAAAATACATCTAGGACAAATACTTTTTCTCCAACTTTACTTTGAATATTCATCCACAAATTACAAATAAATAGTTTTATGAAATCATCTCTTGTATTCAATATTTTATCTTGTAAAATACTAAAATTCAACCTTCAACCACATTTTAATACTTTTTGCTTGCATGCTTAGCATTTTCCACAAACTTCCACAGTGTTGATTTCTGTTTTCTTGTCATCATTTATGACATTAACGTCATCACGCTGTTGTCTGTCTTTGTGGTCTAAGCTGCAGTGGTCCTGAAGGGCAAATCCCACCAACAGATTACTCAACGCAAAAATATAGTAAAGATCACAATGACAATTAACAAAGCAAAGTCAAGATAAAAATAAACGTGACATTTTTAGAAATCTAAACTAAGTTCTAGAAACCAAACGCAATTTCAAAAAGATGAAACAAAATAAAAATGATACATTTTGGAAGACAAAAGTAATCAGTGATCAAAACAAAATGTTAAAAAATGAAACAAAAGCAGAAACCATCCAATCTATCAATCTATGATGTCCCACAGTACCTACTTTTTCCCAATAACTTCTTGCGTACATTTGCAATTTAAAAAAAATATATTTTTGGAATTGTGCTTGTAATTTCCAGACTGAAATTTATTCATACTTTGTTTTGCTTTTTTAATTGTTTTTGTGAACCTGAATGTGTTTTGCCTTAAGTGATTTGTACTCCAGGGCCTCCGTACCAGGGTATCTGGAAAAGAAACGGATCATTCCCAGAAAAATAGAACTCGGCTAAAGCTCCTTCACGCCAACATCACAGCAGGGTGAAACCAGATTCTTGAGGGCAGCTGAAAAAAATATCTCCTTTCATGCCCACAGCGTGCCCCCCCCCCAAATGATGTGCTCCACATTTGTTTACAAAACATTGTCAGTCATAAGTGGAAGGTGGCGGCATGGTGGACGCGTTCACAAATGGGGTCACAAGTGGATTTAGGCAGCACTGTGTAAACGACCCCTCCTACAGGATTTCAATGAGCACTAATTTGCCTGAATGACCTAGTCTCATCTTCCCCCCCCCCCCTGGCCTATTAACAAAGAGCCTCTGTCAGTGAGTTTTGCCCGGCTGACGGACAGAGCGGGGAGAAATGGAGACAGAGCAGGCCCACAATGGATGAGTGCTTTTCAAATAAATGAAGATGAATAAATGAGCTTCGTTCCCTTTTGTTTCCACAGTGAGCTTCGCTGAAAGTGGAATGAGATGGTAACCTTTTAGAGTAAATAAACAGGCAATTCAACCACCCAACAGGAAGAAGATGCGACTGAGGTCATAAATGCAAAAAAAAAAAAAAAAAAAAGATTAAACACAGAAGAATTATAGAGGAATTTGGGACTCTTATGCAACTTGGTTACAAAACAAAATTCATCACATTGGTTTTAAGAATCATTGTATCAAACGCTGCTTATCTGAGGAGTTTGATCTCCCTCAGCGAGACTCCCACTGCATTTCAGGGACTCAAACTGCCTGGGAGTGTGGCTTTAATGCACTCACATTAATGTGATGACTGGAATATGAATAATGATCACATTCAATGCTAAAAAAGAGGCTTTCCTACAGGCTTACATAATAGAAATTAAAAACACTAATATACGCAAAAATAACTTTTTAAGTGTTAGAAAATGGGTGAATTTGTGTTGAAATTACAAAATGTTTTTTACAAATCAAGTTTAAACCTTTACGAATTTTGACTAAACAATTTCATAAGTCTTTACATAAGCGCCAGTTGTAAATCACACCCATGTAGATGTAATCCCTAGTAGGATTATTAGACTATCAACTTTCCTTCCTAGCCCCTTTCCTGTGACCAGACGAGCAGGATATTAACATAAAGAGATTTAATGTGTGGAAGCAGAGTTTTTGTCATGCTCCCCCTGCTGCCTTCTCCACCTCCACAGAGACCAGAATCCTTCCACTCAACCTCTGACCTTCAGTAGGGTGATAAGTGACACACAGTTAGTGGTACATTAGCAGCTGAAAGCCTGCAGGCATGCCAGGACTGGCTGAGTCAGGATATTCCTACAGGACATGCCACAGCCCAGCCTTCAGGATTGAATGACCAAAGGCCTTCAGCTACATAAAGCGTTCCTCTGAGGGTTGGGTATTTAGCTGAAAAGCAGGAGAGGGAAAGGACTTATAGGATGTTACTGCACAACCTTTTAACATATAGTGACCTACTTCTTGGCTTTAGCTTGTAATATAAAGTGATACCGAACATTAAAAAAAAAAAAAAAAAAAACAGGAACCAGCTAAGGGAAATAATCCCACAATATGTCACAAATGTCACCCTGACAGCCTTTAAGTGAAATAACAACTTAATTGAATTAAATTCAGTTTATTTATAAAGAATCGGTTTATAATTGAGATTATTTAAAAAAAAAAAACGAAAAGAACAAAAAAAAGAAAACTACACAAATTGTCTGCACTTTAGGGGCATTGGATTATGATGCACACTGTCAGCTCTATTTTTGAATATATGTCATGTATAAGGCGTACTGCGCTATAAAGTGTATGACCCAAGACAAAAGAATCAGAAAGAAGTCTTTAAGTCAGACTTTATTAACTGTGTTCACAATTATTACTCACTACTTAGTGCACTACATAGTGCGTTCGCCATGCTGTAGAGCTGTCTGAATCTACAATTCCAAAACTGAGCACCTGAGATAAACCAGTGTACATCAATGGTCACAATGGCAAATAGGCTACAGACCGCAATCAACTGAGTTTGAACGATTTTTCATGTGGAAAAAAAAGTATTATACTTTAGTTTGAAAAAAAAAAAAACGTTCTAAGTTTTCATTATCAAAACACACTGGATTCAAAAATACTCTTCATAAATACTTTGAGAAATCTGTGACATCATATATGACGTAAAAAACAACTTATGAGCATGATGTCCAAATTGCTTTCAAAATCACAATACTCCAGAACTATATAGGTTTTTGGAAGTTAGGGAGTTGGGTGGGAATTCTGAAACAACCTAGAACTTCTTTGTAATATGCTAAACGTTAGCCATGTTAGCCTAGTTAGTTACACATAACAAAAAAAGACACAGTCCAACTCCGCTTCATGTTAGATGCATTATTAAATTCACAATATTATTAATTCCCAACCTTTTGTACAACACATTAAAATACAGGCTGATACCACTAAAACACTTTGGCCATGTTAGCATGCTCACAATACCTTGTTTGCAACTCTTAAAAAGTGGTCTCATACCGCTAAAACAAACGTAAAACAAAAAAAAACTATTTTAAAAAATTAATAGAAAAACACATTCTGACACAGCTGCATGTTAGCTGGGTAAGCATTTTCAAAGCAGCACTCCACTTTGTTTGCAGCAGAATTAATCCATTTATATTTGTATATTTATGGTGCTCCAAACTGCCGCTTTTCGAAAAAAATTAAGGCTTTTTTAAGTGCACCTTATTGAAAAGAAAATACAGTATGACTAATTCAGTCAGACTGATCACAGATTATTACATAAATACCAAATTCTCAAATCTGTATTTTAATAATAGCCAGTATAAATGTTATTAATTTTTGTCTTTTTTTGTTAAACATGCTACTGGAAAACTGGAAAGAACACCCCCATAACCACAACCACCACCAACTGAATTAAACAAAGCAAACCAGACTAAGTGAGGGCGACCATCTGCTGTGAATGCTTGGTGTCAGAGAACACAGATTAAAGGGACAAAAACACAAGAACATCTGTTAGAAGACAACAAAAAAAATACAAGCAACTGCGACAATTAGCAGCCAGAAAATTAACCAAAGAGCCACCTGATCTTAGTCATTAATGCTGCAGCTACAGGATGCACAGCAGTGATGGCTGCCATTGTGTTTCCTGCCCACAGAATCACAGCGCTAAAATCCCCCAGCACTGCTTCTACATGTTGCCGTGGTAACCCATTTCAGCAAAAAAGAAAAAAAAGAACACTTTCAGGGTTTGAAAAAGAGAAGGAATTACAGACGGCATCCCATAATGAGCTAGCGATGAATTGGACTCATTGGGAGGGGGTGTTGCTCAGAGCCGTGGGGGCTGTCAACATAAATATCCCGGCCTCATCCGTTCTTTCAGAACAGAGAGAATACTCAAAAGGGAATGTGCCACATGGGACAGCAACATATGATGGGGCTTTCAGCATCAAATTCACACAAGGCTCATTTCCTGAATGGAAAGTGTTGGAGCTGGGTTGTTGGGTTACAAGAGCAGACACAGTGGAGATGTCAGATCAGCACTGGATGATAGGGAGAGCACTACTGACCCGTCTGAGCTTGGGGCTTTGTAACACTTTGTTCTGCTTTTGCTCGTATCCTACATCCTCCTGCACTGTTGCTCTCCACTCTGTGCAGCCAGACTGCTGACACTATTGAGAATAGCTCTGAAAAAAGCCGACATGGTCTTTAATCACCAGACAAAACAGCCAAAGACGAGCAGAGGCTTTGAACACGAGCAGATTCTAATAATCCACAATAGATGAATGGACACCTTCCTGAAATAAAAAAAAAATAAAAGAAAATTAATAACAAGATTTGATAAAGGTTTGCTTTCGAAAAAAACACTCCCACAAAATAATACAACTAATAGAATATTCTGTATGTCAATGCAATGAGACCTGTTGATGAAAACCTATTTACATAGATGGATCTAAGGAAGCTGTTTTAGCAACTAAAAGATGCATGTCTCCATCATGCAGCAGCAGCAAAAATGGTGTTGAAGCGATAAAACAAAACAATAGGAATGTGGCAGTTTCCTAAAGAGATAAAAGAAAAGTTAATTTGCAAGAGAAGTTCTTTGTTTAAATTAAACATTAAAAGAATGTGCGTTTAGCCCATGGTGTTCACACTGGACAAACATGGAGAGGCTTTTTCTTCCTCTTTTTCTACTGTTTACTAGCGCATGTCTCTCACCTACAATTGGAAGACAAGTGCGAAATGTCGAAGAGGTGCAAATTTCATGATTTGGAAATCCCAGAAACGGTTCGGTTCATTGCTAGCATCCTTGCTAATGGCGGACATGGATTACCATCATGTCAGGAGAGAGGCCTTTGTTTATCTTTATTTAAAAAACAAACACAGATGTGTCTGGGTTTACCAGTTAAACCAAATTCATCCGTCACTATTAGGTCAGAGTCCCTGATTAGTCAAAGTGATTTAACTAAGAAAATGCGTTCAATGGCCACGTGCTTTGTAGGTAGATGCCGAAAACAGTTTTAAAAACACAAGCTTTGAACTCAGAAGCCCAAAAATGCGTGTTTACATACGTTTACATAGACCTTTTGACTGTTTGAATGCGTGTTGCTGAGGGAGGTGTGAACGTCGCTTCAGTGTGGGGTTTATAGCATCATCTCTGTGTCAATAACAAGATCAGTGAGCAGTCATTTCCTCATCTCTCTTTAATTTTATGGCACATGGATGGATGGTTTTTGCAGTTTGTTTCACCGGAAAGCAGTTTATTGTGGAGCCCAAAGTTATCGTCTTGCTTTTGAAACTTGTTTTAAATGTCAGCCTTGAATATAAAAGGCATTTATTTATTATAAAATAATATTACCTAAAAGTGTTTGTATGTTGCTTCTTTTATTTCAGTTTTGAGTCTCTTAACAGGAAAATTAATCTATTGACCTAATTCATGGATAAATTATAGTGCATTCAGTGTTTTACTGTATGATTAAAACATGTTTAAAATCCAAGTCTAAAAATGTGTTGCAGCAGCTGTCATAAGAAGCTTTCTAAGGATCCACAAATGGAAAAGTCCTCAACATGTACTTATCCCCACAATGAACATTAGACAGTCAGCCGAGTGGAGGGCTGTTTCTACTCGTGGTACTAGAAAACCACGCTTTAATCCTGAATAAGGTGAAAAGAAGCTCCAAGGATAAGTGTTTGTGTAGATTCTCAATGATCTGGGTGAAGGTCATTCTAAGTGCTCAAATGGGAAACAAGTGCTCTTGGTGTTTAAAGGCTGAAGGAGAGGCTTTGAAAAGGCTTCCTGAAAGCAGACTCATGTCAATTTAAGTGCAAAAAAGAAGCCCAGGTGCCTTTTATCTGGACTTTCAGGACCAAAACACACCTGTTCACATTCCCAGGTCCAGCTTTTTATTACTCCATTTTAGAAAGAAACCAATTAAAACTAAGATTAGAAAAATAAATAAATGAATAAAATAAAAGCATATTTCTGATGAGTTGTTCTTAAAACAAACATTATTAATTCAAATTCAGTCAGAAAATATAAGACTAAGCATTCTGTTATATCAACTTGCAATTTAGCAGCCATTTCTTCATACAGTAAATAAAGGGAATAAAAGGCAGAACTTTTAAGGGTGGAACACCAATGGCGGCGGCATTCCCTCCCTCTTACATCTCATCTGCCTGTGTTATCATTTTTTGGGAAAAAAGAACCGGTCCACCACCTAACGGGACTTCTGTTACCCATATTTAACATGCTCACGTCTCAGAGAAACATGTGTTTTTATTGTTTTTTTTAGGTTTTAAAAGTAAATTTCAAATGCTGAGTCAATCTTTTTTAATTCCTTTTTTTTCAAAAGGATTTTTCAGCACGTATAGAAAGAAATATGTTTATAGGGAAAGGGTGTTAAGAAAACTGATGACGCAGAATTTTAACATAAAATTAAAAAAAAAAACTGTAATCCCCTCATGCACTTGTAACTTTAATCTGTGTGTAAATGTAGTTTGTCTGTGTGTATCAGGAGGTTGCTATTTGAAATGTGTATGCGTGTGAGCCGTTTGAAATTCGTAGTTAAGCTGGTCTAAGTTCAAGTTGTGCGTGCGTAAATTGCATTGTGTATTTGTACGTTTTTGCTATTCAAGTTTATGTGAATAGACAACTGCAAGTCCACACAGTTTTGCACAACATTTTTGTACGAGTTACAAATCAAGTATCACATACACAAATCCAAAGATACACACAAACAGGCTGACAATTTACAAATCTGTATTACACACACGCAAATATTATGACACTATTTTCTTTTCACTGAAGTTAAGATAAAAATATACTTCAGATTTTGAATTTTGTTAAAATGAGAAGCAGTCACTGAAAAAAAAAAAGAAAAAACAGTATTTTCCGTTGATGGAAAGCATCATTTGATTACTAAAGCCTACTTAAGCTCTTACTACAAATGAAGAGGGCTCATCATCAATATTCTGATTAGGATTCCAGGGGAAGTATATCCTAATCAACTACAAGAACACTCCAGTTCCGTATATTGTTGGGATTTTTCACAACAAGGTACGGAGCTGGAGTGTAATGACTATGATGGCAGATGGGAAACATGTTTTATGATTGATGATGTTCTACCCCAGACATTTTCTGTGAAAAAAAACGAATAGCTGTTGCTTAGAAAAACAGAATGATATGATGGTACGTGCACCTGTGGGCAGGTGTACTGAAGTGAAGAGGGTTAAACGCATTTTCCCTTCTATAAAAAGGCACAGAAAGCCCAAAGCGGAGACTCGGTCCCAAAAGACTGTACAATATGAATCTCTGCTTTACATAGCAATTGATTTAAACCCAGCTTGGAATTCCTGCATGACAATGAGCCCCTTCTCTCTGCAGATCCCAGCTAACCTCAACTTTCACTGCAGCTCACTAATCTGCTTCCAAAGGAGCATAAGCATGGCCACTGCTGGAATCAGTCGAGACCTTTTCTTATCTTCTAAGAAGTCTTAGCGGGGTAATCTAGCCTTCTGTCTGATTCCCTTGTTCCACTGAAAAGTTGCCAGGGTCTGTTTCAGAGCATAAAATACAAGTTTTAAGCATGTGGCTTTCACTTAATCTAAATAAGGCAGGGTGCGCCCCAGTAGAGGGGCATTAGCATTTCGTTCTTAAGCCATAAATGGGGTGGACAGGGATTAGAGCTGCAGGGGCAGCTGAGAAAAAGAACTGCCGCCCCGCAGCCATTGTTCCACCCTGACAGTGTGTTCTCATCCAAGGGGAAAGAAAACAATTCCTTCTACAGGCTAACAAAACCCCACATCACAATGCAGTTCAACAAAGAGATGCCAAGTGGTTGCATGCTGCTGTCCAAACCTGAAGAATACATTTCTGACACAGTTACAACTGCTGTCATGGGAATACTGGGGAGGGAGATAAATAAAAGCCACACTAGTGATATTAAATGACACCGCATTTCCACTCCAATGCATCAATGATGCATCGGGCCATAATTTGATGTGAGGTTTTGTCTTTTTTTTAACGTCAGTTGTTTTCTGTAATGTCTATTCTTGTACGGGTCATGAGCTGACAGCATGAAATATTTTTTTCTTTTTTTAAATAAAGTTCACATGTGCTTTTTACTCAGTGCAGGTCAAAATGGGCAGTCGCTGAATCTAACGCAAATGTGAACAATAATAAGTCAAAAAACAATGTAAAAGAGCACAGCATTTCATCATCCTTTCAGGAAGCATTTCTGGAATTTCTTTGTGGGTCTCTTTCCGACTGTCTGAAACAATTTGTCTGCCAGTCTTCCGTCTTTTTCTCCTGGCATGGCAGTTTGACAGGTCTGTCAATAGTGTTTCAGCGAGTGAAATTGAGGCAAAGCTGCTGTTTCGTGGAGCAGACAAAACTCATGATGCATGACCAGGCTGTTCAGGCTAAAGATGTGAGATCTCGAGCTTTGGCCTGCTCATCCTCTGGCTTTTGTGTGGGAGAGATGCATGCATTCCAAGAGAGGAGATGATTTGCCGGATTAATGACACTTCCCCTGCCACCACTGCTCATAAGGGGCTCAACATCAATCTGCATTTGCGAGGCAGAGATGCTGTCAAAGATGTAGGACAAAGCCTATTTGCTTGTCATTTCATGGTTCTGCTTTATTTTATCAACACTTCATGAACTACATCATTTAGAAACATGTGCTATGGCCCAAAAATATTGTTTTAACAAAGACTTCCATGTGAAAACAAGTATAGACTAAGCCTAATTCCCTATAAAAACATTATCTCTGACTAGACTGGTTACACAAGATACTGGGTTTCAGTCCAACACTTAACGAAGCAAACCTCTTGATGATTAAATTCAAGTAAAGCAAACCTTTGATGACTGCCTCTCAAACCGAAATACTCCGGTAATTTTGCAAAAGGAAATCTAAGACTACAAAGAGATATGCCATATCTTATGTGCTTATGTGTTTTTTATTAAATAAATCGTCTCATTTGTTCATTTTTAGTGCGTCAGTATTTGCTACTGACATCAGTGCAGAAGAAGAAGAAGCACATCTTGTGCTTCGTACACATAGAGCACGTAGCACATTCAGGAATGAGCTGAACTGGGTTCTGAACGTGCTTTTAGCATATGGTGTTCGCACTGGACTGCTGCTACCCAATACTAGCGAAAGTACCAACATAGTTGGAAGAGACGTTGGTGCAAAAGCTCAAAGAAGTGCAAATCTTTTGAGTCTTGCTCCAGACTTTTCCTTTCACAGTTCTCTTGCGATCTATAAAAACCACAACTATTAATTTGTCCTTCAGGATCAGTTCTCAAACAGTTGGCAGTTTCGTGAATTGAAAATGTTGCTAACTATTCGTCACTATCAAATACAAGTTCCTGATTGGTTAAAGTTCAACTGGTTTAGCTTTTCAATGTGTGTTCGATGGCCAAAAAACATTAATAAAAACGTTTGCAGTTATGCGTGAATGCATGAGTTTTGAACGTGGAAGCCTGAAAAGTGAATATAGGTAGACTTTTCATGGGAAGCTGTTGGTTCAAGGTGCGCTGCAATAGCTGGTATGAATGTAGAATTAAACAAGGCTTGCCGGGTTTGTTCAGAAGCGTCACACTTTTCTTCGACTTATACTCCAGTTCAACTTGAGATTTTTATCTTCTTTATTCTGCATTTTTGGGCTGCTTCAACTTATACTCTGGAAGGGACTTGTAGTGCAGAAAATACAGTAACAATTAAAATGATTCAGAAATGGCCACCTATCTCAAAAATAAATTGCAAGAACAGAGAAAGAATTTAATGAGTTTTAGTGACTATTTAGCTAAACCGTCTAAAAAAAATCTAAAGTGGCATAACAATGAAAGAAAGTAAAAGCTGTTTAAATATCTGAAAAGGATAACATAAAAGAAAAGAAAAAACAGTATCTACTGAAGGTTGTTTACACCGGTCCATGGAGTCAGCACTACTTTGCATGGATAATCGGTATCTTTGGCAAGTGTGAAAGTTCCCATGAATTCTGATCAGATCTTTAAACTATGAACCCTGGACCAGTTCAGCTGCTCTGGTAATGCAGACAGACTGTCCTGTCAAGCAAAAAGCAAAAGTAAACCAGCAGAGGCTCTGTGCATTTAAAGAAGAGACAACGTTTTCTAAACAAAACGGAAACAGCTTTGACTGTCGCAAATGGCGGATGTTTATAGACAGTTTGGTCGGCTCTTAAGGATTCACGTGGGAAAGCAAACCAAAGCAAACGTAGATGTGAAATTACTGGCATTCTCTAACCAAACTGAATGCCACACTCAAACTAAAGCACCACTAAAAAGATTGTTTCACCTGCCATAAAACCTTATAAAGTTAACAATCATCAAGCACATACACACCGGACGTTTAGCTCATGGTGTTCACAATGAACGAGTAGGGATGGGGCTTTTTCTTCTTTTTTACCATTTACTAACACTCATCTGCCACCTACAGTTGGAAGAGGCTTAGTGTGAAATGTCAAAGTGGTTTTCTCAGTTCTTGCAAATTTTGCTTCAGGTTTTTTCTTTCACAGTTCTGCTCAAACAGATGAAAGACTTGGTGTTCTTTCATTCCAGCTGGGGACAAACTTCCTCCATGATCAATTTTCAAACAGTTGGCCCCTTCTGTAGCTGAAAAAGGGCGCCATCCATACGTCACCACCAAAAACAGAGCCCTCGAGTCATCAAAGTTCAACTGGTTTTAACTTTCAACGCACGTCCGATGGCCGCGCGTTCTCGTACGTAAAGCCCAAAAACGAAGCAACGCGTGAACGTGAGCATTTTGAACATGGAAGCCTTAAAAACTGAAAAAAAAAACAAAAACAAAAAAAAACAGACAGCCCTCTGTGAAAACAAGAGACATCCGATTCCCAGTGGAGCTTCCACGTGTGTCTCTCATGATTAAAGGTTTTGGGATAGGCTTAGCAGCTACAGTAGAATCTCTTCATCGCAGCATGACGCTGTGTGGCAAGTGATTAGCATAAAGTGAATAGAACTATTAACTCTAACATGCACACAGGTCAAAAAGCTGCAATTAGTGTGGCAAACTGAAGCCCTTCACACTGAGCGTGTCTAGACTGATGCACTAATGATGACTTTGACTGGCTGGCAGGATCCCGTGGGGAAGGAGCTGATACAGTTGGATTAACTCCCGTTCCAGAATCAAATCATTTCTATCAGTCGTATGCTTACAGCTGATGCTGACATTAAAAAAACAAACAAACTATATTTTACTGCCTTCCTTCAGTTGTGAGAATTGTGGATTGCTGGTGCATTTCTTCCCAGCCTGTTAAGCCTCTGTGGGGGAACAGAGGCTGAAAGAATGCACAAGGCCAATTATAAGAACACACCTTTCATCACAACATTCCATTAAGTTTATCTTTAGCACTTTGTTCACGGGTTCGTAAGAAGTACACGAAATGTTTAAGTCAACAATTTACACAAGAGAAAAGGTGTGCCCGTGAAATGCCTCCAGAGCTTTTAAGACAGCGCTTGTGCAATAAACAATAAGTGTGGGACGTGTAAGTGTGTGTTAATGTGGGTGTGTTTGAGGAATGCTGATGCCGTCTGGTAATTACAGTTCAGATTCAGGTATGTAGAGCCGCAGGGAAGCCCAAGCAAGAAAGAGACGTGCAGCTACTCCTGTGGGTTTAGTTTGGTTTAATCCCGTGTCAGACCCAGCCACTACAAAAGCACTCAGGTAGAGACATTTCGACACTGGTGTGGTCTCCATGATCAAAGCTGTCAGTGTATTCCTGCCCCCCTACCTTGGAAATAGACCAATTAGAGATAAGAGAGGGGTTGAGAGTTGGTTGCACTACATTCCATGCACCTAGCTGAGCTTCAGACAATGTAATTATCCACACTCTCCCGCCTGTCTTTTTATCACTCTTACTGCCATCATCTCTCTGCGGCTCTGCATTAAATCCCATAAAAAAGGGGGACAAGATAATCTGGAGTGACATGAACCAAACTGTAGCCACATGTGGGCCGGTTCATCTCCGCTGTAAGAGGAGGAACTCCCACCTTCAGGATGCAGGATTTAAAGCTTTGCTTCCCAAGAAACTGTCCTCTTTCTTCCCTCTCAAATTGCACCTAACCAAAAATTTTGACCGAGCGCCGAGTACTTCTCAACATCTCGTTGACACCGGGAAGCACAACCAGAATAAATCCAAATATAAGACGCTTCTGATTATAAGGCCCTCTGTTGTTTTTTGCAAAACTGTATGACTTGTAGGTGTGCCTTATGGTTCAGAAAATACAGTAACGTAATTATAAGCTAAACGCTACTTTGGCTTTTAGCTCTGTTGCAAATTCTTAAGTTGCAACAGTCAAAAATGTTGAGTCAATTATAACAGAAGTCTCCCATTAACTGCAAAAGAAGCAGTCTTAGATTCATGCTAATTGTTTTATACCATAAAAGGCATTTAGAGATACAGAATAAAAAAAAAAGATTCATTTTTTTTATAAATGTACAATTATTGAACGTTTACGTGATCTTTCCAGAAGCAGTTCTTGACTCTCAAAGAGAACTTTTTTTTTAAAGGATTTTTAATGAGACTATTACAGTGTTGCATTTCAAAAACCTTTAAAGTGAGCCAATCTAAAAGCAGCCTATAAACAGGATTCTCCTGTAGACATTTTGATACTAGAACGGTGAGCACATTTGATAGCATTCCCGGGTCAAAAAATCCTCAGTATTTAGGCTCGGACAAATTTAGTATTCAGGAGACAAATGGAAAATAGACATTTTAATAATTGTATTCCCTACGTTTACTAAAATATTGGTTTAAAAAATATTTTTCAACCAAATCAAGCATTAATGCAGCTTCTCATCTGTTTGCTGAGGCAGACAGGAAACTAGTTCCTTTATAAATAAAGCTGCGTTCAA
This sequence comes from Adrianichthys oophorus, assembly GCA_036245035.1. Lineage (NCBI taxonomy): Eukaryota > Metazoa > Chordata > Actinopteri > Beloniformes > Adrianichthyidae > Adrianichthys > Adrianichthys oophorus. The sequence goes on along the minus strand of BSAI01000101.1, from coordinate 20,887,063 downwards.
AGGCTTTACATCAAAGAGAATAACAGTTTTATCAGTAAGAAGCAACTTAAGGAAAATCCACACTCTTTGAAATAATCCATAGTGGTGAGGTGTCATTGGTGATGACATGAACACTGAAGGGCTTTCTGAAGGAAGACTAAAATTAAAAAGACCAACATATACTAGAAGAAAAGGAATAGAGGAAGTATAATTAAAGTAGAAAAAAGAAGCAAGGACAAGCTGCTATTGATAATGCCGCCTTCAGTCCTGTGGTATTCTACAGCATGTGTGCAACGTAGACAGGCTGGCTGGTAGCTGCTGAAACCTTGGACCAGAATAGCTCTGATAATGTATCTGTCATGAATGTGTGTCATCGGGACCCGTTCCTCAGCTCGCTGGAAAATTAAACTGCCTTGATGACTTGCTGTTCGGCTTTATTTAAAGCTCCGACTGTGACTGAATAACTTTCAGTGGCATGCATATCACAATAAATACTGCTAGAATAGCTGGCAACACGTTGCTTTTTTTCAAAGCGACAGCAGGACGGTCAAACCGACTCCTTGCTTCTTTTACTGCTGAAATGAGATTGCCAGATGCATACAATAACACAAAAACTGCTGTCCGCCATTTATTTATGATTCTAATGCTGTTCACGCCGGGCTCGTCAAAGCGCGTTCAAGCGACCATTTCCAATGAAAAGTCGATGTAAACGCACGTATATGCAGGTTTTGGTCTACGCGTGTAAAACTCTTGCTTCCATGCTTTGCGATGCAATTTTTATGAACCCGAATTCAGCACGCATCCCATGCTGGTGTGCATGTAGCATAAAGGATAGACTTTCAGTGTGGACAACTGAAGTGTCTTCATATATATATATATATATATATATATATATATATATATATATTGAAGAACTTAACAGAGCTGCTTTAGTAATTTTTGCTGTAGCCTCCCTGAATTTTAAAATGATGCAAAGCACATCATCATCCCACCCTGTTTTCAGCAAAAATAGGCAGAAGTGAATGAAAAATGTCAAATCAAATGCCTTCTATTTCATTTTAAATCAGCGTTAAAGCTTTGTGTTTCAGTCCAAAGCTGTTCTCTGCAGATATTCATTGGGTTTTTTTTAAATGCATTTTAATGATACTAAAAAGAGCTGCTAAGAGAAATGCATTACTTTTCAACATGATGGAAATGTGGTCTATCCCTGTTTAGTGCCCCATAAAAGACTGCTGCTCTGTAATGTAAACAGCAGCTCACTACACTAATTGACTTTCTCTATCCTCTCAGGACAATAGTGCTGGTCCTTGACTTGTTTATGACTTTCCCTTTATGAGTACTCCGTCGGTTGTGGCCTAAAGGAGCCTTTAATATAAGCTGGGCAAACAGGGCTCTCAGCAGAGCAAATGGAAAGCTTCAGGGTGGTTGTGAGAAGCCTTCTGTCCTTGTGGCTAAATGTCAGCCTAACGGGAATAGATATAGATGAAGACATTTCCCCAGAACACTGGTTGACTTTTTTTTATAAGAAAAAAAAACTTTTACTGCAGTATTCCCATTATTAATTTACCTACATTTTAGAGTCTTGGCAGCTGAACTTTGAAACCATTTTAACAGCAGGAGACAAAGATGGCCATCTTAAACTAAACTCTAATTTCCTGTCAGATGAGAGCGTTTGGATTTTAAAGAAGATAAGGGAATTGAACTGAAATAGAAAGTGAGGTGAGTTGCTTGTCAGGCAGACCTGGGAGCTTCCTCATTTTGCTAACAGGAAGTAAAAGCTTTGCCTAAAACCCTCAAACCTCCTTCAACAAAAACCAGCACCTTTTCTTGGCCCTGCATTTCTTCCTTAACTGATCTGGATCGGCTTCAACATTTCCCAACGACTTGACGCTCCGTCTCTTCTTAAATGCCCAACTGCCTCTCCATAAACAATCTGCCCATCTATTTCCAATCTCATCCACTCCTGGCCGTTACCCTTTCTTTATCTCCAATCATCAGCACAATGCTGGACACTTGCCTCCGCTGCCCATTTCAATGGTCGGAAATTGGGAATGCAAAACAGCCCACCAGTGAAAGGACATGCGGCTCCACCAGCTTCCATGCAAACAATGGAGAATCTCCCACTGTTTAGCCTCTGCTTCCTCCTGACACACTGCCAACAATGAGGTGCTTTTATGGCCGACCGTCACTGCTGGTGCAGCACCGGGATGAGACCAGGATGGAAACGTCCTTATAAAGTTCCCATAGTACATTAGAATTTAAGCTTCATTTATCTAATGAAAATCATTGATCAAATCTAAGTGGTCTATGGAGCAAAAAGAGAATAAATGAAGTAAAGCATAATAAATGGGATTAAATTGTGACAGACTCTCTTTTTAATCTGACAGGAAGCAGGTCAAACGCAGGAAAGCTAACCATGACGAAATGTTTGAATATATCTGAAGCACGTCGCATCACTTTTGGCAACAAGCGTTTAAGTTCCATTGAAATGTCTATGTAAACGCACAAAAATGCACGTTTCGTATGCGCATGTAGCTACGCAAGTTTCGACAGGCATTTTCAAGCTTTAAGTACCAAACGCTAGGACACACTCACAATTTTAGACTTAAATGTGGTGATAGAAAAGAGCTAGATTGTTTGCCGCACGTTTAGTTTGACGCTTTTGTAATAAAAAAATCTCTCTTTTGCTCCAGATGAGTGTCAGTAGGAGAACTCAGTGCACCTCAAGCACCTGTTTGAATGCTTAGGAATGAAATATGGAGCATCTTCAAGGACTTTGCAGAGAATGTTTTCAAACTTCCAGTAAAAAAAGGAAATCTTCAGACTTACAACTTTTCTATATTAGTATGTAACTCTACTGCTGAACATCACGCTGAAGGACAAGGATCATGGCCTTAAGGCTATTCAGCGCTTGATATCACTGCTTTCAGTCTGCTGAATCGCTGATATTGCATTTACAGCTCATTGTAAAAATCAAACCAAACAGGAAAAGCAAAGTGTGGAGCCCCCCACCCCCCCACCCCCATGCCAAGAGCCCAGGAAGCATCTTAAATGTGGATGAAGATCTTGTTTATGATACTTCATTACAGTCCCTTGAGACAGACAACTATAGTCCTGTTTTCCCTCTTTTGCTTGTCTCTGCTGCTGCGGGGGGGGGGGGATTTCACTTTGGGGGCATATAGAGAGGAAACATTACCCTCCAATCACAGGTCAGTTATGTAAACTCTGTCACTGCTCATAGTTTTGTTTTGTTTTTGTTTTTTTCTAGGGAGGAAAGCACTGGGCTGGAGCCAATTCCAAACTGCTGGGTTGCACACACAAATACACAACCCCAAAACGCAAACACGGGGAGTAAAATAAGCTGGGAGACCTTGACCTGCTCATTCCTCGCAGAAGCCTCAATGCCAAGGATCTAGCTGTAAATAAATATGGCCTTCAAAGGGGGAAAAAAAAATCTTCCCCCTCCTAAAGCAGCGCTTTGTTTCAGCTCTGATCTGACTGTTAATCTCCCACAAATCCCAAATCTCTGTGGGATTCACAGTTAGTCAAAGTGACAAAACACACAAAGACAAGGAGATTAAAAAAACACGCCAAAGTGAAAGCCATTTTCCAGAAATATTTTCACTGAATGCACACAAATACCCATGGATATGGTGATAAATACCTTTGATTACATCACCAAACAAAATCCCAAAAGTGGAACGAGGACGTCATCTAAAGGATGACTACACACCCACAGATTCAATCCAAAAACAAGCCTGACACACAAAAAAATTCAGAAATTACCAAAAGGAAAAACTTCTATTTTCATTTCTTGATTAATAAGAAGGACTTAATCTACAGGCTCTCAGCGGAAAACTACTAAAATGAATATTTCAGTTAGAAGCTCGGCTGCAGAAGCCAGAATGACTAAGCACAGAATCAATCTGCGTGGGCAACATGCAAAGACTGCTGCTTCCTAAATGTTTTTTTTTTTTCTTGCAAAGAACCGATCATGCATGTTGAGTCTGTAAATGTTTAGGCGTACATGTTAAAGAACATGGTGGGATTGTGATCCTCAACCGCCAGCAGACACTCCAATCTAAAGCCTCTCCTGTGTGCAAACAGATTTAATCCAGCCGAGCCCTCTCAGATGGTAAGGCATATGACTCAAGCACTTCTGAGGAAAGGTCACTATCAGTCTGAAAACAAGAGGCCCTCTCAGTCTGGTTGCTTTCTGTGACTACAGCAGCCTCCCCAGCTGGGCGTTCTTCATCCTCTGCCCCCCCTACAATCAACAGCCTGTCAGCCATTCATCACGGCTAACGGGGTGGCGGCAACCACCAACACCGAATGCGGAGTGAAAGCCAGGGGACAGGTGAGGTCAGAGCAGATTCATAATCCACAGATGCAAGCGAAAGCTCTGCACTTTTTTTTGCTTTGCTCTCCACTTATTGACCTGTCACAACTTTGCTCCCATCACTCACTCGGTAGCTGCTCTGTGTGCAAAGTGCAGCCGTCCTGAAGATGTTTGGGCGTCAAACTGCTGCTTTGGCGTTCACCACATCTGTCAGAGCAGAGGCGCCTTTTAAATACAGATGTGCTCCGGCTAACCAGCAGCAAGGATGGGATTGGAGCTTTTGTGCCACATTTGGAGCATGATCTTTCAGCATCATCTTTCCAAATCAGTACTTCTAACCAAATCCTTGGTCATATGTATCTAGGGGACAGCATATGCAAGACTGTCATGATTGAGCACCAAATGGGAGATTTTTCTTGTCTTTTGAAAGTTACCTTATTAGAGTAGGGCGGCTTGGCCAGGTTGATCCCATCTTTGATGAGCTTATCCCTGATCATGATCTTCAGTTTCAGTTTGGGGTAAATCACTAGTTCTCTCCTGTTGCCCAGCGTCAGGTTCCTCTGCGCGCCCACGTACCCACCGTTGCGCCCAAGCCGCTCACTGTTGGGCTCAGTCCAGGACCTGGATCCCCTCATTTTAGACTCGTACTCTACCAGGTGACCCGCATAGATCTCGGCTGCAGGTGGCATGGGCTCCAGGGTGAAGTACAGCCCGCTGGACGTCTCCTTGGCGTCCTTCTTCAGCCTCCTCACCGCCTCGTGGATGCTCTGTCTGTGGTGTGGGATGTACACGCCGATGGCATCCAGGTCCGGGTCTCCGATCTGTTTGCAGACCTCCAGGTCGTCATAACCATTATCCACGAAAGCCTCGACATACTGGGGGAGTTGGAGCGTCTTGAGCCACTCATAGACAATGACAGGTCCGGTGCTTGTCATTTCGAAGGAGTCAGAGGAAACTGCGGTGATGTCGGCTTCACATTCGGCGTTTCAGGCGCATTATAAGGCTGTCAGTGTCCGCTTGTTACTAAATGTTTGGAGGCATAAAGACTGGATTATAGAATGTCGGAAATCTCCTTGGAAAGGGTTCAAACTCTGAGAACTAACCTTGATCAAATGTTCAAGCCGAGTGAAGACTTTGGCCGTTTTTGTGCCGATCAATAACAAATGAACGGAGACTCGTTGAGCTTCATTTGAAACAGCTTTGGAGGTCCCGCGTGTTTTTGAAAAGATTGGCTTACTGTGCGCAACCAGCTTCCTTAAATCAGCCAGTCCAAGAGCTGCGACTCCATCCGTTACGCAGAGCAGATTTGCGTCCTTTCTTTGGTTTGAGGACTGTAGTAGAAAATACACAACGTGGAAAAAAAATGAAAAGAAAAAAAAAACAATTAAAGGTTAAAAAACGACTGACGGTCGCCAAAAGGATCCGCGTCTACGCGCAGCGACGCTCCTCCATCGCGCACATCTCTTCGCTGCAACTGCAGCCAAAGACCAGCGTGCTGCCTGCTGCTCCTCTGCCATCCACGCCCCCCCTCCCTCAAAAGCTTACATTTAAAAATAGTGAATCTTCTTTCCCCCTGCATCAACTTGTCAGGGCATCCACTTGCTCTCCAGTTTTCTCGCCGACTTATCCAAAGTTGTAAGGTGACGCGCGCGTCAAACCTGTCGCCCGGCCTGCGTGGATGTTCCTGCCGCTGGCTCGTCTGACATTATTCCTCCTTTTGGGTTGTGATTTCGACCACCACTCCTCTCCCTTTCTCTCCTCTTGCTAGCGCACTCTCACTCACTCATTCAGCATTTCCATGCGTTGGTTCCTCAGTGCGCATGGGCTCCCTCTATGTGGAAACTTTGGAATTGACTGATTTTTGAGATCTGGGGCCGAAAACGGAGGAAAAGGAGCTTCACATCCCCCCATTACGCACACGAATACACATATTTGACTCTTCATCTGCAGAGGAATAATATTGTCTATGCTAAATTGCCTTTTTATTGGATCAAACCCATTAAAAAAGCAGAAATTTCAACTGAAGAGAGAAGCAGACATGGAGAGCCAAGGAAATGCTTGAACAAGACCTGTCTGGACTGTCTAAATTGATGCCAAGAAGGCCAGTTCTGATGCATGCTTTATCAAATTTGAGCTGACAGCTTGTTAGGGATCAGTTTGATTCAGTCTTTATCACAGCTCTAAGCTGGAAGCGATTTGCCTCATCCCATTATGACATGCGGCAGGGCTGGGAGGAGGGCAGGGGGCATGTCAAACCACCTTCTTTTCGGAGAAGCAGCATCAGAAATATGCCAGAAATGCATGTCAGGGGAGAAAGTGTGTGATACTGCAGATCTTTCAGCATGTTTCCACTCTAATCAGACAAGAGTGATTTGTCATCTCATCTGATCTGATCTTGAGGCATATCAGTTCAATTCATATTAAATTTCGTTTTTTTCTACTCAAGTCTTTAATTCATAAACCATAAAACAAATACTGCATTTGTTTTAGCAAATCATTTCATTTTTATTTTCTTTTTCTTCTTTTGTTGACTGAACAACCTTCCTGTTAAAGTCCTTATTTTGTTATGTCAGAAAGTCCACGTTTTTTTGTTCTAATCAGTGAGCAAACAACTGTAAAAACCCTTACATTTAAGGACAAATTAATTGTAATTGGAACCAGTTCACTAAACAATCACAAGGTGTGTTGATACACAGGAAGTCACTCATTCTCTCTAAAGAAAACATTTCAACCTTTTCAGGTAAGTAAACATAGTTATAGTTAGTCTCAAAATACCAAAAGTATTTTTATTTTTTAAAATGGCTGCCATTGCTCAGATCTGTACGGAGACCCAAAAGGGACATCAAAGTTAAAAAAAAAAAAAAAGAAAAGTACTGGTCTCTCGTGCACACGAGAAACCAGCTTTAATGTTTCTTTACTTTTATGTCACTTCGGGGCAAAATAGTTCTGCAGGAACAAAAGGTGAAGTAAAAAAGTCCAGGTCAGCTGCCTGTCTACTCAATCTTGACATCAACAAGATTGATATTTGCCGGTCAAGTTTAACGTAGGGCTTGCGCTTCCTAACATATCAGATAAAGACACCTGCCAATCACGAACCCTCTCCTCTGTATGTGAAATAGGAGGCAAAATGTCAAGTGTTAGCCTTTTCACTGCAGTGATGGAAGTGGTGGAATCAATCACATGCTTGGAGCCAACTTGTCAACTTTTCCTTTGGTCTGATTCAATTGTTGGTGAAGGTGGTGATGGACAGATCTCCAATCAGACAACAGCAGTTGTGCATACTTTGGGTGCCGGCCTCGTTCCAAATCAATCCCCTGAAAGACGCAACTCCCTGCATTCCAGCTCCTAATCAAGACTGGAAAGAACACACAAGCAAGAGAAAAGAAAGACAAGTTTCCCTCAGTTCACAGTCCTCAACTGTGAAACAAAGCCCCTCTGCCTTCCTGCTTTATTCCCTCACGACCCAACTTTAAGCAGTTATAGCTGAAAGCATTTCCCAGGAACCAAAACACAAGGCACTTGAAAGGAATAACATGTATGCAGAGCAATTGGAAAGTCCTGCAGCAGTAAAAGCCTCACTAATTAAAATCACTCTAGTTACAAACCAGAGTTTAAAATTAATTCTGTTTATTGTGCCAAAAATATAAAAAAAACTCACAAGGAAGGCTAATGAGCTGCAAGCATCTTGGCATAGACAAGCTCATTTCAGAGGTAGGAAAATACATTTTCCACAAGTAGGTCAGACAGTCGTCTTTTATTATGTACTTTCACTAGTCTTCATTGCACCAGAACAAAAGAAAACAAGCAAAGATAACAAAGTTAGCATCCAAGAGATTTTTTTATGACTATAATTGCTGCTTTTGGATCATAATTTACCGTGACCTGAGTTTGCAGCAGCAGCAGCAGCAGAGATTTGATGACTCAAAGAGCATCAACATGCCCACACAAGCCGCTGCTTCATTCCCCCTTCACTGCACTGATTAGCCATCACAGTCAACTACAGTTCACCTAATTAGTATGGATAACCACGCAGCCACCAAACACAGTGTGAAGAGGTTTATGTAGAAATGCAAATATTTCTTACTCAACTTGACTTGACTCATGTAACTGAAATACTAAAACATTCGGCTTTAAAGTCTCTCAAATCTCTTAATTTGAAGGATTTTTGTCTATTTTTAAAAGACAATATCTTTAAAAGTAAAGTTTCAAATGTATTTAAGCTACAGATTCATCTGAAAAAATATTTACTAAATGAAGGGATTAAACATTTTTTTAATATAATTATACTGTTTTATTTTAATTTGAAATTACAGGAAGCAGTCCTGGACTAAGTGGAAATTTTGTCCCCGCCACATACTCAAAAACTTATCACAATTAGCATGCACCTAGTTGTAGTTTTAAATTAACTTTGGGCATAGTAAACACCCCCCTCCCCAAATATGATGACATCACAGTGGATGAAATGGTTAAAAAAAAGAAAATGGGGCTCAAAAAAATATAGTTCAAAATAAAAAAAACAAAGCAAAAAGAGCATGTCGAGACACCTAAAGGAAGTTTTGGAGGCCCTTTTGTGGCATAGTGTGAAATTTGGCAATTTTTACTTTTTCTAACAATACGGGAAAAGGAAACGTTTTTTGGCAACTGCGATATATTTAAAAAAAACATTTTGCTGGCACTAAGGAGTTTTCAGCATGAAACTGCCTCAAATGGTCGGGCAGTGAGGCTTGAAAAAGTCATAGAGTATGAGTCATAGATGACAATAGTACAGTCAGAATTTGACTTGGCTGTCAGTCAAGAGTTTGAGATGAGAACAAACTCTCCTCACTTATTGTTTTCTAGAGTTGTCCATGATTATTGATGGAAGGGTCTAAAGAGGCTATGAGGTCAGGGTTTTACAAAGTTTTGGGATTTGGGTAAAAAAAAAAAAAAGAAAAAAAATCAATGAATTACAATTGTTGACAGCTCATTCCTGATTAGCAAGAGGGGTTGCCATCGAACTGATCAGTGAGACCGACTAGGATGCTTACTATTGTCATTTGGTTCCAACATGGCGACGTCTGTCTTGTGGAAAAATGGCGATTTCTTTACTTTTTGTGACCAAACTAAATTGGTTTTGAACAGAAATTTGAAAAATTACACGTTACTTGTTATAATTCCATCAAATGTTGAATAAAATTGAATTATGGACTATTGAATCATAATTGAAGGAATTTATAACTTTGGCTATGAGACGCAGCTTTAGTCAAATCAGGTACCTGGTAGCAGTATAATCAGCGTCTAGCACTGCTGACTGGACGATTCAGAAGACCGCAGAAGGATTGCTGTGACACTGATGTAGTGCAGCGGACTTCTTCTACAACCCAAAGAGACAATGACAAAACTGTGAAGAGACTGAAAAGACTTCAGCATGATGAAAGACGCCAGTGTGTGTCTTTGGGGCAGCGTCTGCTGAAGGCAATGTTTCCAGGAGGATGATAGATGGACCATCCTGTGACTTCAGAGAGTGTTCTATAACATCAGTCTCAGCAGGGCAGCCATGTAGAAAGCTCAATTAATAAAGATTACCTCTTTTTATTTCCACACACCTCTTCTTCCTTTTTAATTAAAAATGAAAAATGAATCATTAGGCAGATAAGTAATTTTTTTTAACAAATGACAACATGAGTAAAAGCAGAACTTATTGACATCACACAAAGAGAAAGAAAAGAATGTGTTTTTGTTGAAAACTTTAGCTTTTTGATAGATATTACTCTATGTTTTTGATAGATTACTATGATTTTTTAAGCTCTGGATGTAAAATTCACGAGTCCTTGTATACAGTCTGGGTTTGCTCCTTGCCAATATTAATTGATTACATTCCATCCATTATTTCCAGCCATCCTTAAAAAAATGACTTCATAGGCAATAAATATACGAAAAACCGTTTGAAAAATTAGCTAAAGTAAATTAGTTATTGAACATAAGGTTTTGCTGCTGTATTTCTCTTTGCCGTGTGAAAGGAAAGGCCGATGGAAAGAATAAAGATCTAACAATCATTAGACGTTACAGTGATGGATGTAGATGAAAACTCCATCATAACCTAAATGATTTTTCAGCCAAAATAAATGACACATCAATAAAATGCATTGTCCTTGTACATATATATATATATATATATTGTTGTTGGGCCAGACTGAAAAGAAGAAGAGAGAAGAAGAGAGTGGGATGCTAAGGATTGGAGGGTAAGAGCACAAAAGAAAGGGAGGAAAAAAGGGGTTGATCAAGTTGGAGGATGATTACAGAAGTGTGTGTGGGGGTAGAATCCTAATGCAACAAGTTGCTGGAGGTTTATCATCATTGCTGTCAGGTGTAAATGATAGTCTAATGGGCGGGGCCTGTCCACACATACACGTAAATGTTACAAACATACCTGTTGCCTCCAAAAATCTTCACATACGAACATGTCAACACAAAACTTCTACTGAGGTGGAATGTAAAGAGAGGGAGAGTGTCCGGTCACCCCCACACTAAGACCCCCCCCCACCGAGCAACAGCAGCAGCCAGGGCCCCCCCCTACACAGGGTAGCTGACAGGATTGCCCGGCGGGCGGACATCCTATATGCACTATCCCGCCCAGGGCCAGCGGGACCGCCACAGGGGCCCCCCAACACCCTAGAGCGGGACAGCACAGGAGCATGGAGAGTGCAAGCTCCAGCCCAGGCAGAAGGATAACCCGTCACTGTGCCAGGGGGCCCAGCACGAGGTCCTGAGCAGGGCACTGAGGACATCTCCTGATTGCTTACAGGGATGTCCAATCACCCTCTCACCAAGGAGCCCTAAATGTCTACGGTGCAGTTAAAATTGGAGGGTAGAGCAACGTGTTTTATTTCATCTGCAGCGTGTTTCTTCCTGAGGATGAAAACAATCAATGTCTTTCTGAATAATCTTTGCAAAGCCTCTGATCTTTTGTTCTTTGAAATCCTTCCAAAAAGATGATTATCTGCGACTAGCAAAGGTCATGTCCAGGTTAAGCAGCGCTGCTACACTGGACAGCTTTAATCTGAGAGGTCCTGAACCACTTTTTGATCATTGTGGACTGATGCAGAATTATAAACCATTTTACGGTGCTAAATCTGATAAAACTTCCTCTAAGCCAATCTCTGCATGAAGCCATCAGCTTCAAACCAGACGTCATGTTACAGTCTCTTACTTAGCATAAAATCAAAAATATGGAGAATATATCATTTGATGGTTTTATTTACCCTGAAAACTGGCATTGCTAACCTAAAAAGAAGTATAATATTTATGTAATTACCAAAAATTCCCTCAAGAATGGAACTTCAATTTGCCGAAAGTGTAATCTTTTGTTCAAACTAGAAACAAATGCTCCAGTGAAACAAAAAGTGTATTCAGACTAGGAAAAGCTGTTTCGTTCGGACCGAGTCTACTTCATTTGGTCCGGATCCAGTCCTGAAAATAGCGTCGACTGGAGAGTTCTGTTTCAGACCAAAGCTTGTAAACAAAAACACATGACTAAAGATCAGTCATTGGCCAGGAACTACAAGGTGGGTCAAAATAACAAGAGAAAGGCAGAGGTGCAGCGCTTTAAAATCCTTATAGGATGGTTAACTTGATATTTTGATAACCAGTTATGAACTTCAGGAACAACGCTTTGTACTTGTTACTTTGATACGGAGGAGGAAAGCTGAAAGCTGATTACTGGCAAGAAGACGTGCCGTAAGTGCTTTAGCTCAGAGGATGTTAGCAGCCGTAGTACTGAGGAGACAGTAAAGCAATGTGTATCACGTTAAAAGTTGCTTTAACCAGCCTGCATTCACCTGACTACATTCCAGTGAGTTGCTTTGTTGAACTACAAGCTACAAGATGCTTTTAGAATGACGTCACAGCAGCTCGTGTAATGCAACAAGACATAGAAAAGCATGTGAGAAGCGCTTTCAGCGGTGGTAAAATAAACATTCAAACAAGTAAACAGTTGGATCAGTTATTTCCTCTTTGATAATCAATGCTCTACATTTGTCTGCAGCTCACCGGTGGCTTTATTCCTAATATGTTTACATCACGTGACTTCTGGCTACGGTGGCCGTTTTGGTCCAGTTATTCCACTCCCAGAGTGCTTTGTATTCAGACTGAGGAATCTCAGAGCGAACCAAACTGATTGAAAATGAACCGAGACCACCTCGAAAGATGGGTCCGAGAGCGGTTCCTGGTCCCGGACCAGGGTTCGCCTGTGTGTGTTCAGACTGAACATTTGTTCTGGAATAACAAACCAAATGTGTCAAGTCTGAATACACCCTAATTAGCAAATGGTCTCCAAATGTTTTTACAGGAACAAATGGAAGCCCTAACTCTGGAGGAGCCCTAATAAAAGAAGAGCAGTGACACCTACAGCATCCAAACACCCATCATGACAGCTGGATCAACGGAGCTCGAGTCAAGCACAGGGACAGATGACTCAGACAAACATGACTTGGTTTGCTCAGCCAAATCATCAAAACCTTTTGATTTGTAATGAATACAAATTCTTCCTTTGGAGTTGGATTATTCAACCAAAGTGTGGAACAGTCATTGAGAATTGTATGCTGGGAACAACACCCTTAGGTGGAGGCGGTGTGATGATATGGGCAAACTTGTCTTTTGGTGTGTGACCATGACCAGCAATGAGTAGAAGGTGCCAGCTTGCTGTGTGATTTCTTCCCCCCCACATTCTATTTAACCTCCAGTTACATCATATTTGCTTTGTTTTATGGACTGACCCAATTCCACCAAACAGTAAGTAAAATAACAAGCAGTTAACAATTTTCACAAATTGTCTTTTCATCTGCATGCGTTAAAATACCTACAAAAGTATTAAGAGATCAAAAAAAGCGGCAGTGTGTATAATGCATTGGCTTCTTCCTCAGGGAATCATACACGCAACCCATTACAGACTAATGTACAGTGACGGATGATTGTAAGAATTGTCAGCCTTGTAAGAATATGCATTAAATGCACAAATACATTATTTAGGAAGTCAGAGGTATTTCTCTTTTTGTGTGAATTTAGTTAGTGTGCAGACAGAGACTTTAGTGTTTCTAGTCTAACAAGCATTAAATAATATTATCTCGAATAATCTTTTTACAGCAAATGGATTTTTTTTAAAGGAAAGCTGCACTCTGGTTTTTAAAGTTAAGAAATTCCTCCTGTGAAAATGCAGATGCACAAATGTTAAGCTGTGGTTTCTTTAACAATTATAGTCAAATGTTTGCTATATAAAAAGGGCAGAATAAAATATGAATCATGAGAAATTGGCGTTATTAAAATCTTTAAAGCCGAACTGGTGAGTCATTTAACAGCCTGGGGATGGGAGAACATTAACTATTCATATTTTTTCCATTTCTTTTTCCCCCTGTGTGAACCTGGTTTACAGCTTATTGGGTGAATGGTGATCACTATGTGTCTTTAGTAGTTTTTATTTGTAATTTATAAAACTTGCAACAATAATTTAGGATTTCAATGAAAACGGATTTAGGTTTTGGAGGTTGTGCCAAATTTGTGCAAACATCTCATGTACGAATCCACATCTAAATGTAGACTAGCAACAAAACAAAAATAAGAATGACTAATATTGTGATGATTTTTTTTCAGGTTATAAAATATGCACAAAAAAAACCAACCCAAAAATGACATTAATGTAATTGGTTTACAATTAAAATTAAAAATGTTAATGGATAATAATTTAATTTCAGTGAAATAAAATGAAACTTTTATTCCTCATTGTAGCATTCATGTATTTGTATGATAAGGCAAATTTTCAAATAATAAAAATATCTGTTAATAAAAGTAATTTTTCAAAATAAAATACTTTCTAAAAAAACGGAATCACTTTGAAAACAAAGTGTTCTCATTTATTTGGTAGAATCATGTATGTTTTACAGAACAACATTTTTTACTTTTCTTTTATTTCTCTGTGTTTCTTCTACATGTGTCCTTCTTTCTTCCTAAAAAATCTGAATCTTAATAAAATGTATTAACATTTCGTCTCAGATACAAAGGCTTAGGAAGACTTAGACTTTCTTCATCCAACCAGAGGTGATTCTGTGTTGATAATATACACAGAGTGTACAAAGGAGTATAAAGCAGTATAAAACAGTATAAAAGTAAAATGTGTTCAACCAAAGAGACTCTCAGCTTTTAAATTGGATATTGGAAAAAGAATTAAGCTTCAGGGGAGGAAAAAAAAGAGAAATTTTAAACTTAAATTGTTCAAATGAACAATTTTCTCTTTAAAGAACAGCTTACATGAAATCGATTCATTTAATTATCACATAGATATACATGACACGCAACAAAAAAAGTTTCTGACATTGAAACGTATTTTTTAATCCCCCCCACACACAATATGCTAGGTTTGATAACAATAAGCTTCGTATCATTCAGTCTCACAAAGTGGAACTTAAAGGCAACACAACCAAACATAAAATTCAGGCATGAGGTCAGGCCAAAAAGTGTTTCTGGAAAAACTAATAAAAGATAAAATAATAATTTATATGCAAATGAAACTGCCGGCATTTTCTGTAATTGCAGTTTGTGACGCTCATCTGGAAAAAAAATGCAACAGGAGAACCTTTGAACCTCATATATGAAGAAGAAACTGTCGGCAAAGGCTGAAAATGTTTCCATTTTTATTATTTGATGTCATTATCTTGATAATGACACAACTGTAAAATCTACTCATGTTTAAGGAGAAAATAATGCATCAGCTTCTACTAAAGGTCTACTTTAAAATCACAAAAAAGAAAACGTGGTTGGTGTTTTCCAATCAGTAAAATGAAATATTTTGATGCTTTTAAAATGTAGGAATTTTCATAGCTCTACATCAGACAGTGACACAAAACTCAAAAACACAAAACAAATCTACGACAGACTAATGTCATTTATCAAGACTCTGTAGACGCCGTGCGTGTGCGTCTGAGTACTTCAGGGAGAACAAGATCAAAACGTTTGTTGCCATTTTAAAAAGCAAACATTGATTGTACATTTGATCGTGCGTGCTCACCTGTGCTTCTGTGAATGCCACCTCACATTGCAGAGTTATCGATTCCTCACCTGATTCAGAAGACTCCGGACTGCTTTCTCATTATTTCCTGAGTGCACTTCCCTTCCTGTGCCTGCGTCCCTGGCGAGGTGGTTATGTGAGAGTAGCTGTGAGGTTTTAGGTGCACTGAGACAGAGCTTTGGTGACAGAATGGTTGTTTCTAATGAGCAGCTTTGGGATTTTCTTGTGAGACAAAGGCCGAAATGAAAAAAAAAAAAACAGTGTTTTCAAGGACCAGGGTGCTCAGCGGTGAGCTGAATCATGATCCAATGCTAATTTGTGTCAACTATCTAAAGTGGACAATGTTTCTTTTTTTATCTTCTAAGCAAAGATTCTGTTTTTTTTTACTTGATGACAGTTTGAAAGCACTGCTTCATTGTTAGTTAAACAAATTTGGATTTCCAGTCATGCTTCCTCTTCAAGTGAGACATTTTTCATGAATAATGTACATGTTTGGACCATCTCCTGACTCCTTTGAATGTTTCTCAACCAAAATCTGCCAGTGACAGCGAAAGACTGCCAATCACACACACTCTGTTCAACATTCTTCTCTTGAAATGACAGACTTCAGACTTTACTTCAGACACTAATGAATATTCTGATGATAAATTCGGTTTTGGAGGAGTACAATTTCTTATGCTTTGCACTGAATTCAACATTTTTCAAACTGATGTAACCTAGTTTCATCCTCTGTAGGACTAAACAGTCGAGAGGAATGACACCATCAAAAGATTAAAAAAACATCTCCAGACATGCAAATGTGCTGGAGCTCTTCAAACCACCCTGGATCTGAGACGTCAGTTTGATCAGTTATGACAGCCAGATACACTCCTTTTATCGAGCTGTCCTCTCCTACTGATCACGCTGAAATACTGGAAGCTTTTCTTCCTCTCTAAAGTAGATTAGGTTCACCATGCCTCTATATATTAATGAAAATCTATTGAATATGTCTGATGTAAACTTTGGAGGGGGTGTGAAATAATGTGGTGCCATCACATAAATCAGTGAACCGTTTTTTGACATGCCTTCAAAAGTACTCAGAGGCTGGTTTCATTTCACAACTGTTCCACTTTCTGCTGTCGTGTGCACGGTCTTAACTTGCCCTGCACAATATATCATTGCATTGCAATGTCAGCTTGTGCAAAACTGACAAACAAGTTCTTAACTGTCTCCTTTTGAGTTAATTTGCAGTATATTTATGTTGACTTTTATTTTGAAAAAGAAAAATTATTAAAAAATTATTAGTTGTTTTTTGTTTTGCCATGTGTTCATGTATCACAAGTCATACCATCGAAGCAATATTGATCACTAATATCTCAGATCAGTTTTCTCACATCGTGCAGCGCTAGTATTAGCAACCTTTTCAAAACGACAACGAATGTGTACAAGTTTTCACACAAGCTGTGAGGCTATGAAGCAAAGGCTTTTAGTTTACCATGAAGAAAAATGTTTTGTCATTTAAAATTCAAATAAGTCACATTAGGAGGAAACGTTTAATCAAAACCAGCCAAACAAAAGAAGAAAATGAATTAAATAGAATGAATGCAGAGACAATCAACTTGTATTCATCAACCCTAGTATTTTAGGACAAATTAACATACAAGAAGAAGAAAACAAATGTTTGATTTTATAATATATGCAAACGGCACCGGGACACCATTGGCATGAGATCAGTAATCAACAATGTCGTTCTGTCATTTGAGCTAGAAGGGCGGAACTTTCAACCAATCACAAACAGGTCAGGAGATGAGGAGGCCAAAAAGACCTGGTAAGCCCAAGGTATTGAGAGTCTGCTGGGAACGTTTGAATGACAACACCGCCAGAAGGGGTTTTAAGTCTAGAAAGGCTTTATATGCAGGTATTGATGGAGTCTGTGTACTTAGAGTCTAAGCGGACCATGTTTTCTTTTATTAAGCGTTTAGAGCTGTGGTTCTAAAGATGCATTCGCATCGAATGCGATTTGCTCGGCGGAGGCGGTCAGTTTCAATGTCAAGTCAGTGGTACCGACGCCATCTGAGGTCCTGCAGCACAAATTGAGCAGCGGGCGCGGTGAGTCAGAGCGAAAAAAAACAAAACAAAACTCTATGGAGGTCGCAGCGTCGCGTTAACCAATCAGGGACTCAACTTTGGGCATGTGATGCTTTCATTGACAGCAGGTAGAATACATATCCAATATGGTGGATCGAATCTCCTGGACTTCCATTCATTTTATTATCCCGCCGTATCCCTTTCGGGGCAGCAGGGTTTCTTGAGCCCATCCCGGCTACTGTTGCTCACACTTTTTGGCAAGCTACTTAAAAGACATAAAATTATGTGAAGTTTTCCTTTTACTATAAATATTCATCAAAAACATCAGGATAATTCTTTATATTTTAAACATCATTAGAATGTCTTTACTTTATAGCCTTGAGTTTTTAATAATACACAGTTAACACAAATAATTGTTATATACTGCAAACAGGACCTCGTGTGGTTTTCTTTTAACAATGGCTTTCTTCTTGCCACTCTTCCATAAAGTCCAGATTTGTGCACTGCACGACTGATCATTGTCCAATGGACAGATTACCCCACCTGAGCTGTAGATCTCAGATATTAATCCAGAGTCACCATGGGCCTCCTGACTGCATCTCTGATCAGTGCTCTCCTTGTTCGGCCTGTTAGTTTAGGTGGACGACCATGTCTAGTAGGGATGTAACAGTTCAATCAAGCCACAATTCAAGTGGATTCACGGTTCGATTTTTTTCAGTTTCTTTATTTGTAAAAAAATTAAAAAATAAAGAATTCTTGCATAATTTTCTTTCCACAATTGTGTGCCACCTTGTGGTCTTTCACATCAAATTCCAATCAAATATATTTATGTTTGTAGTCAAATTTTGGGGTTCGAATACTTTTGCAACCCACTGTACAAGTCGGTGGCTTTGGATAACTAGAAAAAGGAGATGAGTCCTCTTCAGATAGGTAGGAGGTTCTGGCTCCAACTGGATAAGTTTAAGCATCTTTGAAACTTTTGGTCACAAGTGGACAGACTCAGTTCCAAGATTTTTAGGAGAAGAGATGCAGTGATTGCAATTGCTGTATTGATCCAATGTAGTGAAGAAAGGAGCTGAGCCAAAAGGCAAAGTTCTCAATTTTCTACTCCTCTGACCAATGGTCATGAACTTTGGGTCATGACTGAAGATAAGATCTCAAGTTCAAGCAGCTGAAATGACTTTCCTCTGCAGGGTTGGCTGGGCAAAGTAGACATGTTGAAGTGGAATGGATATTTCTTTCGGATGCCTCTCTGGGGAGGACCCCTTCCTGGGGAGTTTTTCCAAGCATGTCTGACTGAGACCCCCTGAGGCCACAGATGACTGTATCTATATTAAACCTGGTGAGATCCTAACAGTAAACACTCCAAACAAATCTTGTTAATGCCGACATATAGGTTTCTCATAAAACAAATGGAACCATCATGACTCACGTGATGCATGTTAAATGTAGCATGGCTCTAGGAAAATCTTTACACATAAAATAAACTTTGCATCAATCAAATCGTGGACATCCTGTCTGCAAATACTTCAATAACTTACCTTTATTGAACCGGCCACAATCTGAAATTACACCCTAAGTGGTTTTGCTTCTTTACTGGAAGGAAGCATTACATGTCATATATATAAAATATTAATGAGACAAAAGTTACTCTGGTTGGAAAATAAATTGTGTATACATTCTATTGTGTGGCAAGAAGAATACCATCTCAAAGGTTGAGTTTTCTTTAAGAACAGCTGATATGATCTTTGTAGACACATAGAAACACGGATAATAATTTTATTGATTTCTTAATCAGATTATTTAATTTATCAGGTGAATTCAAATGACGTCCATTTATTACAATGACGTCCGATCTTAAACAAGACGAGAGCAAAATGCATTAATCCCAACTGCCCTTAAGGTGAAAATGGGTTGGCTGTGGGGGGAAAATATGGGCAAGTCTGTATGGGGCACGCAGTTGTTCTGAAAAAAAATTTAAGATTCTCGACTACTTGGTGAGTCTCTAAAGAGAAAATGTTCATGCACATGTTTTTCGCCAGGCACATTGCAGGCGACAGATTGTAGAGAACACTTAATGCATCCACTTGTAGACGTCTAGATCCATTAAAGTCTTTGTTTTCCTCGTCTGAGCTGCCTCTAAAGTGTACGGGAGGATAGCTCCAATTTTGCTTGCTACTTTTTTATTTCTTTTTTTGCACCGGTGATGTTAGTTTGGGGTTGTGAAGTGTTATAAGTTAGCGGTAGAGAGTGTACAGATTAATGATGCGAAGTGGAGGCAGGCTTACTTTGCACCAAAGGTTCCACCTACAACAACATATTACAACATTTTTTTTTTTATTTAGGCTAAAACAGCATAATCCTAACTAAAAGACCACTGGGATTGCTTTTAAAATTGTCCAAATGATGATTGGAGTGGGGATTTAAGATGGAGACGCTCATGTCTACAACCCTCCTCGGGCATCCCAAACATCCCAAAAACCTGGAGCATCCGTACGGGTCAACTCCCGTTTGGGTGCATGTAACTAAGGCTTAAACCATGACAGATAGCTGAAGGTATTTCGGTACTTTGAAAGAAATCTGATCTTGAACGAAAACAGATAACGTGCA
The DNA here is from genome assembly GCA_036245035.1 of Adrianichthys oophorus. NCBI lineage: Eukaryota > Metazoa > Chordata > Actinopteri > Beloniformes > Adrianichthyidae > Adrianichthys > Adrianichthys oophorus. The sequence goes on along the minus strand of BSAI01000101.1, from coordinate 20,867,033 downwards.
GGTTAATGCGACAGATTTGTTATTTTTAGCTGTGAGATCAGTTTGAGTTATTACTGCCACCTCAAATAAATTGTAGAGCGCATTTTAGAAAAACACTGACTGTATATTAACCACCCGAGACTATAAGCAACTTTTGAATGAATGTTTTTATTTTTTTCCTTTTGTGTTAAAAGAATATTCTGTACAAAAGGAAAATTGAATTTACAAAACACACAAACATGAACCACACTAAGGTTCAAACATGAATTCAGGAAATCTGCAACAAAGCACTTCAACGCAGCACTGTGTGGCCACGCACTGCAAAGCTGAGGCACAGAGTGCCTACACTCATCAGACGTCCCACAGGAGTGGGGGGGATACAGTACAGAACACAGTTGTCTCAGCTGTTAACCTTCTCTTCTCTCTTCCTCCCCTCCACCTCAGCTGGATTCCTTCTGCTTGACTGCCGCACAGACAGGCCACTGGGTGAGCAGTTCAACAGTCAAGCATCTCAGCACAGATCCTCTGACACCCAAGTCAAATGCGCGGCGTTTGAAAACCTGCCTCTGGCTCTCTTGAGAGTCTGCCTGCCCTCTTCCCTCATCCCACACTACAGACCCCAGACGCACATCAGCAAACTGAGCAAAAGGAAGGATGACAGATGGAAAAACTGAAAAAAATATCAGGAAAACACATAGAAACCAAACCAGTTTGATGGAAACACATTCATTCCGAATGTTTTTTGTGAAACATGTGAATCCTTAATTACCCACTCCGATGAAAATGGTGTTTTCGGTGTTTTTAACATGTTATTGTGGCATTTTTGTAATGATGGAGGACATACTGTTTATTAAGAAAATGAAGGTCAAAACTGCTTTTCTGAGTCTTTATTCAAATGGTCGTGAATCAGGAGCAGATAAAAAATTGACGGAAAAAATATGATGGAAGGGCCACAAGCTCCCTGATCCGAGTTCTCGCCATTGGGGAGGGGAATGTGGTAGTTCCATGCCAACGGTCCCACCCATAACTCAGAGTGGAATTTCTAATGAACTACTGCCACTCTGCAGAAACCGTCATAGAAAACGATTTGATTTTGAAAATAGACCAAAAGATGATCAGAGTGGGTCTTTAAGACGGCACTAAAATAAAAAAAACATGTCAGTGTGACCAGTATATTAATAGTTCAGTTGATGACCTTATACGTGACAAATTAGAGCCTTTTTTATTTTGATGTCATTTGACCCGAGAACAGGTTTAGTCTCTTAAGCCCCTGAAATCTCTAGATCACCTCAGTTGTTCTAATTTTGTCGTAGCCTGAAGCAAAGAACAGGCTCATTTCCTGACATGTCAAAATGAATGAAAACAATCATTTTTACAGAAGAAAAAAAAAAACACCACAAGAACCCACATTTACACGTCTACTGCATATAACACCCACTGATGTGGGTGAGGGGTATCAAGCTTTTAAATGCTTTAAGGATAAACGTTGAGATGAATTTCTTTTTTTGCATTTCATGGAGCCACAGCTACTTTTTTTGCTGAAAGTAAAGAAAAGGAACAAGAGAAAGCCAAAAGGAGTAGTCAGACTGTCTCTCCCAGCTCAGTGAATCTGCGTCTGTTACAGTCTGAAAGACAGCTGTTCCTATGGGGAGAACCAGCAGGCAGATAGAACCCATCCATGCTCCCTCCACGCCTTTCATCACATTTTTTTTCATCCATCACTCTTACTTGCAGCCTCATTCAACTCCTTGTACGCACCCCAACAAAATCCATGCCCGCTTTTTGGGGTCTTTAAAAGCAAAATACCACTTAAAAAGAAGCTCTACATTCATTGAAATCTATGTTCTTAAACAGCTCCAAGGCATCAATAAAAATAAGTATTTATAATCACTTGTAGAAAGAATAAAATCATAAATATTTTTACCTGTGTGTTGGCTCTTTAGAAAGCTGCAGATCAATGAAAAACAGCTGTGCATCAGAGTACACTGCAAAAACACAAATCATCACCAAGTATTTTTGTCTGGTTTCTTGTTTATAGATCTTTTTATACAAGACAATAGAAGACAAAACTAACTTACTAGTAACTTTTCAAAAAGATGCAATGATTTTCTGTGACAGCTGAACATTTTTTTGAGTCATTTGATCTTAAATCCATCTTATTTGAGTAATATTTCTAATAAAAACTAGTGAATTTGACTCAAAATGTGTAGTCCTACTTTAATTGGTCTAAAAAAAGCATAGCTGGACTGTTGTAGCACTAAAAATAGGATCTTTTGAAAAAAGAAAAGCATTTATATGTATATAAATGCTCCTACTCGGGCTGCACGGTGGCGCAGTGGTTAGCGCTCCTGCCTCACAGCAAGAAGGTTCCCGGTTCAAGTCCTGGCTGGGGGACCTTTCTGTGTGGAGTTTGCATGTTCTCCCCGTGCATGCGTGGGTTTTCTCCGGGTACTCCGGCTTCCTCCCACCGTCCAAAAACATGCTTCATAGGTTAATTGGTCACTGTAAATTGTGCCTAGGTGTGCATGTGAGTGTGCATGGGTGTGTGTTTGTGGCCCCTGCGACAGACTGGCGACCAGTCCAGGGGTGTACCCTGCCTTCGCCCATGAGTAGCCGGGTTAGGCTCCGGCAACCCTGTGACCCCGAAAGGGATAAAGCGGATTGGAAAATGAATGAATAAATGCTCCTACTTTAATACGCTTATTTGAAGACATAATACTTCCAATTATCAGAGCAATATACCTAAATATGAGAATTTATGGCTAATTTTAAGTTTAAATTATGTCTTAGAAGAGCAGGACATCACCATTTATTTTAAGAAATCTACCAAAACAAATACTCTTTGTATTTTTTTATTTTTCCCACTCTTAACAAGGGAAAAAATAGCTTGTATTCTATATGTTTCAATTTTTGTTGAGGAGGACATTTTTTTATGTTTGAATGACAGAAATGTTAGATTATCAGCCATAAAGCCCTCACTGCTGTCTGACTTTATTAAGTCTGGGTGATGACACAGATTGGAAAGAGGGGTGCGAGGTCAGAGGATCGCCATGATGGGTCAAAGTGGCTCACATGCATCATTGAGCAACGCCAAGTCACACTGCGTTTCGGCGTTCAGCCATCTGGGGCTGACTGTGTGCATTTAGTGGGAGGGAGCTCTGCTGTAGAAGATGTGAAGTTTCACCCCCCGCCGCGATGCTGCTGCACATCAGACCCACTGTGACATCAGCCACGTTTGTTTCAGTCTTGCTGAAAGGCGCATGCACCCTGCTGATGTTGACTAACCGCTGACACTCACAAGCAAATGAATGCGCTCTCGGCGCCTCTCTCCTCGCTCATTTTAGAGTCCTGCACTACAAACGATTTGATACCTAAAAAGATTTAAAACTTTTTCTTAGATTTTCTCAGATATTTTATCAGGTTTTAAGTTGTTCTAATTCATCTTTGCTCCATACCTTTCAAAGCTTTTATCAAAATCAGCACAGTCAAGATTTTGTTGTCTCATTAAGAGCTCAAAATGATTTTAAATCATTTTGTTCCATACTCTTGACTACAGAAAAAACTTCATTTAAGACTCAACACTACTTGTAATATTTGGTTCAATTTTTAAGGATGTTATTTTTAAGTTTAATATTATGACACGTTAGACTGACATTCACTGTCATCAGTTTGGAAACAAAAATGTAGATTTATATTCTAAGAATAAGTGCTAGTTTTAGAGTTTTAGGAGGATTTATTAAGATGGGCCAACAAAGATCTTATATTCATTTTATTCTTCAATGAGTCTGTTCCATTTATCACACTATTTTTTGTCAATATTATAATAGTAATACTAAAAACTACAATTGGGCTTCATAGCATTTGATTTTAAGCAAGTTCAAGGGCAAAGCTACAAGATTTTACACATGGGGAATAGGGAAGAAGAAGACTTTAGAAGGTGGATAAAAAAGAACAGCAGAGCTGAAGGTCATTGCAAATAGAAAGATCAAAACATGTTTTCAAACTGTTATTTTGTTGTTGAGCTATTATTTATGATTTAAAAAAAAAAAAAAAAAAAAAAAAAAAAAAGAATTTCCTCTTGCCTTAGCATGAAAACAGCACGGATTTTGACTGAGCCCAGCGAGCTGACAGACGGGCTGGCATACACAGGACAGGGATGAAGCAAATAGTTAAAGTGGCTCGGAATGTAATTTCGAAATATTGCTTTTGTTAGTTTTGCAATTCTTAAAGAAGCAAGTACTGATGGTTCCTTTATGTTTGTCTATAATGATGCTAATATTGACTCGCCAATTGGGAGGCAAGTGAGGGAGGAAATCTTTTTGCTCCGGGGGGCAGGTGCTCCCTTGCCCCACAATAGCTCCACCCCTTAGTAATTATATTGATATGTACACACGAGGTATGTGTGGCACATTCAGGAATGCGCTGAACACGGGTTCTTGAGCGCGCTTTTAGCATATGGTGTTCACACTGGGCTGTCGCTACCCAATACTAGCGCATGACCTCACATTTGGAAAAGGTTTGGTGTGAAATGTCAAAGTGGTGCGAAAGCTCCCGGCTTTTATTTTCACAGCTCCAATTTGATATGTGAAAGACTTGATGTCAAATAATAATTACACATAATAATTTCTCTTTCATGATCGATTTTTAAGTGGGGTTGGCACTTGTGTGTTTTGAAAAAGATGGTACCCATGCCACTACCAAAGTTTGGTCAAAGTTCAACTGATTTAATTTTCAGCCTGCATTCAGTGGCTCATGAACGCAAGAGTTTTGAAAGTATGTTTACTTAGACCTTTCATTGGAAGTGGTTGCTTGAACGCATTTCCGAGTTCAGTGTGAACATAGCATAACATTTAGCTTTTTCAGATTATTTTTCCCGTTTTGAGTGCTTGTGTAGAACTCCTTGTTTCTAAATTTTATACCTTATTATATGATGACTAGCTGCACGGACAAAGAACTTTACTAATTTCTAGTGTTTTTTTTTATATATATTGGTGTTCTTTTACTATTTTTAGGCTACCGCTTTAATGTTTGCGACACACAGAGAATCATTCATGTTCTCACATGTTCATGAAGCTGACCAGAAAGATCACCTCACAATAAATTCAGTGCCGAACTCTTCGTGCACAGAACTCTGAAGTGCCTCCTGCATCAGCCTCGCAGCTTGAAAGAAATAGGAGAAACAATGTAACGCACACCGGGTATCTGATGCACAAAAAAGCCTTTTCCCACAACACAAGGGTTTCAGCTGTAAGAGGTGCATCTGCTTGTAGCTGCTAGTCCCTTTGGGAGAGACTCAGCAAGTTCAGAGTGACGAGAGGGTTCAGTTGATGGAGCGAAGGAAAATGTAAGAGGGATTGGAGTGAGATGTTTCAACACTGAGTGAAAAAGAAACCTTGGAGTACAGTGGAAAAAAAAAACAGAGGGAAGAAGAGTGAGCGCACAGCGTTGTTTGTTTTAGCGGAGACTGTGCGAGCAGCGCAGATGAAGGTTAAAAAACACACAGAAAGAAAAGGCTGACATGCAGCTCCAGTGACCCGAGTATGAATGATGAAATTAGAAGGAAAAAACTGAAATGAGGACTTGTATTATTTGTTGTGGTGTTACTGGGGTTGTCATACTTGCTGCATAAATTGCACATATTTTAAAAGACGGGTTGTTGGGCAAGATGAATGCGAGGCCTCGCGCATCTGCTGCAGAGTGGCAGGTAATAAGATGTGTATTTATGAGAGGCAGGGGTGTCAGTGACATCGGCATAACCTATTCATGAGTCCATGATGGAATCTCATTTATCCTCCTATAATGTATCACAGGTGAAAAGGAGGTCTGAGTTGGGATTAAGGAAAATGGAAATGAAGCTCAAACTGGAAACAGGAAGCAGAAAAATTAAGGTAACAGAAACAAAGTGGATAAAGACAAATGTGGAAAAAGGCTCAGAGGGATGAGGAACAACTCTAAAAAGCGGGGGAAGAAAATGACACAAGGTTCCTGGCATTAAAATGGGAGACAGTGATGAGGGGACAAAGAAAAAGAAGGAAGCCGAGAAGCGGAGACGAGGGCAATTACCGGGAGAGTGAGAGGAGTATTTCAATAAACCCGTACATGTCGATTCGACCCGGCACATCCGCCACTTGTGCCTTGTGCACTGAATACCAATGATTCTGACACAGAATTACTGGAATTCACAATGTATACAGACGGCATTAGATATTCCTCCGGAGCACAGAAAGAAGGGAGGAGGACCGGAGCCAGGCATGGCAGTGTTTACCAATGAAGGACAGAATCTCTGCAACAGAATCATTTTCTTTCCTTTGTTCATAGTTTCCTTGTCAAGAAGTAAGGCTATGAAACATTTAATGCTTCTTCTCATGTTTTAATGAAGGCTGAAGGAAGCCAGACTTGAAATTTACCTGTGATCCTCGCAAAGGATGAGATTATTCTGGAATCTAGAAACATTTCTTGTCTCTGCAGTGATGACAGATGGTGTTTCACTGTGTTGGGCATGACGTCAGGACAACACAAGGAGGCCCACAAAAATGCCAAGAACCCAAGAAGGTGTAGTTAAGGTTCACCACAGGACATGGCATGAAGGCGATAGCACCTCGTTAGACTTTTTTTTATAACAGAAAAAGTCCTCGAGTCTCTGAGGACCAGAGTTAAGATGTTTAGAACAGGTCTAAGTGTCTGGTCAGACATGAATACATAAATAGCATTTTATTTTAAAACCAATACAAATTTGTTTTGGTACTTGTATTGTATTTTAGGCGCACCTAAAAACTCTTTTACAAAAAAACAATAGTGTGCCTTATAATTCAGAGAGCTTTATGTAGCAAAACGGTCTGTTTTTTTAAGTGTTGCAAATAAAGTTTGGTTTTGCAAAAACGCTCACACGGCTAACGTTTAGCTGTGTCTGTTTCTTTTTTATGTTACCAACAAGGTTGGGAATTAGCATAATCTCAGTGATGTTTGTTTTAGGGGTATCAGCCATTTTTTTTACATGTTGCAAACAAGGTCCATGGGTTGTGCATATGCTAATGTGGCTAACGCGTAGTGTGTTGCAAACAAGTTTTAGGTTGGATCCAAATTCCTTCACTTCTCACTGCTTAGTGCACGATATAGTTCGTTCATCATTTTTTGGGGGTGACCAAACCTATCATTCCAAAATCCAGTGCCCTAGAAATTTCCCAGAATTCTCAATGAAAAACCAGTGTGCATCAAAGCTCACTAAATTGGTGAATATAGACCACAATGCATTGTGTTTGAACAATTTTTCATGTGAAAAAAAATGTATTTTAAAAAGCCATCCAAGTTTTCATCATCAGAACACAGCGTATTCATAAATAGTCTTTGTAAAACATTCATAAGTATTGGGTTTCAACTTCGGGAAATCGGTGACGTCACATTTGCATGGTGTTGGATTTTTCTTTTGAAATCAAGAGCACTGGATAGTCCCACACTATTTAGCTTTTTAATAGTTAGGAAGTAGCGAGGGAATTCAGACATAGGTCTCGAGTTAATAAAGTCTGACCGACTGACTTATCTTGGACTCTTTAGTCTAGCTATCTTGATTTACTTCATAGACGATACGCCCTATAGTGCAGAAAATATGATATATATTTACCAAAGGACCTTTTTATTATTTTCTTGATGAAAACAAGAAAAATGTCTTAGATTTCAGAAGTATAAAGATCCGATTTTCCTCCACCTTGGTTTTGGACTCCACCCAATGATCGCGTCACCAAAATGTCATTGGCCAAAGCTGAGTTCCTGGTTGGTTGATACAATGTGAGTTCTTCACCAAAGTTCCCATTTCGAACTCACAAAGCCAAATATTTGCAGCACGTCAGAATATTCGCCACACCACGTGGTTATGCCACCAGAAACGCACTATCGCCAGCCTGCTGTTCCGCGCCCAAAGCTCAGATCATGCTATAGGACCTCTGATTGGGTCAATACATTGACTTAACATTAAAACTCCACGCCCTTATACTCAGATCACATTTGGTGTGAACCCAGGACAAAGCAATCGCATTCCAGAGGAATTTCTGACCTCTTTCAAGTGAATTATGTCTTCCTGTTCATCCAGAGGACGGGGATGAATAGGTTGAACTCCAATCTGGTAATTTATTTCTTCAGGAAACCTCAATTTATGTCGCAGATTTAACAACTGCAAAGTGGTCAAACTGTCAATACATTATGCAATCAACAATTTCTATAGGTAACTGCAAAAACGTATATTCCACATGATTATAGACAACACATTAGAAAGCATCTTAACTGCCTATTCAAATTGTGCCCTGACACTGTAGTTGCACAGCAGTGCATGTTTATTCCCCTACTATTATTTTTCCAGTCTTCAGCAAACGAGGGTTCATTTTGTGTTGGGGTTTATTTGCTGATTGAATCCTGTTGCAGCTCGGATGAATCCACACAACCAGCAGTGCCTCGTGAGTTCTGCCCGGTCACGCACCAACAGCTTGTGAGTGATACAAAATAAACTTGTTGTCTTGTCTGTAGCCACACATGGAAAAAAAAAAAAAAACTGATTGCACAAGAGAAAACAGCAGGGGAGGGCTAATTGGAGGACTTTGTTAGTTTCTGCCAAATCAGAGGGTGAATTTTTTTGCTTGCCTGAACACATTCTGCTGCAACTACACATTATTATTGGATGTGTGAGCCATTCTATGCAAGGAGAATGAAATGTGTCAGAAAAAGAAGAATCTTGGAAGCACAGATCTGCTGGATTTATCTTTTGAATCTTCCTTTAAAAAAAAAAAATCAATAACAAATGAGTAGAAACTTTGTTCTAAATGCAAATAATAATTTATTTATAAAAGTAAGTATTTTCTGTTAGTATCTTTAAGGTAAATTTAAAAAAAATCCACTTACCGGTACTTTAAAAGGGACAAATGAGGTAATGCAAAGAAACCAAAAGATTGGTTTCTTTTACTATATTTAGGAAATATTCTGAGATAAAATGTGTATTTTTTTTATTCAATTATGAAAGCAATGTTACTTTAGATCTTTATGAGCGATCTCCTTCTCAAAAATATGAAAAACTGCCAAAATAAAAGCTGGCACAGTGAACATGTGCATGCAGTAAACATGCACAAACCAAGTGAAAACAATGAGATATTTGCTTTCACCTTATTTTCTGAGACTGACACTCCTCAAACTCCTGCATAAGGATTCATCAGCAAAGACGCATGTTGATGAATGTTAATTCATCTTTTTGCTTTGTGGGCGTCACTCATGTAAATTCAGATCTGACTCGTGACTTACTGCTGAGGTTTCACACTGTGTTTCAAATCGGACAGACGCTGATCTTTATTGTCAAAATGAAAACCCGGCTCCATAAAGGTGGAACAGAATGGAAGCAAGTCATTTCAGATTCTTGGTACATTTTGTCAGTTGTTCCCAACTCAAATCTCATTTTCCTGAATTCTTGTGATGTGTATCTGTGACCTTTTTATTATCTAGATCCGTGACTGTAAGCATTGCCCTAAGAGGGTGGGAGCTGACACAAACTGAGACAAAAGAGGAGCCCTGTGCTGCAGAAGCTTCTGAATGTAACCTGACAGCTCCACAGATGCCACCTTGTTCTCCGTGAGCGTAACGTTGTTTGGCTGAACTGAAAGACTGGCAGATTGAGCATGGCAACACAATGAGATTACAAATGAAGTAATTAAGACAGTGGTGGCCCTGGTTTGTCTTCATTCACATAACCTGTCGGCTGTGGTTTCTTCGCAGCGGGAAGCTTGGCCGCCGTTTCACCTCCATTATCTCATCAAGAAAATGGGTGCAGGATCCCGGACACCAAATAAATTAACAAGGCCAATTTAAACGGGAGAATATAGACAGTTTAGATCTCCATTTTGCTCTTTTTTGAATGTGTCATCCATTTTATTACACCTATTTCATTGGTTCATTTTACTTAAATGATGTGTGATCCCAGAGAAAAATCGGCTTTGAGAATTTGTGCCAAGAAGTGACCTCACTCCTAAAATGTGCGACCGACCACTCGTACACCAAACCCTGTGATTGGGACAAAAAAAGAAAATCTTTTCGCCTCTGCACAATACCATGGTGCAGCCTGATTGAGGCCATGAAGCAGAGCAAACGTAGGCAGAAAAGTGGCAATCATTCTCCCAGCTAAAGTACTCAGCCACCTGTGACCACAACTCATCAGGATCAACACATTTAAGGCATCCGCCAGTGAAACAGATATCAGCTATCAAAAACTCATCGTCAGAGGAGCTCAGCATCACAGACAGAAATTGTTTTTCCAACTTCACTCTTAGTTTTGCTCTTTTATTGGCGTAAAGATCTTTTAAAGAAAACTTAGGTTTAATTTTTTTTTTTAGATAAACACACAGAAATGAAAACACACAACTCACAATAAGTTATAGATATTGTTTAAAAACTCAGTGGATGTTGTATACGTCGTGTTTGTTTCACTGAAGAAATTTCAGGGGAGGATAGACACACTTCATTCTGTGTTTTTTTTGTGTGTTTTTTCTACATAATGGTCTCACTGTGTACAGTGCATCTTATTTATTGGGGCCAAAACTAAAAGAAATTTAAAATAGTTCAATGTGGCATCAATGTCAACATTCTATAGGTATGAAAAGTAAGTAAAGTAAGTAAAAAGATGGTTTGTAAGTCATTCCAAGTTGATCATTCAAATAGCCAAGAACACACAACTTTGCTTAATGGACAACCAGCACCACCAAGTGCAAGTCCAATGCACCTTCGAGTTGGAAGTAGCAGTCACATGTTGCAGGTCTCAAGTGTCATCAGCAGACTTGCGTCAAGACAGAGATTTTGTGACAGACCCAGGACTGGAGCCCGCAAGTGACAGACCAGAACCAAATGACGGGTACTGGGGTTTCCAGACAATTTGCAACCCTCTTCACCGCTTTGACTCGAATGCCAGACGACCACTTCAGGTGACGGCACTTACACCACGATACTGTCATGAACGTTTGCAGTGGGCACAAGAGCATGTGACCTGGACAATGTAGTAATGGCCTACCGTCCTGTTCACTGGTGAGTGTCGGGTCACCTTGCACAGAAATGATGGTCATCAGCGATGCTGGACAAAGCGAAGAGAGCAATACTCCGAGGTCAGGGTCCCCACGGTTGGCTTGGTGGCGGAGGAGCAACAGTCTGGGCAGGCATCATCAGTCAATCCAAAACCCAGTTGGTGACTGTATATGACTTAGTCCCTGCATATTTTTACCTAAGAGGCATCCGAGAACCATTTTCATCCCCCAATTCCACCAGAACACCCCAAGTGTATGTTCATGGATGATAATGCTCCACCACATGGTGCCAGAATTGTGACGCTGCCTTGTATGGTATGAGCAACGATGTCCCCTGACCTGAACCCCACAGAGCACATCTGAGAGTGGAGACTGGATGATGGTACCAACAACTTCAAGAGACTGGCAGAACTGCATGTAAAACTTATAGAGGAGTGGAACGCATTGCTATAGAACAACATCATGAGGCTAATAAGGAGCATGAGACATCACTGTCAAGCTTTCATTGCGGCAAATGGTGGAAATGTTTGCTATTTGGGGCTGTCTTTATTGTTGTCTTCATTTTGGGAGAAATAAATGTTAAACATTATTGTTAAAATCGAAGGGGAATTTTACGTATTTCATTCAAATTCAAACCAAATAGGAAAAGCCCTGATGTAAATAACAAGAACCCTAGAAGATTGTCAGTAGTGTATATAGGACAGAATAAAGTGGAATATGAGTGTTTGGATTGCATTTCTGTAAAACCACTGACTCTGGACCACAAGTTTGATCAACCCAAGGAAGCTGCACGCTGAACAACTGAGAATTCTCCACGCTTTCATGTCAGGATCTGCCTGACACGAGCCACAATTTCACAGTTTACAACAGTTGTCCCACACCAATGTGACAACGAGCACACACATTCACACTACCCATTAGTGAACAGACATTCATCTGACAGCAGTGTTTGGCCAGAGCAGGCTCAGCTTCAGAGTCAAGCTTCTTTTCAGATGTGTTACTGCTGACCGCTGGCTGGATTAAAGGGTTAAACAATTAGCAGTAAAAGGATGGGTCAGCATACAGAGTCAATCTTAATCTGTAGATAAACCAGCTGAGAAGCTAAAAATCCACTGTAAGGTCACAACAAGCCACCAGCCAGAGACTGCAGAGGTCACAGTGAGGAAGAAAGGACAAAAACAAAGAAGTTTGCGATCATATTTTCCCTAAGACTCTCTAATTTGCATTAGAAAAAGCACAGATAATTATGTTGTTATTACAATTAGACTAATGATGCGACAGTACTTAAGATAATATCTTTGTTTTTGGAGGGAAATGTGTGAAAACAATTTTAAAAATTACAATCAACAAAAAGGCAATAAATGAACACATGGAAACAAACAACACTTGAGTGTTTTCCTTCCCTATTTTGTAGCTGTTTTGATTTCGGTTTGGTGCAGATAAAAGCCGGTTTTGATAGAATCTGGGAGTGAATAGTTCCTGTGAATGGATGTCACCTATCTCCTTCTGTCAATTACATATTTTACTAGTGATGCATCTATTTAGCTGTGTTGTATGTTTTTTGCGCTAAAGAACGGCTGGCCAACCCCAATCCTGTCTGGTTTCCAGCTGTCCATGATCATCTTCCTGCTGATTGGCTGACTCAAGTGATTCCACATCCTGATGGGCTGAACACACCTGGTTTAGGTGGTTAGTTTCAAGCAGTCGAGGGAGAGTTGGAAATCAGGGTTGAGGCTCTTCAGGACCAGGGTTGGCCAGCCTTGCGCTAAAGCTTTTCTCAGGTTTTTGACCACATTTTTTTAATAACAGAAATGCTTTTTAACCTTTAATAAATGTGTTTATAAAGCATTAAACTCTGCAAGTAAGTATTGTTTTTAATATGGCACATTTCTGATGATAGAGTACATATATAAGTAAACTTCAGTTCAAAATTGAATTTCTGTGTATTTTTTTAATTTGAATTATTTTGAATCAGGATCAGATGAAAAAAATGACATTTAAAAAAAGCATATCAGTGACGTAGAAAATACACTTGGCCACAAGCCTATACAAAGAAACCTTTCTTGGGGGGTTTACAGAAATTGGTGTGTTAGATTATTGAAGAGATACATGACATTGAAAGAAATAAAAAAAATTGGATGTTAATCTATTTAAAGTCCCACTCCAACTTAATTTTTTGCTATTGAAAAATCATTCCTAGTGATGTTGGAATTATTATTATTATTATTTATTTATTTATTTATTTTTTTTTTAGCAAAAATCCAATAGCCAGCAATATTTTTAATACATATTTCCTGCAGCGCTACAGGAGCTTATTAGAACTTTGCCTCTGGGTTGTGGACAGCACTGTTGGGGCAGAAGTAACCCTGTGCTGATATCCCAGCATCCCTTCATTTACAGGCTCTCCCATTATCTTACACTTCCTCACAATACCAAGCCAGCCTTAGTGTAGCAAAAAATAATTAAAATAATAATAATAATAATGGAGCTATCCAGTCGTATAGTTTTGAGCCAGATGGCAGCTCAGGTGAGGAAAATTAAGATGTTAATAGGTCTATGCCAAACTGCAGCTATTTCAAACTGCAGGTTTTCATTTGCTCCTGATCCTTACCAATTTAAATAAAGAAATACTCAGAAAAATTGTTTTAATCTTAATCTGTCCTCCATCATGAGAAAAAAGCTACAAAAACATGTTAAAAACACCAAAAACATGATTTGTATTGGGGTGAGTTTTTAAGGATAAAGTTAGGAAAAACAAACTCAATTAAAGCAAAAAACAAAAAATGTTTAATTAAATGAAAATAGAAAAAAATAGACTGTTCCAAAGTAGGTCGTGTTTCTCACTGACAATTTCTATAAATCCTGCGGCTATCTGCTTCTAACTGAAAGCGCCTACCCAATGGCTAAGCCCCCGTGCTAATGGCATGCACTCAGCTGTCAGATTAAGCCTCATTTCCTCGCAGCGGGATCTTCAATTACCAGTGATTAAAACCCCCTGTCTGTGTTCCATTTTGAGAGAATCAGGATATGTCTAGATTAGGATGGAGCTAAAGACAGCAAAAGGTTAGGCATGAAGCTTTTTGATTACAAAAAAAAGGAAGTTGAATGAAGTAAAGTTCATGGCACATTACTGAGTTTTGTAATTGTGAAAACAAGGTTTTGAAAGTGCTTTCTAGTTTCCGGTTTTTATTAGCTCTAGAAAGGAATGAAAAAGAAAAATCCTCCTAGAATAGTGCATTCTAGGAGGATTTTTCTTCCTTCCTTAGCTAGTTTCACACAAAATGATACGCAAAGAGACAGCAAGACTACACTTGAAACAGAAAGGAAACAGAATAGTGGAGGGGAAAACTTCAGGATAAGCAAACTTGCTTCAGCATCAATTGCTTTAATTCTAAAGCTCGGTAAACACATTTCTGTTATACTTTAAAAAAACATCCTCAATTGACTGTCTTCACATCCCACTCATCAGCTCACATTTTTTCTTGTAAGCTGCTCCAAAATTGGATTGAAGGTTTTTTTTTTTTTGGTAAATTAGGATGGAAGTCGGTCTGCACATTCTCTATGATAATATATATATACATATATATATATATATATATATGTATTATCATAGAGATATATATATTATATATATATATATATGCTTACTTCTGTGAAAACATAGCTGCAAAAATGATCACAGTAACGAGAATTCTGGCACACCTCAGAAATAGTCCCGGTAAGCTTGGCAGCTACTATTAAGCTCCTTTTTAGTTTTTGCTGCAACTCCAATGGATCTGAAAATGGAGCGCTCTCCACCCCCAGCAGATGGGATGCAAAGCTTCCAACTGTGGACGTATTGATGGGTGACACCACAATTTTAAGATTTGATACATTACCAATTACTCTTATGAGTACTCATACATCTTGCTGAAGGCTTTTTCCTTCACAGCTCTATTCTAATATATGGAACACTTGGTGTCATTTTATTCCGGCCGAGCACAAACTGCCATTATTAATTTCTCCTCCGTGATCAGTTTTCTATGTACGTAGAGCCCAAAAACGGTCTTAAAAATGTGCGTAGCTATGCATGAACATGAGAGTTTTGAACACGAAAGCCTCGAAACGTGCATTGACACGTGTTTACTTAAACTTTCCTTTGGAAGTGGTAGCTTGAAGGAAGCGTTACAGAAGGAAGTGGGAACGTAGCACTACTTGCTCCTCTGGTCATGTGACTGATGGAGCAGTTCAATATGCTGTGAATTGGGGTATGTTTTGGCACAAAACACTGGAGTAACTCACCTAATAACCACAAATAGTTTTTTTTTAAAATGACACATGGACTTTTATTTTCTCATTTAGTATTTAGTGATTTTTTAAAAGAGCAGTGGATACCAAAATTAGGGATGTATGGGTATCTTTATTTCGATATCTTGGTATCAAAACTCCCATCACTACTCTAGAGGTGCACCTATATGGCCGAATACTTCCAGGTGAATCATCTTCAATTTGGTGCATAAATAAGATGTCTCTCTGCTTTAAATTAAGATAAAGAATGGTAGCTATCGGGACTAAATCTGTGTCATAAATCAGTATTAATAATAATTCTCTTTTTAGGTGTTTGTGCATCACTGTGTGCCTCGGGTTTACCCCACTTACCTCTCACAGCATTTGATGTTTTTCTAATTACTCTGAAAGATGACGAAGGGCGTCTCCATTGGAGTGTGTCGCCCACTTTGGTGCCACCGACTGCTGAAACATGCTTCACTCTAATTGGCTCAAATGGCTCTAATATATGCCACCATGTTGCCTTCATGGATCAGCGGTGTCGCCTTCTGAAAATCAATACAGCAACAGCACAGTGAGATATAAGAGAGTTAGGTTCAATAAGCAGCCCAATGACTTTAGCATTCCATTGTTAATCATTCCACAATTCCCCTCCAGCGAAAGCGGTAATACACAGTAATTAATGGCCTACAAAGGCCTGAGAGAGACAGGAAGAATTTACCACATCAGAAAACCCTGATTTCTGAGCACATCCGTTTATTTCAGGGAGTGAGCGGGTGGTTTAATGCGTGTGTTTGGTGAAGTCATTTTTGTTATGTAGAAATCGACAGTTTAAGACAGCTCAGAAAATAAATGAGAGAACAGAAAGTGTGGGACGGTGATACTTAATCATGAGCATAAGGCTTGTATTTGCACTGCAGGGTGCCATGCTGTCACCCCCAATTTCAACCTATTTTTGCAAATTACCTTTTTAAAGAGGGATTTGTTGCACAATTTAAAAAAAATAATCTCTCTTCTACAAAATCAAGAGTGAAATGTGTAGTTTTGAGCTTTAAAAAGTAGCGAGTCTCATAACAGGATGATTATTAATACAATATGAATATTGACGTTGAGATTAATCTTTAATACAGCAGATGTCATCGGCGACACCTAAAATAACATGTTCTTTGACATGCTGTAGCTCCTCGACTGTTGATGCAATTGTGAATCAGCTGATTTTTCTTTTCAGAGAAAAGACGCTTTGTACAAGGACTTTAACACATCATGATCGTAAAGTCAAAAAGTCAACTGATTGATTTCTCAAGAAATTCATCTTCTCTGGATCTGGCCGGCATTGTCCCTGCATAGCAACTCATCATGATTGTAAAGTCCCCTCCATGAACCGCCACCTTATCGTGATGGAGGTGTATGAGTGCTGGAGTGATCTCAGGAGCTATGCTGTCCTGGGCTTCAGCCCCTCGTAGGGGTCTCCCATGGCAGACAGGTCCTGGGTGACGAGCCAGACAAAGAGTGGTTAACAACCCCCTTTATGAGAAGAACAACCGTAGATTCAGATACGGTGTTACCAGGGCCCCACCCTGGAGCCAGGATTGGGGTTGGGGGGGTTGGGGGCTCGCAGGCGAGCGCCTGATCGCTGGGGCTCCTCCCACAAGCCCCAGTTGGGTAAAACCCAAAAGATTGACATGGGATCACCTGTGGGGTCCGCCCAGTCTCTGGATGATGTGGGAGTGTCTTGGCTGACACGTCTCTGTAGCATTGCGTGGCAGTCGGGAACTGTACCACTGGACTGGCAGACAGGGGTGGTGGTTCCCCTTTTCAAGAAGGGGGACCGGAGGTCACATAGGAGGAGCTCAGAGTAGAGCTGCTGCTCCTACACATCGAGAGGAGCCAGTTAAGGTGGCTCGGGCATCTGGTTTGGATGCCTCTTGGACACCTCCCTGGAGAGGTGTTGAGGGCATGTCCCACTGGGCAGAGGTCCCGGGGAAGACCCAGGACACGCTGGAGAGATTCTGTCTCTGGGCTGGCCTGGGAATGCCTTGTGGTCCCCCCAGAGGAGCTGGAGGAATTGGCTAGGGAGAGGAAAGTCTGGGCATCTTGGCTAACTGTCCCAGTTGGGACTGCTGGTCCCGGATGAGTGAAAGATAGATGAATGGATGGATGATTGTAAAATGTGTAACATAACAACGCAATGACACTTTTCCTTTTACAGAATCAGCTGGTTTACGTTGTTTGCATAAGTTGTTTGCACTGCTGTGAAGGACATTAGCGCAAAGGCCATTTTTCTACATATCAGAATTTGCTGGAATTATGTTAATAATGTCAATGGTTGAAGAGGTATTGTAAAGCTATTGTAAAGTCTGGTGTAAAAAGGTTAAAAATTACTTTTTACAAGAAAAAAAATGAAATAAATGGAATGCATTTAAGGGCTGGAAGTAGATTCTTATCATTTTTTATCTGATTTTCCATATATATAGTTTAGATTAAAGGACAGTGGGCAGAAAACAAACTTAAGATCCCAACAGAGGACATAGATCAATTATCATAGATCAGCGTGTTGGAAATGGAAGGTCACCAGTTGTGTGAATGTTTTGTTCACACATATTTTCCCATCACCCCTCATCTTTTTCATTTTGGTTCTCTTGTGCTTTTGCCGAGAGCTTGTGAAGGAGACTTGAGCACGTGTCACCAATCTTGATTTGGAGCTACAAAATAGTGCGAGGAATGATAAACACGGGCTCAGGAGTGATGAAACACTGTTGTGCAAACACCTCTGTCGCCCTGGGAATCTGACCGTTGCAAAAAAATTAAACCCCAAGGTTGGGTTTCTGCAACCTTATCACACCATTACAGCTGCTGCTGCTCAAAGCTGCTCAGCTGCTGTTCAGAGCAGCACATTGTGTGATGTTTGTGTGTACATTTGTGTTGAGGGTTTCACTGAGAGAAAGAAAAGATGATGAAGGGAAGGTAGACCCCAGAAAGTAATGGAACAAACCAGGTAAAGGAAGTTTTAAAAGTCAGTGGTGACTGTCCCACTGCTCCCCTTAAAGACTCCCACTGATGAAAATTGTGTTTTTGATGTTTTTAATATGTTCTTGTGGCATTTTTCTGATGGAGACATATATGAAGAAAATTAGGCTTAAACATGAATAAAAAATGTCCTTCCGTTGTTTACAAGATTTTGACTTTTTAATAGAATATATCTGAAAGTTACATTTAACCAGTTAATTAAATTTAGTAGGCAATACATGTAGGATTACAGCAGAGGTGCTGGTTCAAATCCTTTTGTCACAAATGGGCAGACAGCTGGTTCCACTTACAGCAGGTTTATTGATAGAGACAGACTGACAGGAGCAAAGCTCAGCTAAAACTCCACAAAGGTAAACAAGTGATCAGGAGAAGCACTCAGCATGCAGGCAGAAAGGCACAAGCAATACTTCGCATTGAGCGTGGACCTGAGCAGTGCTGAAGTGTCCTGCTGCTGATCAGCTGATGCGAGCCAAGTGGTTGAATGCCTTCAGTACTCTGGGGACGGCTCCTGCCGGTGACCAGAGGGGGAGACGGAGCACTGACTCCTGACACCTTTCAGTAGCCCTCACTGGGGAGTTTTGCTTTCTGTGCAGTATCTTGAATTAGTCTGGTTTCCTCTCAAAACAAAGCTGTAGGCCAAAGCTTGATTTTTTCAATCATTCCAGCCAAACACAAAGCCAGTATGCCACTATTCCTCATGTGTCCATTTCATTATGTTCAAAAGATTAACTTTCTTTTAATCTGTTTTAATCTGTAAGTAATTTTATTGATAAAGCACTATATAAAGTGTGTGATAAACATCAGTTCACCACATCATCAACAGAACATGGACAACAGCTTTATGGAAATGCTGCTAGTAATCTAAGCAAACAAGTAAACAAATTTACAGCATGGATTCAAGGGCAGAAAAGTTGCCCCAATCCTGTAGGGACTCACAAAGCTTCACAAGACAAGTGTTGGCTGTAAAATGACCTGTGGGTTACTTAAAAAAATCCCAAAACATCATGGGACATGTTTGCAGAATTTGATCATGTCTTAGCTGTCACTCATAAATTCTCCTTCATGCTAACTTTATTTACTTTCTACTCTTCATCTGGTTCACCTTCAAATACAAAGTTACAGTGAAAACAACTTCCAGTATGTGTAAGCTCTGAGTCCATACAGAGGGGTGGATTTACTGTAAAGCTACGTTCACACTGCCCTCGGCAACGTGCGTTCAAATGGCCATTTCCAATGAAAAGTCTATGTTAGCGAACATTTAGGGCTTCTGCATTCAAATCACATGTATTCACTCATTGCTTTGAAGTTTTTAAGTCAGTTTTCAAGCTCTAATACAAAGTACCTGGCAATTGAAATGCTCATTGAAAGTTAAATCGGTTGAACTTTGACCAATCATGGACTTGGATTTGGTGACTAATGAATGATGTCCTCTTTAAATGACAGAAGTGCCAACCATTTGAAAATTGATCATGGAGAGGAAATTAATAACTGCGGTTTGTGCCCGACTGGAATTATGTGACACTAAGTATTTTATATATCGGAATAGAGCTGTGAAAGAAAAAAACCTAGAGCAAGATTCACGAGATTTGCACCGCTTTGACATTTGACACCAAGCATCTTCCAACTCTAGGTGGTGGACATGCGCTTGTAAACAGTAGTAAAAGAACAAGATTCCCCTCCCTGTTTGTCTAGTGCAAACACCACATGCTAAAATCGTGCTAAAGAACCCATGTTTAGTGCGTTCTTGAATGGGTGCCACATGCCTGGTGTGAACGTAGCTTTAGTATCAGTTTCCAGCAGCAGCAAAAGTCCATCTTTGGGTATTTTTTATTTCAGAGAGAGTGACATGCTGTGGATCTTTGAGCATTTATCTGGGTATTGTTTGGCTTCCTACCACACACAGTCCAGCTCTGCTGTAAATCACTGAAATGGAATACTGTCAGTTGCAGTCGGGATTCACCTAAACTGAACTTTTCAACCTGCTCATCTGGCTCCTGCTCAAACTTCTGATCCGGTTTTTCACGAAAGTCAGTAATCTTCAGCAGATATGGTAAAATGGGAACACTAAAAGCTTTAGACAAGCAAAGGGCATGACATGGAGGTTATCTGAGTAATGCTTTTAGGATGTGAGGAGGGTCTGGCTCACAGCCATGACCTTAAACTTCTTCTCGGCTGTCAAAACAAAAAGACAATGTCAAAAGGATTTGTTGTTTGTTTGGAGTCACTGCAAAAGTTGCAGTATAACGTTTGTCATAAAAAAACTTATTTGCAAAAAAAAAAAAATAAAAAAAAATAGCTTCAAGCTTTTCTTCTTGGTTTAAAAGGCAAACCCGAAGTGGGTGAACTCCCTGCAGAACACAAATATTTAATGACAACTAAGCTTCCAGCTCAACAGTAAATAATAAAATAAACTGCGGTCTCACACATGATGAAAGCAAACTCTCAGAGGCAGTCCTTAGGAAAATACTATTTATAAAATGACACTGGAAGGTGGAAAATCCTGGAGAACAACTGTATCCTTCTATGTATTTGAAATTTTTTTTAAAAAACATTTGCAAAAAAAGTCAATGCAGTTTTTCAAAACACAAAAATACTTTAAATCATTAGTTTATAGTTGCGTGTGGTCACCAAGATTTATGTCAAAATTGAGAGAAATTGAAGCCGTTAAGAGACTGACCTATGACCCTTTGGATCCAAGAGATTCACTGAAACCACATGTTTAAAATGAAAGAAAGTCAAGACTGTAAATCTGAACGAGTTATAAAACGAGCAAAAACGTGTTCAATTCCTCTGAAAACTCCAGAAAAAATTTGTTTTTGTTTCTTGCAGCCATTAAGCACACTTATTAAAAAACAAAAGTACACAGTAAATGCTCCTTTCATATACTTCACAGAAACCAACTGAAGTAGCATGAGTAAATCTAGAACCTGCACACTGGGCATTTAGCTCGTGGTGTTCACACTGAACAAAAAGGGAGGAACTTTTTCTTTTGCTTTTTCCACTGTTTTTCTAGCACGTGGCCTTGGTTTATCTGTATCTGAAAAACAAACCCAGACATAATCAGGTCCGTTGCCGTGTCTGGGTTCGCCGGATAAACCAAATTCACACATCACCACCAAATCCGAGTCCCTGATTGGTCAAAGATCGACCTGGTTTAACTGGCAATGAGCATTCAATGGCCACGTGGTTTATACGTAGAGCTTGAAAAGCTTTAAAGCCACGTGATGTCCACCTAGCATAACACCTTTATCTGTTACGTGCTGAAATGATAAAACTGGTATTATTAAAATTTCAAGGACAACAGTTTTAGCGAAACTCAAACTCGTGTGATTTTAATGCACATGGGATTTTTCGCCAGTTGGATCGTCCAATGAGACCATAGTGGGCAGCCCAGATAGGTTAAATACCTAAAGCTAAGTTCACACCGCCCTCTGCAGTGCGTGTTCCAGCTGCCACTTCCAATGAAAAGTCTAAGTAAAGGTGTGAAAATGCGCGTTTTGGGGTTCCGTGTTCAAAACTCTCATATTTACACTTAGCTACACACGTTTCCACACGTTTCCACAACTGGCACTACGTACAAAACGCATGGCTATTAAATGTGCGTAAACCAGGCTTAACTTTGACCAAACAGGCTCGGATTTGGAAGTGATATAAGGGGCGCATTCTTGAATATGGGTCACGTGCCCAGTGCGTCTGTAGCTTTAGAGCTCTGACTGACTTACAACAACTGAAATGATATACCATAACCCAAAATTCAGTAAATTGAGTCAAATTGACCTGCGTGTTCTGATGAAGGACACTGTAATGAGAGTGGTGCATGACATATCACTTTCAGCAGGCGTTTATATTTGTGTAGCTGTCTGCAGACATGCCTTTTGTGCACCATGCAAAGCAGCTGAGGAATGCGTTTGTAGCAGAAGAGGGAATTGTCTCTGCTTAACTGTTTGACATCTCATGTCAGAATTTATGGACAGCAGCTCCATTTTTTTTCCCCAGAGTGGGTGTGTGCACGCCATTCTTCACGCTCTTTGAATCGTAGCCCAGGGTAAAGTCTTCCATAAACCTGTATGATTAAAACTACACAATTGACAGAAAATCACTATTCTGACTAATGTGTCAAACTCTGATTATTGCACAACACACACACAAAAAAAACCTGGGAATTTGCTCTCCTAACTGGTAATCATAACTGTCTCTCTCTCTCATACGGTATATGAAGCAATTCTATAAAACTTATCTGGAAAGAAAAAAAACAGGATGTTTTATTGATTAAATGATAGAAGATGATGATAGAAAACATAAAACAGTAAATCGAGTATTGATTTAGTACATTTATTTTCACTGAAGAATGTTAGCTCTGTTTTTCTTTAGCAAAAAGTAATAAACTTGAAGTTAATTTTATTGAGTATACTTGAGTACAAGTATACTAAAAACCATGTACGTAAGTGTACTAACTGAAAACTTTATCAGACTGAATTGTAACACTTAGAGTTTACAATAGATAGTATAAGAATACATTTAAAATAATAAAATCACATTAATCTACTATTATTAACTAAATATTGAAAATTGAAATATTTGTGATGGTGATCAGTAGAAAAGTCCCGTATTTTTGTTAAGTTCATTAAAATGTTAAATACGTTTTGTGGTACTGCTAATCGACTGTTGGAAACGACTACTTCACCCACTACCTGTGGGAGTTGCGTTGCGCCGTTCCTCCTCATTGCAATAAACACCTGCATGGGGAACACGCAGAAATCCCTCTTGTGATTCTTTCTCCCCAGTTCTCAGGTAATGATGAGCATGTACCAGCAGCTTTGTTATGTTTTATTTCTGCAATTATTTTGTGGGTTTGTGGTCTTTTTTACGCAGTGTGACACTTGCTCAAAGAATGTGTTTAAGTTTGTATTATAATTGTTAATACTGGACTGCAGTAAACGACCGGCATGAGGAACACGCAGAAATTCCTCTCGAAATTCTTTCTCCCTTCCCTTGTGGCACACTAGAAATACAGAAAGCAGTTTGTAACATTGCTGATCCTTTGGTCCTGGCAGAAGCACCGCCTTTTACACTCTAACCCTGGTATTTAAAGGGTTTTTGCTTGGAAATCATGAGCTTCAATTGTCTTTAGCAGCAAAAAATTAAAAGGATGACCAAAATGAAATGGATCAATGTGGTCATATTTCCACCCTTAAGCAAATAAAGCTGCAGAGTTACAGGGTTTTTTAAGATTTCTATAGTATTAAAATAATTTTTAAAAATCTAAATATGTTTTTTTTTTTTTTTTTTGGGGGGGGGGGGGGGGGGGGCGCCCTTCAGCAAACTAGTGTTTCTTCAAAATGTATTTTTATTTTTTCACCCTTGAACGATCTGCTCTCTGAAGGGTGACGCAGGACATCTGTCATGTTACAGCGTATCCTGTCACATTACTCCCTAACAGCTTTCCCTGGACACTCACAAAGAGCAGTCACAGTATTAACTGTCACTCCCAGCAGCACTCAAAATGCCTCTATAGCTTCACAGTTCTGTTGGATTCTGTGTCTTTTCCTTGCAGTTTGATATTATTGATCACACAGATGACAGGTTTGAGTTACTTTCATCATTCTGTGCACCCGGTAACTTTTAACTTTTTTGATTTTTTTTGAGTGATTATTACAGAAAATTGCTACATTATTTTTGAGCTGATTATTGAAACTGTAGGGAAACATTGTTCGAAATTTCAAAACCATCACGAAATTTCAAAACCCTAACCCTCACCCTAACCCTTTAAAATGCTAAAAATAAATCCTGGGACAATAAACAAGAAGGAAAAGCAACATTTATGCTCCCCACTTTTCAGATTAAGTAAACAACCACAGGAATAACCCTCACAGGCAAAGTGAAGGATTAACATTTGTTATGTAACTGATCAAAACAGTGCTGCAACACCTCTAATATTGCATTTAATGTGCAAAAACCAAAACATTAGAAAGCATTCTTCTTCACACATAAACTCTGATGTAACTGAATTCGTGTTAGTCTATATATGCGCTTTCTTCTGGGGGCTGTTGATCACATTTCTGTATCTGTTTAAATCCCTGTGACCATAAGACATTTTATCATATGATGCTGGAGTCATTACTTTTCCTATCAAGCGTCACAACTTTTATTTTTCTGCTTTTTTTTAAATACCATCCATCCATCCATTTTCTTCCGCTTATCCGGGACCGGGTCGCGGGGGCAGCAGTCTCAGTAAAATGCCCAGACTTCCCGCTCCCCGGCCACTTCCTCCAGCTCCTCTGGGGGGACCCCGAGTCGTTCCCAGGCCAGTCGAGAGACGTAGTCTCTCCAGTGTGTCCTGGGTCTTCCCCGGGGCCTCCTCCCAGTGGGACATGCCCGGAACACCTCCCTAGGGAGGCGTCCAGGGGGCATCCGAACCAAATGCCCGAGCCACCTCAACTGGCTCCTCTCGATGTGGAGGAGAAGCGGCTCGACTCCGAGCTCCTCCCGGGTGACCGAGCTTCTCACCCTATCTCTGAGTGAGCGCCCAGCCACCCTACGGAGGAAGCTCATTTCAACCGCTTGAATCCGGGACCTCGTTCTTTCGGTCATGACCCAGAGCTCATGACCATAGGTGAGTATTGGGGCGTAGATCGACCGGTAAATTGAGAGCCTTGCTTTCTGGCTTTGCTCTCTCTTCACCACAACGGACCGGTACAGCGACCGCATGACGGTGGACGCAGCACCAATCTGCCTGTCCATCTCACGCTCCGATCTTCCCTCACTCGTGAACAAGACCCCAAGATACTTAAACTCCTCCACTTGGGGAAGGAGCACTCCACCCACCCAGAGAAGGCAAACCACCTTTCTCCGGTCGAGAACCATGGCCTCAAACTTAGCGGTGCTGATCCTCATCCCTGCCGCTTCACACTTGGCTGCAAACCGTTCCAATGCATACTGGAGGTCCTGGTTCGATGAAGCCAACATGACAACATCATCTGCAAAGAGCAGAGAGGAAATCCTGTGGTTCCCAAACCAGACCCCCTCCGGACCCTGGCTGCACCTAGAAATTCTGTCCATAAAGACTATGAACAGAGCCGGTGACAAAGGGCAGCCCTGCCGGAGTCCAACATGCACCGGGAACAGGTCTGACTTAGTGCCAGCTATGCGGACCAAGCTACTGCTCTGGTGTAAGATAAAGTTGTTCTTTATACTTATGTGTTTGTGTGCTTAAAACATGACTGACCCATAAGGGTGTCGTATTTCACTTTCTACGTATATCCCTTGTGACGTATGACTGCCAAATCTGCCTAGCAACAGCGTGCTCAATAAAAGGGTCCGATCGAGGAGGGGCGAGGTGAGAGAGACAGAGTGAGTTCATCTGAGGGCAGAAAAACTCCAAGGAAAGTCCTCTCTCCCGATCGCGATCGTAAAAAACTATTTCCAGTCTCCAGTCTCGTTTTTCTCCGTTGGTCTTAGGTTTTAAGATAACAAGTACTTTAGATCTAACAGTTTTTTGGTGCCGAAACCCGGGACCCAAGACCCGCTCGTCTGGATCGACGTGGGATCATCGGGCCAAGAATCTGTGCACAGTATCCTTTTTTTTAAGGATCAGCCCATTTAGAAATCGGTCCCGCCCTGGTCCGGAGGTTCGGTGACGGGGTCTTCGGAACCGAGAGCAACGGAGACGGTAGGAAAAAAGTTTAACTTCATTCAGAGTCAGGGACACTGAATAACAACGTCGGGGACATTGTAAGAAATTAGGGAATGGCCACCCTAATAAAAGAAGATTGACTGATAACTGTAAAACTAAGGGTTACACAGTTAAAAAGTTCATCTTAAAGGGCCCGGGGTCCTCACTAGTCCGGGACTAGTGGAAAAAGTCACAAATCAGGGATTTGTGGGAAACGAGAGTTTAAACAAAAGTCCTACTGAATGAATGGAGACGGAAATAGACAAATAATTTCTTAAAATAAAATATTCATGGTTTACACAAAGCACCGTTCTGCCACGTGATCATAAAAGTTTAAGGGAGTCAGAAACAGACAAAGGCATATGTTGGGGGTGTGATCGACCTGCTGCGGTCTTATCAGAGAAAAAAGGAGGGAAACTAACAAAGGAGAATAGAGAAGATGAGCATAATGGACAAAGAGGAAATAAAATATCTTTGCAAATTCTAAACAGAACTAACAACCTGAAATAAGAAAAGAACATTCTTGAATAAAACTTCTGAAGGAATATAAAACTTATAAAGTAATAATAACCGAGCTCGGGTAAGTAGTAGAAAATTAAAACCGAAAAGTATTTGAAGACAAAATAAACAAAGTAAAAATAGAAGTAATGATTTAAAGAGAAAAAAACAACATTAGAAACGACATAAAGTCTAACCTAAAATAAAAAAAAAGGAACAAAGGCTGCATGAGAAGCAGAGGTTGTAAAATTCGTGTCCGCGCATTCCTGCTGGGAACGTGCAGACAGTGGGTGTGTCTACCGGACACACGCGCATGCAAACACACACACACACATACATATACACACACGCACGGGGGGGGGGGGCGCCGCGCACCTCACTAACTAAGGTTGATAATCAAACACACACACACACACACACAGCAGTGACAACACACGCACCCACCTAGTGCAGGGGGAAGGGTGATGAGCAGATACAGATGCAGGGAATGACATTCCAGAGCACAGGCATTCTACTGATACGAGAAGAATAGGAGGAATAGATTTGCCACAGTTTGGTGTGCATGAACTTAAACAAGAAAGAGGGAAAAGTAATTGAGGAATTGAAAGAGTTTTGTAAAGAGGGTACAAAGAAAGTAAAGGAGGCCCTGGAAGAGTAGGACACACAGTTCTCAAAAAGTGAATGTGAATCTGCAGATGCTTGGTCAGCATAGGGAAACACAGCTTTTCAAAGGTAGCATTACACTGTAAAGTTAAATAAATCACAAGTTACCAATAGTGAGTTATAAAATAAAAAAAATAAACAAACATGGGGCAAAATAAGAGTAAAGAGATAACTGAACACCCAGATGTCAGGTTCATGCAAAAATGCAAACCAGGAAGCTGCATCTATCTTGACGCTTGGGTGAAGAAACTTGGTTTCAATCCAACCTTGAAAGATGAAGAGAATGTTCGGGACCTTGAGAAGAAACTGAGAGAAGAGAAAGAAAAAGCTAAAAGAAAAGACAAAGAAAAGTTCGAAGATCAACTTAAGATTGCAGCACTCTGGAGAGAACAGAGCAAAAAGTGAATTACAGACATCAAGAACAAAGAACAGAAGAAAAGAGCAAGAAAAGATGACACCGGAACAACGGTCGCCGCCCTAAAAATCGGACAAGAAGAGGAAACGGGGGTCCACGCTGCACAACACGGACAGAGAAACGGAACAGCAGCACCTGCAGAACAACTCTCCCCACCGCCCTATCCAGTGCAGGCATCCTCTTCGCAAACAACAACCACCAAACCTGTACCAGCTACAGCAACAGCTGGCACGCCACAAAGAGCAGGAGGAAACCACGTGCCAAGTAATTTTAGTCCCATAACAAGTAAGCTGCGCTCACACACAGCACAGGGACCAGTACATGAAATGACTTCAAGCATCTACCCATCCCTGGGATCATGGCAAGCTGGGGACAGCACAGACTCAAGACACCCCCTGGTGGATGACAAAGGGACTGCAGCAACTTACCTCATGTTTGCTGTAGCAAACCCACGCTACAGCATAGATGATAATGAGGGACCAACAATTCTCGTACCAAGACCCTGGACATCCAATGAATGTGCTGACGCCTGTGCTGGTCTGGGGGATCCAGAAGCTGACCAAAACTGGCTGGGGATTACGCTTCAGAGAGCAAGTGAATTCATTTCATCTCAACGGCTCAGAAACAGAAACAGCATTCAGAATGGCGTTGAAGCATCGATGGGGAAGAGTGAGAGGAGACTTTGCCCCGCAAAGGCAACCCGGGGGGCCCCCAATAGAACCAGACGACCCCCTGCTGGCCGTCCGTATAAGAGAAGTACTGAACAGAGTGACTGAGGCATATCAGAAACCCCCTGATTACAGTCAAATTAGGCAGTGCCGTCAGATGGATGAGCCAGTCCATGATTACCGGACCAGACTAGAAGGAATATTTAAGACCAACAGTGGATTGCAAGAGGATGCAAACCAAAATGGCCCCTACCAAAGCCAATTGAGACAATGTCTCATGGATGGTTTTCAACCACACATCAGTGGTTTCATCCAGAAACACTGTGTGATCCACAGGACCCAAACAACCCCTCAGCTGATGGAGTGGGCGGTCCACGCCGAAGAAAATTACCAAAGAAAGAAACAGCGTGCAGCAACAGTGAACATCCATACCCTCACCGAAGTTATGGTAGCAGCAATGACAAGCCAAGCTCCCGAATCACAAGTCTACTACCAAGGTCAAGGTCAAGGGGAACGACGAGGACGGGGAAGAGGACGCTTCAGAGGAAGAGGTCGTGGGCGCGGGCTGCCCAGACCACCCACCATGGATGACGAATGTTACAACTGTGGGGGAAGAGGTCATTATGCTAGGGACTGCCGCCAGCCCAAAAGAGAGCGTTACGGCAGAGAACCCCCGTACAACCCGAACCACCAACAATGACGCCAGAAGGAACTTCATCTCCATCAACAGCCCTGGGAAGAACCCGGCCTGAGAGAAGGAAAATTGTCAGGAAATGATGTAGAAGAGACAGAAGACCCATGTGACATCCTAGACCTGTCAATTCTCGATTTACATGCTCATCAATACTCAACCAAACCCTACAGATGGCTGAAAATCGGACCAAACAAAGTTCCAGTAAAGTTTCTCTGCGACACTGGCGCTGACAAAACAGTGCTGAAACAACAAATTACAGGGGTGCAACCAAGTAAAAAAAACTATCATTGTCATTGGAGCAGGAGGAACGGCCCAGAAGCAATCATGGTCAAAACCAATCTCCATCGAAGATGAAGATGGCTCTCAAATAACAACCTCAATAATTTTGAGCGCTAACTGCCCAGTCAACCTGTTAGGCAGAGATCTGCTGACCCAGTTCAGATTAAGTTTGGTGACCACAGACAATGTCATCAAGCCTGTAAAAATACAAGAGACTATGGACATCTGCATTAGCCAAAATCAAGAATCCACGGCTCGTTTTTATTCGTTGGATCTAATTACAGATGATCCTTCTTCAGTTGTCCAAAGCCTGAGACATCTAGCGGAACAGATGCTGACGGGAGAATGCCCAGGAATACCTCAAACTCAATGGCCCCTCCACGTCACATTGAGATACTGCCCAAGTGAACAGCCGACGTGGGAATGGTTGAAGAAATTTGATGACTTGGGTTATAGTAAAATAATTATCAACTACATTGTGGCCACTGACAGAGGACAAGCCTGGATAGTGGCCATGGTCCCACCAGCTGCAGAAGACTTATCTTCAAATAAAATGTTTCACAGCTCCCTCTCACAAAGCCCAGACATGGGTTGGGGAGACATGGCCAGCCTAGCCAAAGATTACCAACTCCCAGGACACCACAACTGGATGGATCATGGAAAAGGCTTCTATATGCTTGACACACATTCTATGGCAAGAATCAGAGCAAAAAAACTCCATTGGCAGGCCACTGCAACACCCAAAACGCACCTGGCCTGACCAGAAATCGCAGAAGTCAGCTATGTTGCAGCTGACTTCCCAGAAGTCCCATCAAAAAGTTTTGGGCCTCTTCCAAGACGGATGTCGGCCTAATGACTACGGCAACACCGACACAAATTGAACCACAGACTACTTTCCGCCCAAGAGTCAGACAATACCCCCTCAAACCGGATGCTCGAGATGGGATAAGACCAGTCATCCACAACATGCTAAAGGAAGGAATCCTTATTCAAGATGACACCGCGGAATGCAACACGCCCATATTCACTGTTAAGAAAGCAGACTCCAACTCGTGGAGACTAGTTCAAGATCTCAGACAAGTCAACGCAGCGGTAAAGTCAAGGGCCCCATGTGTACCAGACCCACACACACTATTGAACGAACTGAGACCAGAACAGAAGTTCTTCACTGTTATAGACATCAGTAACGCATTTTTCTCCATACCATTGCACCCAACAGCAAGAAGATGGTTTGGATTCACCTTTGAGGGTGTGAAATACACATATACCAGACTGCCACAAGGGTTCTGTGACAGCCCGACCATATTTTCTGCAGAAATCATCAGATGTGTCAACCTGCATCCCCATGCACCAACCACCCAAATTTTAATCTATGTGGACGACATCTTAATCGCCAGCCCGACAGCTGAAGAAAATACAGAACAATCGAAATCACTGTTCAAACATCTAGCAGACACTGGAAACAAAGCTTCGCTTCCAAAATTGCAGTTCTGTCAAATGGAAGTGACATTCTTGGGCCACAGAATGTCACACAAAGGAAGGAAACTCACAGATGAAAGAAGGAAAACTGTTCAAAACGCCCCAAAACCAACGACAAAAAGACAAATGATGATGTTTTTGGGACTCACCAATTACTGCCGCAGCTGGATACCAAACTACGCTGAAATAACCCAACCACTTCAAAATCTCATCTACAGACAAGAAATGGAACGTAAAGCCACCATCACATGGACCCCAGAGGCAGAAGAAGCGTTTGCCATGCTAAAACAGCAAATTTGCGGATCCGGAGTACTAGCTCTACCTGACTATGGCAAACCATTTATCCAGACTGCGGACTGCAGAGATGGATTCATGACCTCCGTGCTACTACAGGAATATGGACAAAAAACACGCCCCGTGGGCTTCTACTCAAAGAAACTGGACCCGGTTGCCTCAGCTCTGCCACCATGTGTCCAAGCGGTGTGCGCACCTGCAATGGCGGTCCAAGCATCAACTGAAATAGTCCTATTCCATCCATTGACCCTAAAGGTCAATCATGTAGTTGACATTCTGCTAACCCAAACCAAGATGTCTTTTCTTTCACCTGCAAGACACCTGTCAATCACAGCCACCCTTTTGTCGCAACCACATCTCACCATCCATAGATGTAACACACTCAATCCTGCTACAATATTACCGACCCCAGAAGATGGAGATCCACATAGCTGCATTGGCAGAACGGAAACTTGCTGTAAACCACGTCCCGACCTTAAAGATACTCCACTTCCGACCGGAAAAGTAGTTTATGTGGACGGATCCTCCTCAAAAACACCTGGTGGGAAAAGCAATACGGGCTATGCTGTTGTCACAGACACAGATATCCTGAAAGCAGATAAGCTCCCCGGTAATTGGTCCGCTCAAGCTGCAGAAATAGTTGCACTGACTGAGGCATGCTAAATGTTCAAGGACCAAGAAGTTACCATCTACACTGACAGCCAGTATGCACATTCCACACTCCACATTTTCGCCGCCCAGTGGGCCAGACGGGGAATGCAAACATCTACAGGAAAACCCGCCAACATGCAAAATTACTCATGGAACTCCTACAAGCCGTAATGCTCCCACGAAAGATTGCTGTGTGTAAATGCAGAGCACACACTAGAGACACAGATCCCATCTCCAGAGGGAACAGCAGAGCAGACAAAGTCGCCAAAGAAGCTGCTTTAGGTCACACTCACACACTCACAGTCTCAGGTGGTACCAGCCAAGGCCAAGGCCAAGACCAAGACAAAGACAAAGACAAAGGCCAAGAGGACATCAGCCCCCAAAACCCAATCTCAACACAAATCCTCAAAGACATGCAGGATAACGCTACGCCACACGAGACACACCTATGGCAGGAAGCAGGAGCAACTACAAACCAAGATGGACTCTATTGCATCAACAACAAACCTTGCCTTCCAAGAAGTCTGTTTCAAACCGTAGCTATATTGAGCCATGGGTGCAGCCATGTCTCAACAGGGGGGATGATATCTATAGTACAACAACACTTCCATATTACCAATGGTTTAAATACCTACTTTAAAAATTTTTGTAGGAGCTGTATTATATGCTGTAAACATAACGTTCAAGGCAACATTAGACCAAAAAGAGGACAATGTCCAAAAGGTACTTATCCGTTTGAAATAATTCACATGGACTTTATCGAATTAAACAGGAGTTGTCCACATAAGTACTGTTTAGTGATAGTGGACTTCTTCTCGAAATGGGTAGAGATTTTCCCAGCAAAGAAACCAGATGCTTTGACAGTGGCAAAAGCAATATGCAAAAATATTATTCCAGATCACAGTATCCCAAAAATAATATGGAGCGACAGTGGTTCTCACTTTTTAAACCAAATCATCGACCTAATGGCTAAACATTTAGGAATTACCCTTAAACATCACTGTGCATATCACCCAGAGAGCGCGGGGTTAGTAGAACGGACTAATGGGACGATCAAACTTAGGTTGAAAATGACCATGGAAGAGATGGGCAAACCATGGCCAGACTGTTTGTCGTTTGTTAAAACTTACATGAGGATCGTCCCAATGCCAATGGGCGTAACTCCATTTGAACTGGTTCACGGGAGACCTTTCGTCGTCCCACTAACTGAATTATCAATAACTTCAGAAACAGAGGGAGATTTAGATCCAATCACCAAATGGATGTGTGAACTGTTTAAACAGAAAGAAGTTGTGAGTGCAAATGATCTGCCGAGTTTCCCTCTCACCCAACAGGAACTCCTGAAACCTGGTGATTTGGTGTTGATCAAAGTGATCAAAAGGAAGACCTGGTCCAGCCCACGGTGGGATGGCCCTTACAGAGTATTGGAAACAACACCTACAGCAATAAAAGTACAAGAGAGGGACACCTGGATTCATCAATCACATTGTAAAAAGGTCATACCTCTGAATTAAGAAATGGCCTGCCCATGGGTGATCTTTGGAGTACTGAGTTGGTGCCTCCATTTGGGGGGCACACTAGACCCATCTATCTGATCCACAATTATGTTGCCTTACGTCAGTTTGATGAACAATATGACTCTGGGGAAAATGCATCTGTTGAAGAGGACGATCATGACGTTGATGACGAATCCTATGAACTATCTCGCCTCTCATATAGATCACATGTGTCAGGTGCTGAAGACCTGGACACCATCGGTGAGGACATGTGCTAGTAACCTCTGTCCTCCACCTGCTGGCTGGATTGGATCGTCAAAGACCTTGATTTGTTTTATGTTTTATGACTCTGTTGACGTGTTGAACCTTTATTTTTATATGTTGTGTTCCCAGGATTTCCAGGTCATAAGACTGTCGTCCCCAGCGGGAGGCAATAGAGGAATTTTTCCTGGAACGCCCAGGTTTTCGCCTCTATCTGGTGATCCACCCTGTTAGTGGAGAATGACGAGTTTTAAGGAAAACCTGTAATCAGGTCCTTTCAACACAGATGCTTTAAGCCCACAACAGGGGGGAAATGTAAGATAAAGTTGTTCTTTATACTTATGTGTTTGTGTGCTTAAAACATGACTGACCCATAAGGGTGTTGTATTTCACTTTCTACGTATATACCTTGTGACGTATGACTGCCAAATCTGCCTAGCAACAGCGTGCTCAATAAAAGGGTCCGATCGAGGAGGGGCGAGGTGAGAGAGACAGAGTGAGTTCATCTGAGGGCAGAAAAACTCCAAGGAAAGTCCTCTCTCCCGATCGCGATCGTAAAAAACTATTTCCAGTCTCCAGTCTCATTTTTCTCCGTTGGTCTTAGGTTTTAAGATAACAAGTACTTTAGATCTATCATCTGGTCATACATACTCCCCATACTCCCAAAGTACCCTCCACAGGACACCACGGGGCACACGGTCGAACGCCTTCTCCAAATCCACAAAACACATATGGACAGGATGAGCGAACTCCCATGAACCCTCTAGCACCCTAGACAGGGTGTAGAGCTGATCCACAGTTCCACGACCAGGATGGAAACTGCATTATTGTTCTTCGATCTGAGGTTCGACTATTGGCCGGACTCTCCTCTCCAGTACCCTGGCATAGACTTTCCCAGGGAGGCTAAGGAGTGTGATTCCCCGGTAGTTGGAGCACGCCCTCCGGTCCCCCTTCTTGAAAAGGGGAACCACCACCCCTGTCTGCCAGTCCAGTGGTACTGTTCTCGACTGCCACGCGATGCTGCAGAGAAGTGTTAACCAAGACACTCCCACAGCATCCAGAGACTTGTGGTACTCAGGGCGGACTTCATCCACTCCCGCTGCCTTGCCACTGAGGAGCTTGTTGACTACCTCGGTGACTTCAGCTTTGGTAATGGACAGCCCGACCCCAAGGCTCTCAGCCTCTGCTTCCTCAAGAGGAGGCGTGTCAGCAGGATTGAGGAGATCCTCGAAGTATTCCTTCCACCACCCGACAATGTCCCCAGTAGAAGTCAACAGCTCCCCACCTGCACTGAAAACTGTGCCTGCAGAAAACTGTTTCCCCCTCCTGAGGCGCCGGACGGTTTGCCAGAACCTCTTCGAGGCCAACCGATAGTTCTTCTCCATGGCCTCACCGAACTCCTCCCAGGACCGAGTTTTTGCCTCTACTACAGCCTGAGCCGCAGCTCGCTTAGACTGCCGATACCTTTCAGCTGCTTCTGGAGTCCCACAAGTCAACCAGACCTGATAGGACTCCTTCTTCAGCTTGACGGCGTCCCTTACTTCCGGTGTCCACCAACGGGTTCGGGGGTTGCCGCCATGACAGGCACCAGAGACCTTGCGACCACAGCTCCAAACAGCAGCAGAGACAATGGAGGTGGAGAACATGGTCCATTCAGACTCAATGTCACCAGCCTCCCTCGGTACCTGTTTGAAGCTCTCCCGGATGTGGGAGTTAAAGACTTCCCTGACGGAGGGCACAGCCAGACGTTCCCAGCAGACCCTCACAGTATGTTTGGGTCTGCCAAGTCTTTCCGGCCTCCTTCCCCGCCAACGAATCCAACTCACCACCAGGTAGTGATCAGTGGACCGCTCTGCTCCTCTCTTTACCCGAGTGTACAAGACACACGGCCAACAAAGTCGATCATTGATCTCCTGCCGAGGGTGTCCTGATGCCACGTGTATTGATGGACACCCTTGTGCTCAAACATGGTGTTTGTTATGGACAAACTATGACAAGCACAGAAGTCCAACAACAAAACACCGCTCGGGTTCAGATCAGGGAAGCTGTTCCTACCAATCACACCCCTCCAGGTGCTACTGTCATTGCCCACGTGGGCATTGAAGTCACCCAGGAGGACAACGGAGTCCCCCGTTGGGGCGCTTTCCAGTACCCCTCCGAGAGACACCAAGAAAGCTGGGTACTCCGAACTGCTGTTCGGCCCATAAGCCGAAACCACAGTCAGAGACCTGTCCCCCACCCGAAGGCGGAGGGACACAACTCTCTTGTCCACCGGGGTGAACTCCAACACTTGGCGGCTAAGCTGGGGGCTCATGAGTAAGCCCACCCCAGCCCGCCGCCTCTCACCATGTGCAACTCCAGAATGGTAGAGAGTCCAACCCCTCTCGAGAGACTGAGTTTCAGAGTCCAGACTGTGCGTAGAGGTGAGCCCAACTATATCTAGCCGGTACCTCTCAACCTCTCGCACAAGCTCAGGCTCTTTCCCTCCCAGAGAGGTGACGTTCCATGTCCCAAAAGCCAAGTTCCATGACCGGGGTTTAGGCCGCCAAGGCACTCGCCCTCGACTGCCACCCAAACCACATTGCACCAGCCCCTTCACAGCTCTCCTGCAGGTGGTGGGCCCACTGGGGAGTGATCCCACGTCGATCCTTAGGGTTTTACCCGACCGGGGTCCGTGGGAGGAGCCCCGGCCACCAGGCGCTCGCCTGCGAGCCCCAACCCCAGGCCTGGCTCCAGGGTGAGGCCCCGGTAACGCCAATCCGGGCGACGTAACAGAATCTATGTTTTTTCTGCTCATGAAGGAGTTTGTGAACCGCTCTTTGTCTGGCTCGTCACCCAGGACCTGTCTGCCATGGGAGACCCTACCAGGAGCCAAAGCCCCAGACAGCATAGCTCCTGGGATCACTCGAGCACTCAAACCCCTCCACCACGTCAAGGTGGCGGTTCATGGAGGGGTCAACAACCTGAGTGAAATACTAAAGGGAATTTACCTTTTTCTCATCTTTGTCTTCACCTACTCAGTGGACATTTACATTTGTGAGCATTAGGACAGCTCTGTATTTTTTAAATACATTCAACTGAATTTTTTAACAAAAAAAAACAAACAATGTTTTTATAATACTCTTTGAAAATAATTTTTAAATAAAACTAAATGAAACAACAGATCTCAGTGGAAATTTGCATAAATAATAATTAATAATGAAAGATGCATTGTGCTCTGTCAAAATGTTTGATTGGGTATTATTGTAAAAACACTAATGAGGCAAACATGTAGTGGTGTTATAATGTTTTTTTCTTTTGCATGTTATTAACAAAGTTGGTATTGTAAATACGCTAACTTGGCTAACGCTTCTAAAATGGCTAACGTGTGTTGTGTCACAAGCAAGCTCTAGAGTTAATGTGAACGTAATTAATGAAGTCTTATGGTGGACGGGCTTATCTCACTCTTTTGTTTCACTTAAGGTACAGACAAACAAGGCACGTAACGTTCAGGAGTGCGCTAAAACGCAGGCCCAGGCTCTGGTCTTGCCCCTTTTTGAGAAAAATGATCGTCATGAGAGAAAAAAAAGCCTCATTTCAGAAGGTAAGTTCACCTCTTAGCACTTGTTCTTGTCCAGATGAAAAAAATAAAATAAAAAAAAAACAAAGTCCAAAGGCTAATACATAGTTCAATTCCTCTGCAGTGTTTCATTTCTTCCTTCTTAGATTACCTTCTGTATTTCTAGTCTGCGTCATCCCAGTCTTTAAAATGATCAAATTTATCCAAGCAGGCAAAAGGAAACTATAAAATGACTTTCGTGCCTTTTCTACTGTTATGCTGCTGTGGTAAACTGTGAAATAAGGTATATCAACATTTGAATTATGGTATTAATAAAAAGTTTGTGTTCAAAATATTTTGGTTTTCTCAGAACAGTGTTCCCACTGTTTTCTGGTGTGGTAAATTAGATCACTGATGTTGTTGTTTTTTTTGTTTGTTTGTTTGTTTTTGTTTTAATTGTTCAAGAAAAATAATTTCCCTTGGTGGTGTCAAAGTAAAGGTTGGCATATTTTTATAGTAAAAAACTTCATAAAGCCTCTTTTTTTAATTTTATTTTGATCTTTTACTGTTCCAAAATGTCACAAATTTAAATAAAATAACTCATTGGTCGCGACCTAGTCAGGTGTACCACCGGAAGTTGGTCGAAGCTGTTTGCAGCGCCTGCCCCTGCTGTCAAAATGAAGCTTTTCACACCAATTATTAGGTTATAGATCATTGCAATTAAAATCGATCAATAAGATTAGTTATTTACAGATCACAGTTAATCACACAAAAAGTTAATTGCATGACAGCACTAAATATAATAAATTAGAAAACTCCTTTATAAATTAAAGGGATTCATTGTCATTTAAAGATGTTCAGCCTCAGATGGTCTGATTGATGGCTCAACACATTTGGCTGCTTGATTTGTTGACAAGCAGTATCGCTTGTCAATGGTTCATTATTGTCTAAAAATGTGCTTTTATTTTGAAGTTTATACCGGCAACAACAAAATGCTTTGGTGCATTCATATATGTAGAGGTCAGCAGCAGAAAACAAACAAATGTGCAACATTCCCCTCTTTTCAAAAGTTCTCACTGACCTGCAGAAAGACAATCCATCTACTAGAAAATAGCCCAAGCATGGCAGATAAGTCGCTGCTTGTTCTTTAAAAACAAACATGCATGTGTTGACATTTAACCGCCTAAAATCCACCTCCTCAGGCTGCTGTGCAGAAGTGGGTCGCCCACTATCAACGGGTTTTTACTGCCTGCGACCACCAACACTTCAGATGAAGGTTACTGGTTAACATGGAATGCTAATGGGACACGAGGACTATCTGGACTGGATTCCATCAAGGTGGATGCTGATACTCTTCAGTTTGGTTAATAATCGTTGATGTGTACATGAGTTGTCTAACACACACTTTGGAGACCCAAATGCTTTTAAAATGCTGCAGAAATCTGGGAGGCATAACCACTAGAAAATCTAGATTTTCATCCTCAGTAGAATCTTTCAGAAACAGGAAGGTGAAATGGATTTCTATTTGCCTCTTTTGGGACATGTTTTTCCCACAAATTCTTCATCGTAGTCATGGAAGCTAATTATGGTGGTGTGCCTCCATACCTCACCTCATTGAACTTTTCAAATACTTGTCAAAAATGTGGGTTTGGCAAAATCTAATAAGATCGGCTGACAGGAGAACAACTGGTTTTGTAATTACCGTCATGCCCACGAAGCTACGGTGTAACATAGGATCCACATTTCAGCTGCTGTTAGCATGGCAAGCTCAAAAATAACATCTGACAATTACAGAGTCCAGACTGAGTTCAGCTATTATGGAGCCACAAAGAAGAGCAGTCTAACAACATAATTGCAAGAGGGTTATGACAAGAACAGAGAGCCAATTACACTGTGGAAAGAAAAAAAAAGATAAAGGATTAAGGGACCAATTAAGAGAAAAAACTGGGAAAAAGAGGGAAAAGTGACAGAAAGTCACCGATGTGTTCCTATTTGGTGGCATAGTTTATACATTTTAATCTCAAATGTGATAATGCAGCTGTCAGCAGTTTATCTATGACGTCTGTATGCAATAGGTCCGTGGTAAAACTTTTTTTTGGCATGGAAAAGTTTAAATGTTTGGCATAAAAAGAATATGTGGCTACCAGTTTGTACTAGTTAAGAAAAATCTGTCGTCAAGTCACTTCAAAGTTAGCTCTCTATTATAGCATTAGCTGAAGGGGCATATTCTAAAATAAATTTAATATGTCTACCTTTGTGCAAAATAATTATAGTTTTAAGACAACAATAACATTTAAATCCATAATTCCACTTCTGCAAAAATTACAATGTCATATTACTCTGAATTTTAGCATCCCCACACTTTCCTGATAGTTTAACTAATTGCTGGTTCACATATTTGAATCAATTTTCACAAATTAAACCGTTTCAAAACAAGCTACTAGACAAGAAAACAAAAATCAAAGGATCTCCTTTAAATCTGAATCCCTGTCGCCTCCTCTAATGACAGCAGACATTTTTTGACTCTCATGAATATTTCCTCAATGGGTCATGCAAATGAGTCTTAGTCAGTGGGAGTGATGTGTTCTTTCCTTCTAAGGCACAGCGTGGCTTTGTTACTACAACTATAATTGATGATCACTGTCATTGTGCTGCAATTCTAAGTGAGTGTCACAGTCGAGACCGGTGGCATAAATTAAGTCAATTAAATCAATGTTTCTGATTAGCATGAGGTTTGCGACGGAGCAGCTATGTTAATCATGGAGGAACTAGCCTAAAGTTGGTCTTTTTCATCTGGCAGGGACTGAAGGTAAAGAGTTAGATGGCTTATTAAAAGTTTTTAGGAAGAAAATGTTCATTAAAACAATCTGTGACAGAGTTTACCAACAGTATTTATTTTAAATGAATAAAAATGACTAATTCTTAGAAATTAAAGCTGCAAATTAAAGCTGAGAGTAGTGTCATCTGGTCCATAGGCATCACACGGCCTCACTGCCATCTTTTGACCCACCCTCATTGGTTGAGCAGCTGCTATATGCCTCTCAACCTTCCCTTCTGCCTCTGCCACCCTGATCAGAGCTGCATGTAAGAAATTCTGTTTAAAAAAACTCTTTTTTTTCAAAATGGCAGCTTTTCTATTGGTTTTATCTCCATAGCAACCATTGCATTTTTTGGTCGCCTGGGGGTGACGAGCAGGCTTATGTACATTTTAGAAGAATCAGCAAAAGTAAACTTTCGGATTTCCTTGGAAACCAAGGTTTTTTGCTAACCAAGGATACATTCCTAATATGTTCATTTTGTATTTCATATTGTTTAATGTATTACATTTTCACAATAATCCAGTAAAACGTGTAAGAAACAGGGAAACGCCTTGCTAACACCATTCAAAATCTACAAACTTTATTTCTCAAGTAGCTTCCCAATGATGCTCAATGACTTCGGAGGCGATAGATCAGAATACCTTGGAGGAGTTTCAATTTGTAGAAGGTACCAAAGGGGATTTTTTTGGGAGCAATTTCCTGTGGTCAAAAGGTCAACGAAGGTCAACAAAAATGCAGTTGTGATAGTAGACTTAACCTGGTGATGTACGTGTGATTTTTTGTGAAGATTGCTCGAGCAAAAGTTGTCTTTTATCATATTGTCAGAACATGTGAAGATTGCCAATTTTAACACTTTTCGACAAAATGGCCGATAAGCTGTAGGTTCAGCGGCTATCCCATAAACACTTTTTACATTTCCTTGGGATATACTTGAAAAACTAGATTTTGGCCCCATTCATTTTTTTCTTTTTTTTTTATGGTTTTGCCCGCAGTGATGTCATCATTTTTGGTGCATGTTGTTTACTGTGTCAAAAATTCGTTTTCACTGGGTACTAGGTGCGTGCTTCCTCTTGATTATACTGAGTTTCACAATTAAGACTGCATTGTAACAAATTAGTTAATAATAATTTAAAAAGCAATTATAAGAAAAAAAACTGCTGAAAAGAATATTTTTAACACCATCAATAAATTAGCTTAATATCTTCAAGTTGTGACTTTCGGAAAAAGGACGGATTTGCAGAAGAAAGGCAGACACAGCAGTATTAAGAGTTGCTTCTGTGCGCCCCATCCTCTGCTCCTTTATTAGTCTTAAAGATGGCAGGCATTCATGCAAGACTTAATTGATTCAGTGTCTGTTCTTTGGTGTAGAATATAGACAACAAAGTGTGCTGAGAGGACACCTAAACAGGCAGCCATGTGAATCCAGGTGAAAGTGCAAGAGAAGGGAAAAGAGGATTCTCCTCTAAAACTGTCAGATTGACAGATTGCCATTTCAACCACTTTCAACCAGCAGCGGCTGCAACAGTTAGTTGAGCAGCCTAATGAAGAACAGGCAGATTAAATGAAAATTAAAAGACTAAAGCATCAAACGCACCACCACAGGTCAGAAAAAGGCATGAAATCAGCTGAATAAAATGAGGGAGCGTGATAAAAGATCTGTGTTTTTAACATGTTCTTGTAGCATTTTTCTTATGATGGAGAACATACAAGAAAATTAAAATTTAAACTTCTTTTCTAAGTATTTCTTGATTCAAATATTTGTGAATCGGGAGCAGTTGAAAAAAATGAGTTTGAAAAAACCTGTAGTTGTTCCTTAGACACGTGTAGTAGACAAAGGATGTGCTCGCAGACATAATGCATCTATTAACATCTTTGTTTTCTCGTCTCAGCTGGCATCTGTTGTTGCACTGTTAATGTTAGGTTGGGGTTGTGAGGGGCTGCAAGCTAGCAGGAGAACATGTAAACAAAGAGATGACGGGAAATAAGCGCAGGCTTACTGCTCGTCAACGGTCCCACACACAACTTACAGGCGATTTTCTAGTGACCTGCTGCTGTTCTGCAGAACATGTGTCCTAGAAAACAACACAGGTTTCTCTGATTTTGGCTAAAAAATGCATTATCATAATTACAGACCTCTGAGAACGGTTTTAAAATAGATTAAAAGATGATTGGATTGAGCACCACTGTGAGGAAAAGTCACCCTATCCATGTTGGAATCCAATTATTTAATCGATACGAACTGATGTTGAGGCAAGAAGACTGCTATACTAAAACAAGTACTTAAAAATCCACATTCTTGTTGTTGATGTTCTGTGGGGTATCAATGTGGTTGTACAACTTATTTGAGCAACAGCAAACCAATGTTTTTCACAATAACCCTATTTTGGATATAATTTGCTCTAATTTACCTATAATGACATTGTTATCATGCATTTCAAGAACAAAAACAACAGCTGGTGAGACATTTAAGCATCACATACACCATGAATGATTCAATTACAGCATTTAGTCTTATCAGCGAGCGGCATGCCGCCGCTTCCTCCATCACAGCGTGACACAAAACCAGCTTTTGTGCTCGGTTTGCAGACGGCCAGCGGCGAACACCCTTCAGCCAATGTGACATGGCAATCTATAGATGAGCGTG
Organism: Adrianichthys oophorus; assembly: GCA_036245035.1. Classification (NCBI taxonomy): domain Eukaryota; kingdom Metazoa; phylum Chordata; class Actinopteri; order Beloniformes; family Adrianichthyidae; genus Adrianichthys; species Adrianichthys oophorus. Next base: position 20,824,648 of record BSAI01000101.1, on the reverse strand, counting down.
TTGGTATGTGTGGGGTTTATCACGACGCTCAGATAAACGGTCGGGATTCAGCAGCTGCAGACATCAGGAGCAGAGCTGAACACAACATTCTGCTGACAGCAGGGAAGACTCGAGATAGCGTCCCTCCTGTTTTTACACCAGACTCTCATCAGATCCAGATTAATAGTGAAACAGATAAGAACAGAGAAAAAATGGCTGGCCTCAGATAAAACATTTCGTTTGCACTGGGCATGTCAGAGGACAGCATGAAAAGACGTGAAACTCTTCAGATATGACGTTCGAAGTTTGGGTCAGAAAGTGAAGTTTGACTAGATTATACTGACATGCAAACAATGTCAGAAAAGACACGAGAAACAAAATAACTCTTTATATTACTTCAAATCACTAAATTCATTGAATTCATTATTGTCTGTGTTGCTTTGCAACAACTCCGTGCAAGCCCATGAGCGGCGCCTTTTCTTCTGCGTTGCTTTCAGTAGCATGTACTGATACACACACCTACAGTGCCCTCTAGTGGTTGTTGCTTCTTATTTTTAAAAAGATTACATTGGCTAATAAGTCGCACCTTAGTATAAGTTGCACCCGCGGCCAAATTATGCGGGAAAAAAAAACACATTCTGAAAATACAGTAATTCCATTTTTTTCAATAATATTAAAATTATTCATTTGCACCTTTACTTTAACAGTTAATAAAAGGGAAAATCTGGTGAGGTTTTCAGCGACAGATTTATAAACGTGACCTCAATATACTGTATTTAACTATGGATTGTGTTTTATGTCTCATATCAGCTTTCTTTTTATAAACAAAGTAGATACATAAAAGTAAATACATCCCAAAAACACACACTGGTCTACCAACTGACTGTATATGAGAACTGGATGAAGTAAGTGTGATGCCACTCAGAAAATGACTTTTTTCCTGCTCCAACCAAATGAGGATTGGAATTAAGTTCCCATTTCCAAAATGAACATTGCCATGTAGGAGCCAGATGATGTCAGTAAGCAGTGATTGGATTAAATGAGTTTGTCGGAAATCCACACCCCTAAATTTCAAGGTCTTTTATTAATGGGTAAAAAAAGGTTTTTTAAAGTGTAGAGATGTTTTAACCCTTCCCTTTGTGTGTTTTGTTCTGTACGATGAAGAATAGTAATATAAAGAGTTCTCTATGTTCTCCAAGATCATTGATTAAAGTGATAAAAATGAAGGAAACAAAATCCCATTTGGGGCCCAAATTGATGGCAGCTGCAAACACAAAATGAGGCATGCTCCACCCATGACTGAAGATCACCCCCTGCAGAGAAAATGTTGTGTCAGGCTGTATTGGAGCTGGATACGATGCCCCTGTTCATGTTGCACTGCTGTTGATGCATGTCGGTACAAATGTAATTCACTCTGATCCATGAGAGCAGTAAACGCTGGATCTTTGGTTTCATCCTGCAAAAAAGTTGCTGGTGATCAAAGTGAAGAAAATTTCACTGAGTCTCTGAAGAGAATTGCAACGTGTTGGATCATCTCAGACATTCACTGCAAAAAAAAAAAAAAAAAACACTTTTTCAGACTCATTTTATTTCAAACTGTCTGTCCTTTTAATTTTTGATGGAAGTGAGTAAAGTTTTATTATTACCACGTTAAAAACATTAAAGTTTTCAGAAATTTAGACCTACAGTAGAGCAAAAACATATTTGTTTTCCCACTTAAACAGATGAAAGAAACCTGTAATTTTAATCATAGATATACCTTAACTTTGAGGGACAAAATGAGAAAAAAATCCATAAAAATCAGATTGTCTGATTTTTAAACAATTTATTAGTAAATCATGGTGGAAAATAAGTATTTGGTTAGTAAAAAAAGTTCAACTCAATACTTTGTTATATACCCTTTGTTGGTAATGAGAGCAGTAAAATGTTTTCTGTAAGTCTTCTCAAACTGTTACTGGTACTTTGGCCCATTCCTTCATACAGATCTTCTCTAGAGCAGTGATGTTTTGGAGCTGTCACAGGGCAACATGGACTTTCAACTCCCTCCAAAGATTTTCTATGGCGTTGAGATTTGGAGACTGGCTAGGCCACTCCAGGACCTTGAAATGCTTTTTACGAAGCCACTCTTTCATTACCCGGGGCAGTGTGTTTGGGATCATTGTTGTGCTGAAAGACCCAGTCACGTTTCATCTTCAATGCCTTTGTTGATGGAAGGAGGTTTTCACTCAAAATCTGATGATTCATTCTTTCCTGTACACAGATCAGTCGTCCTGGTTTCTTTGCTGAAAAACAGCCCCAAAGCATGATGCCTCCACCTCCATGCTTTACAGCAGGTATGGCGTTCTTTGGATGCGATTCAGCATTCTTTCTCCTCCAGACACGATGAGTAGAGTTTTTCGCAAAAGTTCTATCTCGATTTCATCTGACCATAGAATATTCTCCCAATCCGCTTCTGGATCATCCAAATGCTCTGTAGCATACTTTAGCCTGCACATGTACTGGCTTTAGCAGGGGGACACATCTGGCTCTGTAGGATTTGAATCCCTGGCAGCGTAGTGTGTTACTGATGGTGGCTTTTGTTACTTTGGTCTCAGTTTTCTGCAGATCATTCACTAGATCTCCCCGTTTGGTTCTGGGATTTTTGCGCACCATTCTTCATGTTGACCCCATGGGGTCAGCTCTTGCAGGGAGCCCCAGATCGAGGGTAATTATCAGTGGTCATTTCCTAGTAATTGCTCCCACAGTTGATTTCTTCACACCAAGCTGCGTACCTATTGCAGATTCAGTCTTCCCAGCCTGGTTCAGGTCAGCCATTTTGTTTCCAGTGTCCTTAGACAGCTCTGTAGTCTTGGTCATAGTGGAGTTTGGAATGTGACTGTTTGAAGTTGTGAACAGGTGTCTTTTATTTAGATAACGAGTTCAAACAGGTGCTTATTGACTTAATATTGAAACTGGATGCCCCTGTTATGCGAATTGCGTTTGCTGTCGCCTTAGTGGGATTAAAGTTGCACCCCCATTCAAACTTTGCAAAAAACCGCAACTTATACTCCAAAAAAAATACGGAAATATTTAAAATGCTTTGAAAGTTTTCTATCCACAATAAACTCAAAAACAAAAGTGCTGCTGAAGCTCCTGAAAAGCACTGGCTAACTGCAACTGGGAACGAATAGAAAAACTAGCTTTATATTTCCCTGTGGAGAAAGTCTGAGTAAAGGAAACAAAATGACTTATTTTCCTTTTGATTCACACATTTGCGATCAAATTGTTCCATAAATGAGGTTTATGATTAAAAGAAGATCAGAAGACATGATGATATCCACCTCCATTAATCCAAAAGCACTGCTAGACCCCCCACCCCACCCCCTTACACACACATTCATCACACATAATGCTGGAGCTCAAGACACCAGCAGGCAGCACAAAAGTCTTAATGGAATACAGACAAGGCTAGCAACATGCAAATGAATATGCCTCACTGGGGTGAAAACTTAATAGAGGCTTATGATTGACCCATATTTAACAAACTCTCACAGGGTAAAACGTATCTGTGTGCCGGAGCTCATTTTTTCCCTTACTGACAGGACCATTCAAATCCTCTTTCCCAATCAGACCGTTGCCTTGGAAACGCCAGCGGCTGCCAGGCTCTTGTTTAAAAATTCAAGAATGAAGCATCTGGATCTGTGAAAATTCCAGCAGTGGCACTGTCCTCTGCCAAAAGACATGCTGCTTAAACGTGAAATATCAACTCCAGTCAGTAGATACTATAAACATGTTTTTTTCCATAGAACCTTATTTTATGAAATGTGCCCAACAGAGCACGTTTCCATGTTCCATGCTCATGCTACAGTCTGCTGAGCAGCTGTCTCAGTTCACTCCAGTTATTCTATATCTGCCATTGTGGGAGAAGAGGCCTATTTATTGGCAAGACATGTTAATTAGACCGCCATGATCTATTCAAGCAAATAGAAGAAGCATAAAGCAGCAGTGTGTGCAAACAGCCATAATTCTATAATGAGGGGCAGTTGCCAGTTTCTGTAGAGGAAAACAATCTTGTCACAGCCTCCCTCTGGCAGCTGCTGCAGAATTTGTGATGAAAATCAGAGTTTCATGAACACATGTCTACCCAATTGGAGAAGGTTGCAAACATGCCAGTAAGCAGGAAGAGCTCCTGAGGCTACATTACTGTATAACAACGTGGTTTCCAGAAAACAACACATTCCAAGCAAATCTCTTTGAAATAGCATGAAATGTTAAAAACTTGTGAGCATCTCCAGTTTGAGCATTTTAAATCTCAGTCAGAACCATCCACTCGTGTTTGAAGGCATTGCAGGTGTGGATCGCAGACGGTTTTCTATCCCTGTAAGTCTGCACTAAATCTGAAGAGAATACTGCGCAAATACTGGGCTACTAACTTTGCTTGAGATACTTAATATTTTGAGCAAACCAAACATGGTCCTTGTCAGTTTGCACAATAAGCTGCTCAAATGCATTCAAAGTCATCTGCAAAACAGTTAAACTAAACCAGGATTCCTTGACTGAAACAGGAAATTTGAAGTCGTAGCAGTTTCTTATGAGGTGGCCCAAACAAGACCACAAGCATGTTCAGATTCCACACTGGTAGAAACTGTATGTGGAATATAAAAGCAGATATAAGAGAAAACTAATTTACCAGCAAATTTTCAGTAAAATGTTGACTTCTAAAATGTCTTCATCATATCTTATTTTTTTAACTACACAGTATTAACAGTTGTTTAGGTTGACATAGTATTATTCAGTTTTTAACTTGACATGGTATTTTTACCATTACTTTACAGTAAAGAAAGTGTACTGTAAATGCATTACTTTTTTACACAGTATCATTTAGTTTATGCAAGTTGACATAGTATTTTTAACTTTTTTTTTACTTTACATAGTATTTCTTAAGGTTTTTTTCCTCTACATAGTACTTTTAAGAAGCAGAACTGGAACATTTTATTAGACTTTATTTACCCTGAATCTTCAGAACAAATTAATCTTAAAATGTGTCTTTCTTTTCCTAATCTAACATAATCATGGTGTAGAAAAAAATTATGGTTTGACTGTTGTCACTGCTGTCTTAAAATTGACTGTTGTGTTAAAATATGATATATTTTGGAGGGAAAAAGTGTTTTTTTCTTCAGGAAAACACTGTTATTTTCAGACATAATATTTCTAATTACCAGAGTGATTCATCTCAATATTAATATTTAATTTTTTAGGACCAAAACTTGTCTTAGAAGGGCAGAACATCATAACTTAATGTAATAAAGGAATTATATATAGTGGGTATCAACGGCATCCCTGCTAGGCAGACACGGTTCAGGTCATTCATGTTTCCCTTTTGCCACAGAAACAGCCACAATGACGTGTCATGTGCTGAGCTGCACGCTTGGGTCCGATTGTCTGGCCCCATTCCTCAGTGAGTCAGTAGTTCAAGCAGCATGCATCAACAAACATTTCTCCCCGGCGACCTTCTCTTCACAGCTTCATCCAAATTGTACAAAACAACATGGTTTTCCCCTCGCCGAAGCCATTCTCTTCCCTTTGTGTGTGTCTGCCCCTCAGCTCACCCGTTAACCTTGGACAGACATCCAAGCTCATCCTGGATGAGAAAACACATACAGTCCTTCAAAAACAAAAGACTAGTGTGCGTGCTACCTGTAATTAGAAGAAATTATGAAGAGAATTACCCAAACTAAAAAGACAAAAAAGAGCAACTTGGTTAATTTTGACATATCTTCAGAAATTGTGGAAATAATTGATTTTTCTGATGCATTCCAGTGCCTCTAAATGCAGCACATTGTCTTTAAAATGGGGCTAACACCTGCCTTCATTTACAGTCTTCATATTACTTCCATTAATCAGGATTTAAAAGCCATTACGGTTATTTAGGTGTTAAGAATTAGTGCATTTGTTTGTGTTTTTTCATCATTTGTGCCAGAAAACATTAAAGGCTACAGTTAGTTTATCTGTGCTCGTCTATGCAGCTGTGGGATTCATTTCTGCAAGAACACGGACGCAATACAGCGCCTGTAAAATTGCAAAGCATATTTGCATTTTTAGAAAACAGATTTACTCTATAAAAAAAGCAGCAACAGCCAACCTATTAAATATGTAACCATAGCACAAATGCATGGTTTTCAGGACACTTAACTCTCAAATGTTATAAATCCTAATCAAAGCAACTAACGTGTAATGTATACTGCTGAAAATGAATCATGTAATAGAAATACAGAAGATCAACAGTTTTGTTGTTTTACCTCATGTTGAGTGATAAAGACTTTTCTTATTTAATTGAAAATGCCATATATCCTTTATTCTTTAAAACATTTTCTCCAATACTTATATTTACAACGAGTCTTTAGATCACAGTGCTGCATTTACAAGCAGTTTTTTTTATTTGCAAGTTGTGACTCCCACATGCTTTTGCTGCCCTCTAGAGTAAAATATTAAGTTGAGGTTGAGAAGTACCAGCTAGATCCAGTTAGTTGTATACCTTCAGAGGGGCTGTACTCTAAATTCTAGTTGTGCTTACTGATCTCAAATTGATTTTCTGTGGTACACAGAGCTCAAAAATCTGTCAAAGTGTTTTGGTATAACTTGGTAAACTATGAAGGATTGATAGACTAGAGAAGAACTCAAGAACATCATTGAGTGCTATGTACTGTCCTTCAACCGTTTGTGAATGAGTTAAATAAGGTTTGAGTAAGTTTTTTTTACTGTGCTACTTAACTTTTTTTTATTTTTACAATTACTGTTAAGAATAAAAATATTGAGGTTGTAAAACAGTGGAACTGCAGATTGCTGAGTCCTGGTTCAGTCTCTGCTTTGCTCTAAAAACTATAACATGCTTAAATGTAAACTGCTTTAAAAGAACGGAAGACAAACAAAAAGTTTTTCCACTTTTATTTTTACATTGCACAGTAATTTATCTACAGAATTCCTAAATCTTGTGTATCGGCAAACAGAGTCATAAACATCCATGTGAAAGTTGCATAAAACTGTACAAGAAAGTTGGCTACAATGATAAAAATACTGCAACCCACGGATAACTGTTGAACTCAGAACAGAGAATGACGTACGGTGAATAGACAGGACTCCCTCTCATTGTTTGAGTGTAAATTATATTAGCCAATAGCACTGCATACTAGAGTATGGACGAAAAATGAAAAAAAGTAGATGCTAGAAAAAAAACATACATAATAATTGATAAAAGAAGATTATATCAAATAAATTTTGATTTTTATTCTCTCTTTGCCTTTAGGAGAGAGCTACCTACCAACAACCACACTATACAGTTGACTAAACACAGAAGGTCTGATGTGTACTGCTGCTGAAAGTTCAAACAATTAGGAGAAAAAAAAAATCAACATCTGAAAGTAAAAAATTAAATTAAATAAGTTGAGATTTCAATGTTTGCTTGTTTTTTTTTTTTAATTGAATAATTTTAGTCACAGCAGTTTAAGAGGAGCCGCAGGAGGCTGGAAAGACTACTGGAACAAAACATGAATGTCTCCTAAACTACTATTAGACAGCTTTAGAAGACACACATATAGACACACAGACACACTCTCCCATATGAATGAACACTGAAAATGCTTGAGATTGCAAATGATTTTGGCTTCATTTAACAGGAATTATCTAGCAGCTTAGCCAATTTGAACATTGTACACTAATTGAGTTGTTACCTTTTATCACAAATGTACACCATGTTTGGCTTCCTATTGCAACCTGCTGATTCTTGAACACTGACACATTAACGGGTGCTGTTTGGCTTCCCAGATTTATGGCCTAATGGTAATACAAAGAAAAAAAAACTAAAACTCTTTGGCGTCAGGAAAAAAATATGGCCATTCTCCTCTATTGTTGCTAAAGCAACGTCGTTCTTCAACTTTCATGTGATCAAAGATTGTCAAACTATTTACCTATGTACAAATATTGACGGGGACCCAACCAGTGACGGAGCTAGAATATTTTATTTGGGGGGGCGCAGAAGGGTGGCACATGAGAACAACTGAGTGCAAGGCCACAAATGAATCAAAAGTAGCGCAATTGTATTTATTGGATGCTTCTTTAAGAATTTGCAATGCTTAAAGAAGCTTGTATTGACGATTTATTAATATTTGCCAATTAATGATACTAATATTGACTCAAAAAATAAGGAGGGGGCAAAGCTTTTTGTCAGTAACTCCGCCCCTGAATCCATCACATGTTGAGAGTTCAAAGAACATCGATGGTAAATGACATCTCATTCATGTTAAAACCCATCTGAACATACAGAATTAAATGGGATCATCTTTTTTTTTCAACTTGTTGGAATTGGGTCAAAACAATCTTGCAAGAACATTTGTTCTTTTTCCTCAACGAATATATATTTATATATGTATATATATTTTTTCTGCCCTCATATGGAATTCCAGCCCTTTTCAAAAAACTAAATAACCATAAAATAGCTTTCTTTTTGAACAAATCAAATATCTTTCACATTAGAAAAATAGGATTTTCAAACAAAAAAAAACAAAAATAAGCAATGCCAAATTAAATCTCTCACCCATTAAGATCAATAACACCTGTCAGATAGAGAGGAGGGTTCAGAGACTGAGCAAAATCACAAAATATACATGAAAGTGAGATGCTTTAATCCTGGAAACTCTCTGCATAGAGGAGACGTCACTGTCTGAGTGCTTCTAATGGCTCTCCATGTTTCAGCTGCAGCTCCCATCTCCTCAACGAGCTATCTCTGTCTTTTGCACTTCTCACTCAAGTACAAAAGTCTACAAGTAGATACAGCATTGCACATGTATTAGATCTACGTATAAATAATCATGTCATATTTTCTTTTTACATTTCATACATTTTTTGTAGTTTTTGTGACACTTTTTCCAGCTTTGAGTACAGAGCAAAGACAACAGTAAAAGATTTTTTTGTTTCTTTTTTTTGGCAAATGACGATGAGGAATCTCCAGGTGCTCAGGCTAATCTGCAACCTCAGAGAGGAGACTGAATGGAGAGAACACAAAAAAGACCAGAAGATATAGGAAAGACACCATTTATTTGTTTCGTCTGAGGTTATCCTTCACCCTTTGTGTACCTCTCAGTTCCACCCTCAAACTGAGGTAAAAAACAGTATTCAACATTGTGCTAGGGAAGAAAATCCCAAGTGTTTCAGTGAAAAAGGCTTGGCGGGATAGATGGGTGAACAGACAGATGGCTGGGAATCACGGCGAGTCCACATGAGCCAATGGAAGTTAAATAGTGAAGTTCAGAGAATTGTACTACTCCCCAATGCTAATCAGAACTGGTACCATTTTTTATCTTTGCACTTCAGCATCATCTGCGAAGAGAAGACGTTAGTGTGAAATAAAGACAACATGAAGAAATATTCTGCATATTAATTAGCTTAGTGTGAAGTTGGATCCATTTTATTATGAAATAAAAAAAATATCTAATGCATTTGGACGCTTTTATACCAATTCAAAAATAAAGCTGTTAAATGTGTTAAATTGGAGTCTCCAAACATTACAGTAAGTAATTGTCCTGCAGTGTCCTCTAGAGGTCAAAATGCAACATTAAATCCTCTAATGTTTAATTAAAATGATGGCAGAGAAATATTTCAGCAAATACTGCAGACTTTTAACAGGTTTAACCATTGACTGTATATGAGAACTGGACTGAGTGGTCCTTCCCCACTCGCGCTCCAAAAAAAAAGTACCCGCTGGCTACAGGAAGCCAAAATCCCATAGACTTCTAATGAGAAATAAACAGGCATTGCTTAGTCAGCTGACTAATTAGTCAGTCAGCTACCTTTTTTTTAACATGCTCTTCCTAATTTATTTTTTTGATTACATTTTTCTGTATGGAATGTTATTCGAATTATAAACTGACCATTCAGACTTTTTCATGAAAGTATGTGGTAAGCACAGATTCTCCTGAGCCCAGATTCAAGTGGCCGGGGTGTGAACTTCCAACGAAATCACTCCTGATTAGAGAGAGTAGTTGCCATAGAAAGGATGACTGGCTTCATCTGGATCCAACATGTTGCAAAAAAAATCTTGAAAAATATGGCGACTGAATTTAATATTACTGGAGCTGGAAGAAAGTCATTTTTTATGAGTGATGTCACACTCACTCTGTCCAGTTTTCATTTTACAGTCAATGGGTCTGACTTTGCCTAATTGTTTTGAGAGGAACGCATTGACTGTAAAATGTGATATAAAAATGGAAAGTTCCTTGATGGCTTTCAGTGCTTTGATAAATCACATTATAATTCTTCATCAATAAAAACAATCAGTAATGAAATTGGAATTCTTGTTTTATTTTGAAGAGTTTTTTTGGGAATGACTTCCTGGCTGTATGTCAGCTTTGATGTTACAGTTGAAGCTTGTTTGGTTTTTGGAGATACAAAAGAAAAATGCTCACGGTTTCTCACCTCATGGGCGTGTTTGGAAAAGGAGTCTGCGCTTGCCATCATGGCAGCTGTCCTCTCCTCCAGTTCCCCCAGTTTCTGGCCTCTCTCATCCAGTGCTATCCGGGCCCGCGCCAGGTCTCCAACCACACCCGAGGCAGCCCCCTTCATGCCCTCAATACCACCTGGGCCAGGGATGTGTTGGGCCAGACTTCGAGATGCCTTTCCAGCTGCTAATTCACCAACTTGAGCAAAATAAAAAATAAAAAAAACGAAATAAGAAGATAGAAAGCTGCAACATCCGTATTTTTAAATTTTAGACGGATTCTGCAGCATACAAAGTTCCTCTCTGTCTAGCGACTGTGCTCCTCCTCCGAAGAGGCCTTTGAAGAAACCTCTATTTGGTGCCTCTGGTGTCTCCACCGGGGTAAAAAGTTCACCCAGCATCTCCTAAAACAACACAATGAACATTTCTCTACCATACCCTTCTTCCTTTGGTGTATTTGGACTAATCTCAATTTTTTTATAGCTCTAAAATGTAGCATATTTTACACTCGTGAAGTGAAAACATTTCCAAAAACAAGCGTTGCTTGTCATATACTCTCGGTTCGTGTAGCCTTCCCAGAATTACCTGCAGGTTTTCGCAGGTTTCCTGACTGTAGGTGATTCTCTGGATCTCGGTCGGGGAGCACAGGTACATGGCCTGGCCCAGGTTGGTGAAGCAGAATGTTCTGGCTATTCGCATATCTGTCAGCGGTAGGTAGTTTACATCCATGAGCGGTCTCAGTCCTGGCAAACTGGAGCAGGAAAAACGGAAAACCAATACTTCAACAATCAATTTTTACCACCTTAAATCCTTGGAAACGTTCACACTAAAACAACAGCCCCTGAAACCGCAAGACACCATTGGTTTCATGTTTTGTTTTTCAAATCATTTTGACAATGCCCAAGCAGGTTTTACTACTCTACTCTCTCTGAAATGTGTATGCATTCTGACACATTGCTCACCTGAGGGTCTTGATGTGGCCGTTGGCACAAAAACAGGCCACGCACACGCCTTGGCTCATCTGCACCACATCTGCCCGTAAGATGAAGGATGTCTCTGTGATGTTGTGTTTGTAGATGCACGTCTGGGAGGGCAGGGAAATGACTTTGGCCTGTTTTTCTGAGCACACCACAGCATACTGGCTCTCACTAAGGTCCTGGGAGGTAGAGGGAGACACGGACACAGGCCGGCGCTTGGGGACCCTTTCCTCTCCATCCGTGGTAACGTTGGGTTTATACCAAGGGTCATAGGAAGGGGGCAACAGAGAGCCAGAGGAATCCAAGAAAGCCATCCGTAAAACACTTCCCTTCAGTCGCACCAACATTCCTGGCAGGATCAACAACAATCTTGGTATAATAAACCTTTCTGATGCAAAATCGGTTTACGTGGCAATGCTGTTAGTTGCTTTGATATCCTTTTTCAGGATACTTAGAAAACATACTTCACGAGCCAAGTTTTTACAATTGTTTTCAGGCTCTACATTTAAAATGCCTGTTAAACGAAGTAAAACTTTGACCAATCAGGGATTCGAATTTGGTTTTTACGTATAGTTTTGGTTTATCTGGTAAACGCAGACATGACAATGTCTGTGTTTGTCTTTCAAGGCCACGCTCCTGACATGATGGTAACTCATGTCCACCATTGCAAGGTTGCCAGCAAAGAACTTAACCGTTTCTGTTTTGTGCCCAAGTTGCGAGATTTGCACCGCTTTGACATTTCGCCCCAAGCCTCTTCCAACTGTAGGTGGTAGTAAACAGTAGAAAAAGAAGAATAAGCCCCTCCCTGCTTGTCCAGTGTGAACACCATGTGCTAAACGTATGTTCAACAATGCGTGTTGGATGCACAGTGAGTACCTAGCTTCAAATTTCAATACTCACCTACAGGTGAAATGATAACTGGTTGGAGTTGCCGCTGCTCCCCAGCAGGTGGCAATGTAAGTACCAGGACCAGAACAGTTCCCAAGGAGGTACCCACATATAGACAGGGGGTCAAAGTGCAATCCCCTTTCCGGGCAAACGTCTCGCAGAAGTGGAAGAAGGTGATGGCCTCCCGTGCTTCCTTGTCGATGCTGGTGACGCTGGAGGAGCGCGAGCGGCTGAAGGAGTTGTCCCGGTGGTCTAATGGGTTGGCACCCCGCGGCGGGCATACGGACAGGAGGACAGTGGCAAGAAAACAAAGAGGTAAAGCACCCGCAAACACAAAAGCAACTCAAATGGAAGACTGTAACCTTTAAGATCATCATTTATCTCCCATTTATCACATGTGAAAGATTGGAGTAACAGAGCAATAAGCAACATGGTACTTTGGTGTAGTAAAATATGAATGAGACAGGAACAACCGCACAGGCCACTCTTGTGACACTTTTACATTTTAATTAGATGCACTGAAACCAATCAATGGTCCATCCAGCCAATGATTCTGCTAGAAAAAAAAAAAAAGGCCTTTATAGATTTCAAATGACCAACCAGACAGAGAAAAGAAAAGCGAAGCAGCAGACGTTGCAGAAAGCACAATGAGGTGTACAACATTTGTCTTAGCACCACTAATCTCACAGACTTGCATTTAAAAACCAAAAAAAGATTTGAGCAGAAATTGCAACAGTTGGAATTCGGTCAGATTGGCGCTGCTTGAGGAGCATGCAAACACAGAGAACAAAAGCACAGCTCGCCAATTTTGAGACCAAACCAGATAAAGCTGGACTAATGAAATGTGGTGGAGTCCAGCTAAAGGGAGGGGGAAAAGAAAGCTGCAATTGATATAAAAACCATTTGGAGACACAAAGTCGAGGCTTACCCAAGTCTGGCTTTAGCTCAGTAGGCAAGCTTAATTTCCGTGACATCTTTGCTGGAAAAAAGAGAACATCCCTATTTACAAACATGTCTAAGCTAAACACAGGGCGCCATGCAGAACCAGGTAGCGAGCACTGGACAAGGGCTATGCACAAAAGCTAAAACAGACTGTGAAGGTAACAAGGAGACACGGTTCAGGGTTTCTTTTTTTGCAAAACTGAGCCAAACTGCCACAGAAAAGACACTGTGTAAAAACACAGAAACAATCTCGTACATCTTTGAGGCATGCTGTGACAAACAACGCAAGGTGGCTTCTGATCCCACAATGCCCCTGAAAGAGAGATCCGTAAGACACATCTGAACCACAGGGCCACTTCAAAACCTTCATGCCAAAAAAGAAGCATGCATCAAGAACACGGAGGTAAAAGGTGCCAAACGGATGGAAGAAAAAGGTGAAAGAGTGATGGACGCTACTGTTTGTGTATGTAAACTGAAAAACAGCTTTGGAAGCAGGTTTTAAAAGTATGAAAAAATTCAAGACAACAAAGTTGACATATTTTCTCTGTCTGCAGGGTAAAACGGCAAGAACATTGATAAAAGAAGGCAATCGGAATGCATTTAGGGAGATGTAATTATGAGAGGAGGTTGAAAAAAATCCTTCAATCAATTGCAAAACTGCTTGTTTTGCAACTTTTCCACATTTCAATACATTTTAAAGTTTGTGTGTGTGTGGTCTTTTTTTTTTTAAATGACCAAAATAGGGCAATCTTTGTCCACACCTCCCAACTTCTGATAAGCACCTGCAGAGGATTTTAAACACATTTATCACTAAAACTTTGTCTTACAACATAATATTTTAACCTAATTTATTTCACCAGGTATTTCCCATCACTTCAGAGTCATTTCTGCACCACAAAGTTAAATTTCATGACATTGTATTCCAGTTTACTTTTAACTCTGTCATATTGATTCTTCAGTTTGTAAACTGATGTTTATTTTTTATGTCCTGCAGCAATTAATAGTAAGATTTTGACACCAGGCATAAAAACATGTTTGTGGTCTGTTAAGTTTCTAAAATCAGCTTACAGTGGGATATCAGCAACAACTGACATTGACATTTTTTAAAATATTATAAAAATACAATGTTTTATTGCAACAACAATATCCCAAACCATGGTGGTACCACCGCCATGGCACCTACTTTAGGAAACCCAAAAAACACGTGTATAAGGAATGTTTTTAAAATAACTGGCAAACGTAAAAACTAAGGGATTGACTGATAGGATACAAGTCATTTCCCACAATGTCCTAAATGTTTTTGCTGTTTTATGATGATAAATGCGAGTACAAAAAAGAGGGGCAAATCAGGAGACCTTTTATTCAGTTATAAAATAACGTTTAAATCAATTATCATCTCTCCACCGACAATATGTCACATTTTGAGAATGGACTTGTATGAAAATGATCCAACAAATGCAGTATAATGAAAAAAAAAACAGATTCACATATGAACCACCAGAACTTTTGATCTTTTTTTTTTTTTAATAAAATAGCATATAATAAATCAACCAAAAGCAATATAACTGATTTAATAGTGTGTTAAATTCTGCATTTTTATTAAATTTTAGTTTAAACTTCACTTAGTTGTAGCAGTTTATAGTTGATTGCGTTGTCTTCGAGGTGACAAAGACTTAGTTTGACAGATGAATCATCTTTCCAAACTGTGGACAATCATATCACAGCATATTCCATACAAGAACACATTCGACAATCATGCTACATACAAGTAGCATGCAGTTTTTGTATCAGACAACTACAATTTCCTTTTTTTTTTATTAGCTCCAGTTGCTTTTTCCTTTTAGGTTTTCCTCTGCTCCAACAACTTTCACTTCTCCAAATTTCAATGTCAAAAAAGTGAATATTTTTCCTGGAAAAAGTAATGAAGAGATAAAGTACAGACACAGAGTCCAAAAAGTGTGGAACAGAGGCTAACCTTTAACTACACTGCCTCTTTATTCTCCAGTCTTTTTCTTCCCATGACTACAAACGTGAGGGACACACAAAGGGACACAAAATCATAATAATATTAACTAAAAATAAAGAGGACCAATCTGCACGATGCTTTTTGTCCTAACTACACAGATTACCTTACCTCCTCTACCACCTCCATTGTAGAACTGATGTAGATTGGTGTTTGACATCAACACTATTGGGAATACAAGTACAGTGAACGTACAATTAGATTTTTTTTTCCTGTAAGCTTTATTTTCTTCCACTCACCTACAAAGACAAAAAAAAAAAAAAACATTTCCCTCTATATAAGTTATTAAGGAAGATGTATTTTTTTCCTGTCTCTGGAAGGCACCCAGTCTCTCCACATTGCATCAATTATGCAAAAAAACGACATCTGCACCAGACTACAGTCTGGTGGCGCCAGACATAAAGGTTGAGGCTGCAATCATACCTGCAGCAAGCGCACTTTGAGATTTGATTTGAGCCTGACCTTTTGAAAAGGCTCCTCATTTTCATTTTACTAATACCCAGTTCTACCAAATGAGATGAATGTGAGACGTTCTTTCGCTAAGCACCTTGGGATAAAATAGCAGCAACGTGGAACCAAAGTAAAACATGAAACACTTTCTCCATCACTAGAACATTTTAATGAGAAAATTCAAGTCAATTAACGTTATTATTTGTATGAGTTTAGCCATGTATTAAAGACATTGAAATCCATACATTCAACCCAAATCAGTTACAATACTAAACATTTTGAGTGAGAAATATCCTGTCTTCTTTCCAAATTTTAGCCTAAATATGTCTGTAAATTATTCAAAAATATATTTTAAAAAAAAGTTATTTTTTATTTTATTTTTTTCTTGGAGAAAAGTCAAAGATTTGACATCCCTCATTTTTTTTTTTTTGCCCAGAAAAATATTATTTATGACACTAAAACAAAAAAATGGAAATTGGATGGAAAAAAAACGAAATTTCCAGTTTGATAAGCCAACGACGGTACAAAAAAGTTAAAACAGACTTCAAGTCATTGCCTCTTCTTTTGCATGCCTTTCAATCTAAAGTTGGCAATGATTTTCCGAAAGACCTGCTACAGTACCTGAAGTAGGAGACTTGCAGCGATCCTCTGAAGTGGCAGAGCCCTCGTTGATGTCGCATAGACCTAAAAAAATAACATTTCAATTAAAAACAGTTTCTGGAAAACTTTTAAAGTCCCAGTGGTCTTTCATTTATCTAACCTCCAGGTGCAACAAGAATGGCAAGTAATATTGGAGCGTCCAGGCATACAGTTTAGAGCCAGATGCCAGCTCTGACGAGGAAAACGGAGACGTATGGTCATAGTAGTCATCTGCAAATTGTAGCTAGTACATCACAGCTACAAGCTTTTCAATTGTTTTTTTTTGGCTGCGCCTGATTTACAACGATTTCAGTTTTTAAAAATGGTCACAAATGCAATTTTAAGCTCAACTGTCTTTATCAGTCATCGTAAAAATGCCACAAGAACATGTTAAAAACCAAAAACTCAATTCCCCCCGGAGTGGGTCTTTGAAAAAGGCTTGGCTGGACTTCCTGGATAAATCTATGTTCCATTAGATGTTTGGCTCTACTCTGTCTGATTTCTTGCTCTTCCTTTAATGGCGTGTGCACAGCTGTGCATGGTTTTGTCCTGGGAGGCAAAAGGCAAAGAAGACAGCAGTGCCTGATGGCACAAAAGCACAGCTGGACGCCTGATTATAGCTCAGACTCGCCAAGCTGTGACAGGTGCCAGCCTACTGCTCACCAGCCAGGGACACCAGATGCTCTGTGTGTATTTACACATTTGTGAGTCCATAATATTTTGTGTCTGTAGTATAGCTGGTTTGCACAGTTGTGCAGAAGCTGTCAAAAAGTTAAAGCTTTTTGAAGCTAAAAAGTTATTTTTCAGCATCTATACACACACTCACTAATACATTTATCAAAAACTCTGGGCTCCGCGTCATGACAATGCAGTGTCATCAGTGAAGCTGCACCTCTGCTGTCTGACACATGGTGGCAGTATGTCTGCACTAAAAGGATCCTGCCATGTTTTGGGTAACATGGAAATGCGCTGCCCTTCTATTTAAACGGCAGGAGCTTTGAGAAAGTGTGTGTGACCAAAAGGCAGAGATGAAGACAGAGACACTTTGTTACAGGAAAGTCAATCAAAGCCTCGAGCCGTGGTAAACTGTCGGCTCTGTCATATGTCAGCCCGCTAAAACAGAGATGTCGCAGCATTCTCACCTGTAAATTACTGATCCAATCAGGGGGCTTTGAACCCTGGAGCCTCAGTGGCGATAATCCAGTCCAGTCGGCTCAGACAAAAAGGATTCGAAAAATATTGAGGTTTATTGGATATCTCTCCAAAATAGACATGTTTTTATATTATTGGTTTGGAATGAGGTTAAGGTTTCTATGTCGCACTTGTTTTTTTTTAACATGACATTGTAGCATTTTTCTCATGATGGTAAACATATATACGAAATTTAAGCTTAAAATTGCATATTTGACTATTTCTTTATTCAAATCACTGTGAATCAAGAGCAGATGAAAAAAATGCAGTTGGCTGCTCCGTTCCGATGCATCCACTTTTATTAACAAATAGATCCGTGTACGTCTTCGTTTTCCTCATTGGAGCTGGCATCTGGCTGAAAACTGTACAGCTCGAACATTGCTCGCCATTTATGTTGCACCAGTAATGTTAGGTTGTGGCTGTGCTGGGCTGTAAGCTAGCAAGAGAGAGTGTAAACAGTTGGATGATGGTAAGTGGTGACGGGCTTTCCCGCACTAACGGTTCTCCCCACAACTCAGAGGCGAATTTCTAATTAACTACTGCCGTTCTACAGAAATGAGGTCCTAGAAAACGACACACTTTTTTTAAAAAAATTGGCTAAAAACTGCATAATCCTAATTTAAATATCACTGGGAATGCTTTTAAAATAGATCAAAAGATCGCCGTGGACTTTAAGTTGTTTGCTTTGATTACAGCCAATCAGAATCACACTGCAGGCACGGCAGATAATCTAACCAAGACTGGGAACAGAGAAAATCAGGTTATCCTAGCAACTGATTGGATCTCTGTGTTTGCAGAATGTGCTTGAGTGAGGAGTTTCGAATAGCGTCATGTGTTGGTAAAATGTGGCATCAGTTGGTACAGACACTTTGTACCAACTTTTCCTGGTGTCCTGGACAGGAGTCAATAAAAAATCCTAAAATGTTGCATCAACCTTTTTGGACCATGGACATCACATTTTGGGTTATATTACCACAGTAGTTAATTCTGCTTTACTGGCTCCAAAATGTTTAGAGACTTAGCTCAAATATTAGCTCAAGTCTTGGGAGGTCATTTCAATTGCAGCTTCACTTATGAGTTAAACTGGAACTTTCCACATTCTCTGATGATTTATGACATGTTTTACAAGAGGACTTGGCTACAGACATCAACATCCAGAACCAGAAGTACCCCCATATCGCTTCAAAAAACAAGAAAAAAAACTTTATTTTAACTGGCAACCCTAACAATAATTTTTCCTGTTTTAAGCTTTAAAAAATGCAAGGTGCCACCTTGTCTGCCGCCAGGTCCCTCTCGTGTTTTATCCTTTTTCTTTACCTCCTGAAGGCTGTCGTGACTTTCTCGGTGACCGAGGCTGTCTCTGGTAGGGGTCGTTGGAGCCATAAAGCTCGACCGTTCCCAAATTGAGGATTACCGTCCTCTGGATGTAATCCACGACTGCCACACCGTTGCTGTTGCCAAACACCACTCTGGGAAGGAGTTAAAGCAAAAGATGGAGTGTTTTTTGGTTTCTTTACTTTTAATGGGGACAAACAGAAGCTCCCAAGAGCAAAGAATTGAAAACAATGAATTACTTATAACCTTATCTACAGGACTGGCTCAACTTGAACTATTTGGCACCCCAATTATGACTACTCAGCCTTAAAATACCCTTTTATTGGTGAACTGTCTCCAACACATCCTGCGACTACTGTGGCATTGAAACCTTTACCAGAATGAGGAGGGGATTATGCAGAAGTAAAATAAGTCTAAGAATCTAAATCAACATTTAATTGGCCATAACCTTAACTGAGATGTAAATGTGTGCACTTACAGGCCGTAGGAGGAATTGAGCACCAGACTTGTGATCTGTTGAGGAGGCTCTCCACTCACCCACACTAACTGGACCACCAATTCTACCTGGTAACCTGCAGACTGCTTCAAAGGAGTGCTGCGCACTCTGTGGACAAGGAGACAAAAAGCAACAAAGAGGAGTAATGAATGGGAGCGGAGAGAGGAAAGAGGGAATGATAAGTGGTGCAGCTGTGAATCACATGTTTGTCGAGGGTCTGGCATGAGTGGCTGCAGAGGGATGATGATGAGGTTTTGCCTATGGACGCTTCAGGCGCTGACTTTGTTTGTGCAAGTGTGCTTGAGGCAAAAAGCATGACTTTTGTGTGTATGAGGGTGTGCACAAACACTTCTGCTTTTAAGAGATCATGAAAAGTGCTTCTGTATGCCAACGTGTCTCTCATACTTGAGGCAGGGTACGTTGCCTCCATCAGAGTTGTTGCTGCTGGTGGAAGGCTGTGAAGGTGGGCCGCTTGTGTGAGGGCTGGCACCAGGGGTATGATGTGCTGATGTTGGCTCACCCCCGCCATCTGGAGAGTCTGTTTCGTTCAGCTCAGACTGCATTCGCACCTCTAGTAGCTGCAAACACACAAGGATGGACATTTTATTTGGCCTATAAGGCTGTGTTTTATTCCATCCCTGTTACATACACATCTGTTACATACGCATCAAAAACGGCATCTTTTGCTGAAATACTCCATTCTTTTCTAATCCTTCTCAAGGGCCCTTTTGCAGACACCACCTTCACCTTCATCACTCTGAAACTGTCACAATGGTCAAAAGAAAAAAAATCCTGCCTTTTGCATCCTGTCAGTCTCATTCGCCCCGCTGATATGTGGGCTTGAGGAGGGATCTGTGCATTTATTCAGATTTTCTCTCCATCTTCATTTTCCTTCAGTCCTGCAAGGTCTTCTGACAAGGTCCCCTAATCTGAAATTCCCAAACGTATTTCCACATTCAAAAGGAGGAAAAAAAAAACGTCTCAAAACCCGTCCAGTGGAAGTTGTTACTGGTCAAAGACAAACAGAAATTGCTTATATCTGGAAAGGACTTAAACTGCAACAGTGTTGAAAAATTCATGAATGTCTTTTGAGATTTTGATATTCAAGACAAAACTGTGCCTGGATCCAAAAAAGCCTCAGCCAGACACATCACAGCTCTGCCCACACACTGTAATTGACAAGTGATCTTCATGCAGACAGGTGCATCGCCGCCAGAGCTGCTCAGGCAGGAAAGTGACGCAGGACTTAAAAATAAAGAGCGAGTATAATTTTGGCTGCCTGTTAAAATTCGAGCAGCGGGAGTTCTGGACAACACGTTTCTGCTTCGTTTGAACCAGCAACTGTGAGCTTACTTACGTGCAACTCTTTACTCTCATAAACGGACCTGCCATTGAAGAACCTAATTATCATTGGAAGCAAATCCGTGGGAGTTTGAAATGACGGAACTCAAAACTTCCAAATAAAAAACAGTTTGTCACAATTCAATCTAAAACTATTTTATTTGCCCAGTTCCTTTGACTTGCAGGATGACGGTTTTTGATTTTTGGAATAATCCATGTTTACATCCACCCACAACTTCAACATTATGCTTAATGGGATGTGTTTTATAAGGGAGTTAAACTCTGACTCAGATTTGTTAGTGACGTTTGGATGGTGACCCTTTTATTTCACAGATGTGTCAATCGTTGGAAAATTGATCATGAAGGAGAAATGAATAAATGTGGTTTGTGCCCAGCTGGAATTTTCTGACACCAAGTCTTCTATATATCAGAATAGAGCTGTGAAAGAAAAAGCCTAGAGCAACATTCAGGAGATTTGCACCGCTTTGACATTTCGCACTTCAAGCCTCTTAACTGTAGGTGGCGGACACGAGCTCGTAAACAGTAGAAGAAGAAGAAGCCCCTCCCTGCTTGTCCAGTCTAAATACTAAATGCGCATTTAGAATGTCAAATGCCTGGTGAGAACGTAGCATAAGACGACACAATATATTGAGGCAAATGATTGGTCAGTTTATGACCAATTTGCAATAACATAAAAAATTATGAAAAAAAAAACATTGAGATGATCAAGAACATGTTAAAAAGGTGCACATATAATGACTGAGTAATAGCTATTTATTTTTCAATGGTGGGAACACTTCCAATGATAGGTGGAAGGAGCCTGAGTGATGAAAGAGAAAAAAGTGATAATAAAACAACAAAAAAGAAGCGTACGTTTTATTTAAAGCATTTAACAGATAGAGTTTCAAAAAAGAAGTAAGATTTGCTTTTAAATGTTCACGTACATCAACTCAAGGCAACCTTTTGTTTATTTGCATGTGTATGATAAATAAAATAAATAAAAAAAACTTCGAACAAAATTGCATTAAAAAACACTTGGAAAGATGTTAATGTCAACACTTTGTTCTTATGGAAAACAGAAAACAAAGATGGTGATTTAAATACATTCCAATCTTCTGATGTTACCCTTACATACTATACAACCATGTAAACACTTTTTTTTATTGTATTACAAATAATATAATATCTGGGATACGATAGGTAGGATGTACAGATTATACTGAGAATATACAAAATAAAAACGATATTTGTAAAAACGATCATTAACGTGCAGAATTAGTGACGAAACACTTTTTTTTTTTGAATTTCTGAACTTTTATCCAAACTGTACAAACTTTAACAAGATAAAATAAAAACCAGTAAATGAACCCTGACACTGATCATATTTCTGGCTGATATTCTTACAAAATGCAAGCAAGAATGTTTCTATTACTGCAACACATTCAAGTTTTCTGCATGTATTCCCATCTTTAATACGCTTTTTGTTTACTCCTAAGTTTGATTTAGGAACATATTTATTATTAAGACAATTTTGTAAATGACTTTTTATTATTTATACATAAAATGTCAATATTTTATTCCAAAATATGTGCAGAATTATACCTGGTTTAGTTTTAGATGCAGTCAAACTATTGTTGCATGTTTTCATTTGAATTCTCTACATACGTGTCTGGGAAAAAAAACGCCTTATTGTTGGACCAACACATTTATAAGAATTTAGAAATATGTGCCATTTACTCAAACAAAAGAGTCACAGTTTACCTTTTCATACTTAGGCTGTTGTCAAGGCAAAACATAATGTTGGTCTATCTTCCTAACAGTTCTGTCTGTTGGCATGGCAACCATCCTGCCCCTGACTTGGGAGATGTGTGCAGCATGCATATATATATATATATATATATATATATATATATATATATGCATATATATACACATATATACATATATATATACACACATATATACACACACATATATATAAATATATATATACATATATATATATATATACACATATATACATATATATACACATATATACATATATATATATACACATATATACATATATATATATATATATATATATGTATATACATATACATATATATATACATATACATATATATATACATATATACATATCTATATACATATATACACATATATACATACATATATATACATATATACATACATATATACACATATATACATACATATATACACATATATACATATATATACATATATATATATATACACATATATACATACATATATATACATATATACATACATATATACACATATATACATATATATACATATATATACATATATATATATATACACACACACACACACACATATATACATATACACACACACACACACACATATATACATATACACACACACACACACACATATATACATATATATATACACACACACACATATATACATATATATATATACACACACATATATATATATGTGTATACACACACACATATATATATATATATGTATATACACACACACAT
>BSAI01000101.1:20776805-20801360 GCA_036245035.1 Adrianichthys oophorus | reverse complement strand
ATATATATATATATATATATTAGCACACATCTCAGCATTTAAACATCACAGAATAAGGTAAAACTTTTTCTCATTTTTAAACAAGAAATTTAGACAAAGCAGCAAAAGCAAAGCCCACCTGCACCACCTCGGTGGTTACTTCCAGCTTGCTGAAGCGGTAGACGATAACGTTAGCCGACACCCCGGCGACACAAAGCATCCGGCTTTCAGGACACCAAGCCATAATCTGAATGGCAAAAGGATCCTCGTCTGACACCTCGGTGCTGCCCTTGTCTTCTTTGGACCGGTTCCTGTCAAATACCTTAGCTGTTTTTAGCTTATAGAGCATCTGGAGCATTACTAGGATGAAAAAGGACAGGAAAAAAGTGAGGTTGTTAGGGAGGTCAACACAGAATTTAGAAGATTCCTGGGGGAAAGAATGCATTTTGCATTATTTAAACACTTCAATGATCTTTTCTGCGAGATTTAAAGGACAAGAAACATGATGGTGGTCATATTTAATTACCAGCAGACAAATAGAAGTCCTTTTTCATTGTCTTACTTTTTTTTTTTTTTTTAGAATTCCTCCTCACAGTTTAAAAAAGTACCTTAACGGAAACCATTTGGGAATAACTTACTTGCAGAGGCATCCCAGAACTTCACAGTTCCATCAGCATGCCTATGAATACAAAGGAAGGACAAATAGAGAAGGCTAGAATGAAGGATTTTTTAAATGTCATTAATTCTGCTGTGTTACAAAAAAAGTTCATCAAACTTGCATAAAATCAATTATTGGGGGAATGTGGTTGCTACAATTTAGAGCCCAACTAGTTTGCTTACCTTACATTAGAACGTCAACATAGATCAAACGATGATCAGAGTGGGTCTTTAAGGGTATGTGTCAAAAATGCATGCATCAATTTCAGTAAATAAATGGAGTAAAGCATAGTAAATAAATGATGTTAACACTTTTAAAATGTGCTTTATAAATAAACTCAGCTGACCAAGGATTTTTTAGCAGAATTTTAATAAAATGTTGAATTTGTGATATTAAAAAAAATGATTAATAATTGGTTGAATAGGAATAAATAATGAAATGTGCATTTTTTTGATTTATTTTTTACTCAACATTTTATAGCAGAGGTGACAGTTTCCCTTTTCTCCTTGTTGTCAACTTAGTGCAGGATAATAAACCTCAGAAATGAGCCAAATGTTCATGACTAGAATGCATGATGGCCTGAAACAAAAACAAACTGTCTGAAACATGATGGCTGAAGGATCGAAGTGAAATCAGCTGCAGCAGGGGGACGGCAGTAATGAAATACTGGATGGACTTACCCGGTTATGATGATCTCTGGGTAACTTAGTGTGCCTTGACCCCAGTTTCCACCACTAACAGGCCATTCCTGGTAAGACAGGAGTCACATTAGTGGATAAAACCAGCTTACAAAGTAGATCTGCTGATAAAGAGGCTGTCATTCAAATCAGATATGTATTACACATGTGTATATTCTCGTGTTTTAAAATGACAGAGTATGCACCTCGCTGAGTGCGTTTCTACCTCGGTGAGTCTATTTGTCGGGATTGGACTCTGAGAATGCTGACACTTAAAAAGGTCACTGGCATGACTCATAGTGATCTTTATATGAGAATGACCCCCTGCAGCTCAGTCTGGCTTTAGAATAACAAAAAGAGGGGAAAGGAGGAAGGAGGAGAGGGTGTTGACATTTGCAACAGAAGTCATAACACGGCGACAAGAAAGAGGAACATAACCTACGTAATGGCTAAAAGAGCAGGGGGTCTGTCTGGAATGATACAGGGAGAAGAAAAAAGAATGAGAGGCGAAAGGAGGTGCACACAAATGGACGGAGCATTCGGGTAGAAGGACAAAATGATTTTACAGAACAGATGCAGCACCAGTGAAGCTGTTTTGCCTGTAGTAAAAAGTCTTAGCATTAAATTGCGTGCATATTAATGCAATCCTTGTGTAACCTTGCTATGCTGATGGTAAGGTTTCATATAAAACATTTACAATGTAGACATTTAGCACTTTTAATGTGTCACTTTACATAAAAGGGAAAAGTCCCCTTAGGAGTTTCTTTTTTACATGTTTAATGCCAACTTCTACTGGCTGTTGCAGTTTGACTAGAGGAAATGTAAGTCAGTATTGAAACAATTGTATCACCGCATTTTCGTTTCCTGTTGAGTCTAGTTCATTTGATAGATTAGTTCAGTTTTCAAAATCCTGCAGGAAACCCTTGTATATAAAAGTATTATATAAGTATATTGCAAGTATTTTTGCTCATAAACTTCAAAGTCATAGAGTAAAAGTCTCAGACAAAGCAGGGATGGTCACAGTGACTGGATTCTAATATAGGGATATTGTAAAGTTTGTCAGGAGCAGACATTTCTATTATCTGCAGAACCCTGAACATGATATTAAAATAAACAAATATATACATTTGTTCTCTCAAATTAATCATTTGTGGCCACGAATTAGTATTTCATGGACACAATTTCGCATTATATTAGCATTCTGAGGACACAAATAAGCATGTTGTGCCCACTGATTAGTATTTGTCGTATCTTCAACCCTCTATACCAAACTGTGGCCACAAAATATGTTTACAAAAACAAATTTGAACCCACAAAAAGCTAATTGGTGTGTACAAATTAGACTTTTGTGGCCACAAATATAGAATTTTGCTTGCAAAATGCTAATTTGTGGTCACGAAATGCTAAGTTGTTGCTATAATATGCTAAGTTGTGCACACAAAATGCTTAATTGTGAGCAGAAAATATTAAGTTGTGGCCACAAAATGCTCATTTCTGCCCACAAAAGGGTAATTTGTGCATACAAAGTAGTGTGCTATTTCATGTGAATAAGATAAAATACTAATTTGTGTGCACAAAATGGCTAATTTGAGAACACAAAATATTACATTTTAATGAAACAATTTATCATGTTTTGTTTTTTGAATGTCATGTCCAGGGCCCCATAGTTATCCAACACACAAAAGGAAGCAAAAACAAGATACTTTCACATTTCACTGTAGTATTATAAAAGTTGTAAAAGCCTCAACAATTTTTAAGTAAAAATTGTGCTAAAAAAAGCTGATTGTTAAATGTGAAGAGATATTGTCTCTTCCTAAAGAAACTTGTGAATGTTTTGACATTTTTCCTGTTAAAGGACTGAATTTTACACTTTTAAAGGAGACTCTTTGTGATTTTGCTACTTTCTGGCAAAGAGAAGTCTTGCCTTTTCAGAAATAAAGTGGATTTTCTTTTTGCATCTTTTTTTTTTAAACAGTCAAAAAAAAATTGTCTGTAGCGCACTTTTTTGCTGTATCCCTGTCGTTTCTGTCGCGAGCCGGCAGAGTAAAGTGCAGGTATGAGGTCCACAGGGCAGTCGGCAAAGTACTCGCAGCACGTCACAGGAGACTCGTGGATCGTCAGCGGATATGGGTTTTCAAATATGGGGTATCTGTAAGAAAAAAAAGGACTCAGTGTTACTCAGCTACCAAATTTCGATTAATTCTTACACACTAAGCTATCTTTTTAACTACATGATTTACCCATTTTGTGCAAGGTCGATCACCACTAAATCTTTTTCTAGAAGGACCACCACAGCGTAAGGCTCCTGAAAATCTGTGAAGAATTAGGGGAAAAGATTGATTTAATCATTTTCCCAGGTCTTTATGAAAAAAAATAGATTAAGACACTCGGTTAAGAAAACCAATTTTTGCATATGGCATACGAAGGATTCTCTTTGTTTAGCCTTCTTCATTCTGATGTAAGAAAAAACAATTCAAACACCCTTTTCAAAAAGCTTACTTTTAAAACATTAAAAAAAAAAAAAAAAATCTCAGTTATGCATCTGCCTAAAGGAAACCTTAAACAAAATTAATGGAAAATTGTGCGTTAGTCCCAAATCGCTTGATGGCTCAAATCTTTGCTTTCCATATGTTATAACAGCAATTTACACTGCAGTTCTGCAGCTATTTCATCGTGAATCTATCAGGCAGACAACACGATTAAAGCTCTCATCAACAGTCAGACAGTACAGTGTAATAACACCCAGTGAGTCCCATTACTTGATGAAAGCAGCGGATTGGAACATCCGATTGGCAAAGACTTAATAAAGTCTTGAGTTTTATGTAACTCACTAATCCCCATCAAACTGTTTATGTGCTACGTTACAAGGCAGCACAGATTACATGAAGGATCCCGTGCATTCCAGACCCCTGGATGCTGTTCAGCTCCTGCTGGAAACGATGATTACAAGTAATCCTGGACACTTTTCCAGCAGAAATGGGGCTCGGTGCACCTTGCGGTTTACCAGGAATTTTGCACATACAAATCCCTGGCAGCCGGGAATATCATTGTGCTGCCTCTGTTGACTCACCAATAAAAGGAAATTAGGTAATAATTTAATTCAGATGGAAGGCTATTATGTACAAAGGTGTGAAATGAAAATGTAATGTGATATTTTCAGCAGTAGGTAATGAAAGGTAGGAAATTTCCCAAGGCGGAATTTATTACCAAACGCAACTAAAAGAAAAACAATTCAACATTATAAGCAAACAACAACAAAAAAAAAAAAACCTAAAAAACTTTATTGTGCAAATTTTAAAACAGACAGGATTATACAAATATGAACTATGCTTTGTTTCCTGCAGACCACGGATGCTTTTTTACCATTAGGATACGGTGTCTCACATAGTGTGAGGAAGTCTACTATAGGGTAGTCCATCTCTAGGACCGCAGTGCTCTTCCCGTGCATTACTGTCAGACAAGGCCGTCGGCCAACAGTATCATAAGACAGACCACCAGAAAAGATTATGAAGGGCTCCCTGGAATTCAAACAAAAGACATAAAATCGCTCGTATGAGATTGAGATTCACCAGCATTTAATACAGTTACTTTTAGTTTAAAGATCCACTCCAATGAAAAAAGATGTTTTGGTCTGTTCTTGAGCCATTTTTCTAATACTGGAGGACATTTATAAAGAATGTCGAGCTTAAACATGAATTTCAGAGTATTTTGTTATTAATTAATTTCTTTATTCATTTTATTGTGAATCCAGAAAAAAAAGTGTTTGAAAAAGATTGTTTTTATGACGTAGAAAATACGATGGTCGGGCCACAGGTTCCTGCTCCATTCTGATGCATCCACTTGCATACAAGTAGATCCATGTGCATCTCTCTTTTCCTTATCCGAGCTGGCATCTTGTTAGGTTGGGGGCGTGAGGGTATGTAAGCTAGTGGGAGAGTGTAAATAAAGAGCTCTCAGCAACGGGAAGGGGAAGTGGGGCGGGGTAGTTTCATGTCAACAGATCCGCCCACAACTCAGAAGTGTATTTCTAATGAACTACTGCCGCTCTGCAGAAACTATGTCCTCAAAAATGCCCTTTTTAAAAAAAAAAATTGGCTAAAAACGGCATAATCATCCTTAAAAGACTACTGGAAATGCTTTGAAAATAGATAAAAAGATGAAAGGAGTGGAACTTTAACAGTGTTATGACAAAGACTTATGGTAAACATTTTCTTTCACTCTTGAAGGAAGCATGATCCTACCCATTCCTAGTTGTTTTATATTCCACTTTAAGAATGGGTTTACATGGCTCTGGCTTCTTCCCATCCTTGGGCTGTTTTCCTAAAATAGAGCAAGCAAAAGTTACAATGCCAGTTTCATCTGTTTATGCCTCCTGTCATCTAATTTTCCTCCCTGCTCCCAGAAACAGCACTTAAGAGGCTGGGTTAAACATTAGCCGGAAAAACTTGTTCATCATCGAGGACAAAGGCAAAAAACAAGGACAGGGATTTATGGGAAAAAAAGCATGGAGATCATTGATGATTTACAGAAGTGACTCCTACAAACTCAGACAATGTCAGCGTCAGAACACTTCCAAAATATTTATTTACTGCCGGCAGATAACCTTTAAGAAATGACTCACACATTAAAAGAAACATTGTACATGTAATTTTAGAGCAGCTGTAGAAAAGGTAATAAAAATGATTTAACGGTCGTGATTAATTCTGTCAAATTAATCTGAAAAACTGCTTATTAATGTCAACAATGACTATGTATGCAACAGGTGAAACGACTGTAAAGACCACTTAAAATCCTTATATTTTTTTTTTACAAAAAACAACAGTTTTTCATGTATAAGAGAGCCTTATGCATGAATCAATACTGGTTGTGCTTATTGATGCTAAAGCCATTTTGAGAGGTACATGGTGCTCTTTCAAAACATCAGCCTGTTTTTCCAACGAGTTGCAAACAAAGTTGGTGTTATTGTGAAAAAGTTAACGTGGCTAACATGTAGCGGTGTCTGACAATTTTTTTTACCTGTTACAAACAAGGTTGAGAGTTAGCGTAGACACTAAACATTTGCTTTAGCAAACAAGGTTGGGTGTTATTGTGAATATGCTAAGGTGTAGTAGGACTGTGTTTTTTTTTATTTTTTTATGTGTTACTAACATGATTGGCAGCTAGCTTAGTCAGAGTAATGTTTGTTTTAGCGTTATCAGGTGTTTTTTCATGTGTTCCCAAACAAGGTCAGGAGTTACAGGTATTGTGAATACGCTAGCACGGCTTATGTGTAGCGCGTTTCAAACAAGAATAAGAATTAATGTGAACGCAATTGAAAAAGTCTGGCTGACGGACTCATCTCTGACCCTTTTTGTCACTTAATGAGCCTTGAAATTCAGTGTGGCTTCCATATGACATAAGTTCAAAAATAGATCACGCTTTGGCGGTGCGTCTTATAAACTGGTGTGCCCTCTAGTTATCTAAAGATAATAATAATAATATTTGATAATAAGTAATATTTTTAAAATTATTTTTCTGGTTTGTAAAAAAGGCATTTGCTTCTTTGTGCTAGGGCAGAGATAGACAAATCTAAACAAGCACACAAAATAAAGTTAAAACATGACCGAAGTGAGAAAAACCTTCTATTTGAAATAAAGGAACAAAAAGGCATGTCCATACTGTAAAGCTTGAGAACTGACCAGTTACAGTCTTTGTGTTCAGGTCCACCTCCTTACCATGCGGTGTGATTGTCTGTATGGGCCTGCCCTGGCCTCTCACGTTCCACGTGGTCAGGGTTCCATCAGAGTGGCTGCAGATGAACTGCTTGCCCTCATGGTGCCAGGCAACTGAGTGGATCGCCTAAGGAAAAAAACAAAAGCAAAAAAAAAAGGTAGGTGAGTGACTGAGCAGGACAGAAACATGAACTGATGACTGCGCCACCCTGACCGTACAGTACACCTTGCTTGCAAGTGCTTGTAATATCTGTGACTTTGCACTCGTGGTCAGACCATTTCAGTAAGATTAAAGAGCCAAATCTGATTTAAGAGCAGTTCTTCTGGGGATACATGCACTTCTTTATGACCCATTTCTTGAATGCCAGTGGGAAGGTTTTATTAGCATTGATGCGCATGTAAGAATTCAATTTCATAAAGATACAGATTAGCTTGAGAGAAAAAAGGAGTTGGACATCTGAGATAATTGGAATAACACAGATCTGGAGCACTTGGCTTTCTGAAAAGTGCTTTAGAACTAAAGAGTTAGTCAAAGTATAAAATTTAAAGTATAAAAAAGTTTTGTAATAATTGAATTTTCTCCATTTAATGGGAACAACTGAGAAAACTTTAAATGATGCACTTCAGATGTCTTTTACACACTTTCTTCTGATTGCACTGATTTGTTTCAGATGATTTTTTTGATATCACATGGAGTTTTGATACTCTTCACTCAAGCTCTACATAAGAGAGCTGAACAAGTGTAAGTACTGTATAGCTACTTAGACGACCCAAAATAACATAATGCTAGTGAACACTTTAAAAATTCTTAACATTTTAAACTGTACGAGTCTGCTCATGTGTCAAAAAGATGCAGAAGTAACTGTCCTTTATAAAAACATCAAAAATTAATAACATCTATATTCAACGATATTTTAATTGTTTTAGAAATGGCTCTATAGATTTAAAGGAACAACACTTTCACTTTGTCTTTGAAGCAGGTTTGAAAATATAAGTCTGATCAGTTTATGACATAACTATTGAGTGGCTTGTTCTGTACGTAAGGCCTGAGTCACATTGGGGTGACCTGTGCAGGTGCTGTGGGTTTTTCCCTTACGGGCCGTGGCGTCAGCTTAAAGGATGTCATGAAAATGGAATGCATGCTAATGGTGCGTGTGGTAAACATACGTTAAGTGTTCGTAAGAATAATGTAAGTTCATGCAGTTGTGATGTACTGGTGATGCCGTCGTATGCTGTCATAAGGTGCGGACAGTGTCGGGAATCTTATTTTAAAACAATAATTAGTTATAGTAGTTACATTGCCTAAAAAGTAATTGAGTTAGTAACTCAGTGACGGCATCTTGAAAGTAATTAGTTACTCAGCAAAGTAGCTACTCCAGTGACTTTGTCAGTTACAAAATGGCAATAAATGTAATGTTTTTTTCTTTTCCCTCAAACGTAGCAAAGCATTAAAATGCATTCATTTCATGAAATGACACTTCTAGTATTCTGGTTTAGTTCTACCAACGAAATTATGTTCGGTTACATTAGAGTGAGACGATTAAAATGTAGAATGTTAAATGTTTATTTATCAAAACTATCACGCAACATCACTGCAACAAGCTATGTATAAATATTAATATTACCTTCAGATAAACTGAATGTAAAGCTTTTAAGCAGAGCTTGAACAAACAAACACAAAGAAATGAATTGTGTGACAAAAACTGTTCTTATATCCTAAAAATGATTGTTCAGTGAGAAAATGGGATTTCGAAGGTCACATATGCATGTTTGAACAGCTGTAAGCTTTGACGACAGCACATAGCATCATCATCTGATGAAGAAAACTCTTCGCATTTGTGATGAACCAATACAAACACTACTTTTGGAGGATGCAGTTAATTTGGTGTTTTTTGGTCACATTTATATCAAGGATGTTTGGTCCAGAGCAGAATGTTTACAGGATCTCGGCTGGTAAAAGAACCGTTTTTGCTTCCCATTTTCTTAAAACCTCTTCTAAACTTTGACTTCTCATTTCTTCCAAATTTTCCTGCTGCTCATTTGTGTAGTTCATGATGATTTATCTATGACAGGAAAGCAGTGAAGTTCCAAACATCATGCCCAGTCAGCCAGTAAAGGGCACCGCTGGTTATTGATGCTCTTTTGATCGCTGATTATATCCAACATTTAGCCATTATGTAAACACAATGACAACCGTGAAGCTCTAAGTAGCTTTAAAAAGGGCTCAGCCTCATCAGTTGCATTGACATTTAGCAAATTCTCAACTTGTTCAGCATTGCTTTGTATCCCAGGTGATGCTGCAAGCCTTGCAGCGCTTTTCTGAAATGAGTGACTGGCTCTCTACTAGTATGGTTATATCATTGTTTTGAAACTGCAGCTACTTTTTTTTTTTTTTTTTAAAAAAAAAGAAGTATATCAGTTTCTGCTTCAGTGTGTCATTAATCATAAATGTTGCTTACTCAAGCTCACTCGCTATGCTGAGTCTTTAAGAAAATACCTTGTGAACAGAGTCTATTGCTTGCAGCCAGAAATGCAATTCTTTTCCATTGCTTGCATGAGAAAACCTTACAAACATACATTTTTATTCAAGGACTAAGAGCTGTTGCCACTGTTTTATGCACATGTGAACTCCACCAGGGGGACAGTCAACAACGGTTTTAGTGGTTCCTTTTTACCTAATTTGCATAGCAGCTAACATTTTTTTAAAACCCACTCCAATGAAAATTGTGGTTTTGATGTTTTCATCATGTTCTTGTGCCTTTTTTCTGATGAGGAAGGATATGAATCAACAAAATTAGCTCAAAGTTGTATTTCTGAGTATTTCTTTATTTAAATCCAGGGGGGTAAGATTTGGTGAAGTGAAAATATGTGAGGGCCTGCAATCTTTAAACCCTTGTAATAAAATTAAATGCAAATAAACTATTTTCTGAGAACTTTTTAATAAAAAAACAGGAGGATTGAATTTAGCCAATCACAGTCCAGAAACTGTACACACAGTTCTTAGTAATTGCTGGGGGCCAGTTAGTACAGACCTCATGACAAGAACCAGCGGCCAGTAGAAATTTCAATGTGAGGGGCATTTAGCCCATGGGCTGGACTTTGGACATGCCACTTCTAATCGTTGTGAATCAGGATCAGACGAAAAACAATGTTGTTTGAAAAGGAGCTACTTTGAGACGTAGATAATACACCTAGGCAGACACTATGTCCTAGAAAATAGCTTTTTTTTTTGTTTGTTTTTTTGGGGTGGGGGGTGGGGTAGGGTGGGGGGGCTAAAAACAGCAATTATAACAAACACCACTGGGAAATCTGAAAATAAATTTTAAAATTCTGTTTCAAAAGTTGTTTTTTTATAAACAAACTGCCACTTAAATATGAGTGATGGCAGCTAAACCATGTTAGATGATTATTTTTTGCGTTTTCTTCGTCTGTCTGAACTGGTTAGATAGGATTCTAGTATTGGCTCTTCTAAACCTGAGTAACTTCACGATGTTTTAAATTCCTAATCAATATTCAGTCTTAAAATTCAGTATTTATTTTAAAAATATAATGATTTAAAAAAAAACAAAAAAAACTGTTTTGTACTGTAGGCAAAATTCCTAAAAATAATGTAAAGGCACAATTAAGATTTTTTTTTCTTTTTCCAAAAATCTTGTTAGTTTTGACCAGTTTATGTCTGTTAATATCCTTTTAGCCATTCTTGGCTTTACTTATTTCTTCATTTTGTGTTTAGAAGCACTGCTTGCCCATTAATAATTTGGCATGATGAGTAATGACTGAGATCCTTTCTAAGAAAGTGGCAGCGGTGGAAGGGTAAGTGGCGGGCGTAGCAGACTGCAGCCAAGAAGGAAGGACAGAGATTTGTCAGAGCCGTTTTTGCCATAAATGATTCATTGATGTGCAAAGCCAGGGGGAATAGATATTCTTGTGGAGGTGTTCTGAATGCAGAATCAGGAAAATTTGGTCCTCAAATATATCACTATTTGAGAGAATTTAACTGTGTTATCTATAACTATTTTTTAATCAGAATTTAAAGAAACAATGTTGAATGTAGCATTAATGCAAGGCAATTTCTTCATCTTTCTATAACTTTATTTGCATACTCTTTTTTTTTTTTTTTTTTTTCCCCACCATCACAATGAGAACCTCCCAGCGATTAAAAGGCTTGCATCACTGCACTCTTTAGTGGCAATCCCAACAGGAAATGATGCTTTGTGTTCAATTGGAAAACGAGCAACATAATTGAATCATTTGGCCCTCATTAAATCAAAAAATACCAATTAAAGACCAATATTATGATTTATCACACAGGGGGCCGTGTTTTTTGTCAATTGGGTCTTTGAGGATGGAAGTTCATGGCAACATCTCAGCAGAAATTCAGAGCAAAAACAACAACAAAGACGCAAAGTGAAACTGATGGAAGAAAGCTGACAAAACACGCACATCCTGGATACAGACTAGCATCTTTATCATGCTGTGAAAGCCATGTTGTAATCACTTAGAACGACATACTGACATACATTTGGAAGGAAATTGGTTTTATTGCAGTACAAGTTGTGTACCTAAAGTATATTCCCATTTCCATGTTCCCCAAAACATCTAAATAACCAAGCAAGCCATCAGTTCATGTGATAACTCTCCAAAGTCATTCCTAATGTCGAATTCAGAGTCACAATATACGACATCATCTTCTTTGTTCGCATGGAAACAAGATTTCATCAACAATGTTTAGAAAAAAATGAGAAAAAAGGATATAATGACTGAGGGTGCATTCATACATCACCATCGTGTACATTAGTAAAATATTCGTGTTTTATTACATTTCTCCATAAAACATCAACTATTGTTTAAGCACTTTAGTGTTGAGGGCTGAGATGTTGGTGGGTAGCTATTTAATGAAGTCAGACTCACGTCAGACCTAGTTCACAAATGACTTGTGACATTGGTTTCTAATCTTTGCAGACGACCAGATGGGGGGGATTTTCGGCACAAGGCAAATTACACCGAAGGCTTTCCATGCTCATTAGAAAAATGCCACAGGACACTTGCAAGCCTTTTCTTTAGGTTAGTTGATATATCCCTTTTGCGGGGCGTTATTACCCATCTGGAACAAGTGCTGTTCACGTTAGAGTCAATGAGCAGTTGGTGTCAGAAACACTTCCAGGTTACACAACATTTTAACTCCTGAATTCTCTATGTGGAAGTGATGTTAATTTCTGTGGTTCAACTGGTCCTAGGGCCAGATGTTGTGAGAGAAAAGCATGAGCTCAGATGTTTAAGTTCTGGAGGGCATAGGAAAACATCCTCTTTTTTTTTTTTTAAACTACATGACCTCAAAGTTAGAAAATACACGTTTGATGGATTTTGACTTTTCGCAACCCAAGAAGTTTCTGACAGTGACGGGTGCGAGTGTTTAAACACCAACTGAAAAACATGCAGCAAAGATGTAAAGATGCTGCAGAAAACTTAAGGGATTAAAAGGAAATCTCAACGCATCAGAGCATCTCAGAGCTGTCAACTTCTCTTTTGATGCTGCAGCCGTAATGGAGACCTCAGTGAGGATGCCGGCAGCATTGCTGATGGGAGCAGAGCTGAGGCAGACAGCAGTGATCATGGCAACAGACCCTGTCAAAGAGAACATGGGGGCTGATCCCAGGGATGTTTTCTGAACTTCTCTCAAATGACCGAAATCTATGAAGTAAGATCAGTTGCAAAAGTATTGTCCATCTGTAAAAAGGTTTCATACTTGTACTAAGACATTTGTCTGTAAAAATCCTTTGTATCTTTAGAAAATAGAGTGTCCGTCTGTTCGAAAGATTTTACCTGTAATAAGACAAAACAAAAGACTTTCTCTCGTTTTTCGATTTGGATTGTTTTGTTTCTGACTGGCTGGTCCAAGCAACGCACCGATTGGGTGACAATAAAAGGTTGTTGATTGGTTGATTTATTGAGAAGCAAAATAGTTATACTTGTAACTTGGGTTTTGTCATTGTAGATCAATTTGCGTACTTGCATGTGCATGCATGTGACATTCCATGCACAGAGAAAGCATTTTTAAGGATTTTTTTTACAAGTAAAGAATCAATCATTCCTAATAATAATTAATAATTTTAAATAAAGAAATTAATAATTGTGAATTTTGCCCAACCAGAATTGAATGACACTAAGTCTTTTTTTTTAATTGAAATAGAGCTGTAAAAGGAAAAGCCTGAAGCAACATTTCCATGAATTGCACCACTTTGACTTTTCGCACCAAGCCTCTTCCAGCTGTAGGTTCACGCACTAGTGTTGGATAGCGGCAGTCCACTGTGAACACCATGTGCCAAAAGCTCGTTCAAAAACCCACGCTCAGCCCAATTTCAAATGTGTGACACATGCCTGCCTGGTGTGAATGTAGCATTACAGGTATAAAACTTTATACAGACTGACTATTTTTGCGACAAGTACAAAATCTTTTTTACATTTTTAATTTTCAGGCATGTTTATTCATTAGCAGTTAAAAATTATCTAAATACATTTGTCAAAGCTTGTAAAGACTTTCTGGTGTATTGAAATTATAAACATATCAATAAAATATGCAAATACTTTGGGGTGTTAGGTACAGACAGTTGGCACAAGATCAAGAACAGAAGAACAGAGGTAGGACAGAAACAAGGCACATCTCTAGATGTATTATGGCCCATTTATCAGGACAAAACTTAGACTGGGGTGCAGAGTCAGACAGGTCAGGGTAACAGATGCTCCCTGGCTTACATTTACTGGAAACCCAAAGCCCTGATCCACACCTAATAACAGGCAATTCACCAAAAGGCACAAAGGGGACAGCATGCACTCTCAACTCTTTGTAAGCTATAAAGCCAATGCTTGATCCCCACAAGCTTTTCGTCTAACCCCAACATAAACTTTGTTGTCACGCGGAAGCTGGGTTAAATTTTTCAGCTTCAGGAACTTAAATGCATAACACACATTTCCATCACAAATAACCTCAAGAACAAATTTCAACTGCGTCTTTTTTTTTTGCTCTGTTGCTGAGAGGAAAAAGCCTTCGAGCTTCCGTGATCATTTCAGTCGGCAACGTTGATCTTGGGTAGCAAGCTCCTGGGCAAACAGTGTTTGAATGAAAGCATGGAGAAGATAAAAGAGTGCAAAGCAGAGGGAAGTACAAAAAATATTTCACCCATTCTTGTTTGAATAAGCTGTAAAGAGATTAATTTTGCACATATTCATGAACCTGGGGAATTCTCATTGTATTTTCCAATTCTGTCTTCTAATCCATGCATTGTGTTTAAGTTGTAATTAATGCGAAGAATATGTTTAATGGCAGAAATTACATCAACAGACCCACATTACATGGGACAAATTGAGTGCTTAACTTTAAACTCAAAACTTAATAAAAAAAATGGGATTACCGAAACAAAACCAGACATAATTATAAATCTACAAAAATAAGGGTTCCTCTAGTCTTTGCTCTCTGCTTGAAATGGTTTCACTTTCTCACAAAAGGATATTTCTCGTCCTCGTCCATGCAATATTGATAGGCAAGCTGCAAATCTGTTTTAAAAGCTATTAGTGTTAGGTTTTTTTTTTTTACAAGATCTATATAATACATCAGTTTTTCTGTGAAGAAATTCTTCACAATATTTCATAAATGTTATAAAACCAGGAGTTATTTATTTATTTATTTATATTTTAAACCAATCTACTAGTGTAAGTCACAGTAATCAGCAACACAAGGAAAATACCTCCCTTTTCCTTTCCCTCAATTTCCACCCAATCGAAGCCCAGTCTCCTGAGAGGTGTATCGCAGGGGTTTAAGGAGAGGAGATGAGCTCCTTTGGGATGATTCAGTTCCAGAGACTCTAATGCCCTGGAGCTGAGGGAGGTTATTAGCTTATCACGGGGGAGAGTCAGTGTAAAGACAGAAAGTGACAGAGTACTTCACTGGACCTTTAAAAAAAAAAAAAAAAAAAGAAAGTATCTCACTTCTTCTGGGGTTCTTGAGTATCCAGAGTACTAGCAAAATGGTTGCACTACTAATACTATAATCTCAAATGATATTCTGGACAAACCACATGCATGAAATGATAACGGTGGAGATGCAGTCTGTGTGCATCTTTGTGCACGAGCATCCACGCAACTAAAGTGCATGTATGGCATAAATATTTAAAATTAGGGCTGTGGATCGCTATTCAGGTAACATAATCAATCAACGACTGACAGATAGAACCGCAATTCTTATTATTTAATCTATTTTGTCTGAATGGCTGCTAGATGGCTTTTATTGGGTGTATAAAAATTAGGGCTGATAATGTGAACGTATGTGTTACGTATTTTTCCAAAACTAATGCATTATTATTTATTAACGCAGATTAATTACACGTCAGAAGTGACGACCTTCCACTTCGCGCCAGGCATCATTCCACTTATACCGTGATCACTTACAAGAGAAATAAATATTCAATCAATTAGAGATTAGAAACAACAAAATAGAACAAAGAAATTAAACGTGTCACTTTAAACAATGTCACTCCACAGTTTTTCTGTCAACGTCCTGGTAAACATCAGGAGTAAACAAAACATATTCTTGTTAGCTTACAACAAATACTGAAGTTGTTCTCCATAGTTTTTCATCCTCAAAGTTTAGCTGACCAGAGTTAAAATTAATAAGAGGCAAGATAGTAAATGAGGACAACACATAAAAACATAACACAGTACTTTAATCAGACAAGTTTTACAAACTGACTTTTATTCATCTTTAGAGGAAATTTATCACAAGATGTATCTAATAAGTCTTAAGCTAATATTCAACATATTTTTTATTCTATTCTTCTATTCTGTTTTTGTTGTTGCTTTATTCTATTTACTAATATTATGTCTTGAAAACAAATGTGTTTTTTTTTTTACTTATTTCAGTAAACTGAACTTCAGCCTTGTTTTCTGCTAAACAAGTGCACTCCATAGAGTTACTTAAAAAATGAGAATTGAACATTTTAGTTTGAAGATGTATTTATTTCTGTTGACGGTAATGCATGCAGTTTGTTTAGTTCATGTACTTAAAATCTAACAATGCTCTGCATTTTAGAGCAATAATTACATTGCCTGAAGTGCATTTTTACTGCACTCCACTAGGTTTATAAAGATCACGAATCAGCAATCTCAGACATTGCAAATATTCGTACAAAATTTTTGAGAACAAATCGTGAAAACTCAAGTATTCGGATACTTGTTAGCTCTATGTCAAATTTTTAAACAAAGCAAAACAAAACCTATCTCTTGTGAATATACACTTAAAAAAACATACAGTTCACATATTTGAAGGTCATATTCAGCCTTACAAGAAAATGATGTTTTCTTATGGTTCAGTCAGATCTGAATCTGATGCTCATGCTCCGCGGCAGTAATAGAAAACAGCCTAAAGACAAGCTAAAGCAAAATAAAAGCAAATCCAGAGTCTCTGCAAGCTACAAATCTAATGTATTTGCTGAATTACTCAGATGTTTGCTTAGTATAAGGAAAAACAAGGTAAACTTTGTACCCTGCTGTCAGTGAAGAAATGCATGAAGGAAATGTTCCTACCTCATCGTGAGCGTAGCGATAGTCTGCCTTCTTTGATTTCAGATCCCAAAGGACCACGATACCAGACTCAAATCCAATTATAAGCTGGAGAGAAAGAGCAACAGGCCCCAAGTGAGACAGGCAGGTCAGATGACAGACAGAGGATACAGCAAAAATCCCCATGATGGGCAGACACCAGAGTGATAATGTTCTTGAGGACGTCAGGAGTAAAAAACTCAAAACCAAGAAAATGTATAGAAAAATAAATGACATTATGATTAAAAAAAAAAGTATAAAGTACTGAGTAAAATTAAAATAATTAATAACTTGGCGACAAACGTTTCTATATCATAAGTTTGCTCTGAAAGAAGATTTTAGGTTATTTGGTAAGAAAAACCAGGGAAATGGCTGCTGCGGTGTTAGCATGAAGCTACTAACATATTAGCATGACGCTAGTTTATGGGCTAACAAATTTGAATAGTCTGAATATCACTCTGAATTATTTTGATGAAAAACTGTGTTATTTGCTTTTCTAAAGACCATACACTTTCATATTTCTAGGCGAAGTCATGCATAAGAAACAAACAACATGAGCTTACAATTTAATTAGACAGCAAGGGAGTTCATTAAAAACTAAAAAGGACACCTTTGGCTCCTGGATTTTCTACTAGCATTCGAATGTCGTCTATTTCCTATTTTAGTCAATTAATGTGCAGATTACTGCAAAACATTTACATTTCTATAAACGGTATGTAGTAGATCATACAGGCACCTAAAATGAGGACCAATAGGATTAAGTGTCTTTTCCTTTGTGCCATTTTTTCTTCAGAGTTTGTTTTATGTATGCAATACTGCCCCCAGAAGCAAAAGTTGGAACTGTCTGACCTCTCTAGATGGTTTGTTTTTTTTCTGTTATGGGAGCGCCATGAGTGAAGGGAACTAAATCAAACTGAGGTGTGAAATCTATCAGCAGTTTCACCCAAACACACCAACATAATCCAATGTGAAAACACTCCTAGTCTTATTCATTTCTACTCTTCTTCCTTACTAAAAAAAAAAAAAAAAAAAAGACCCCTAGCGAGGCATTAAAATTTGTAGGTTTGAGACACACTGGGGTTTGTTGATTTGGAGAATCTGCTTTTTTAGTTTAAGCTTAATAAACAAGTGCAGAAGTACAGCGGTTGACCTCTGATCGGAGGATTGCAGGCTCGTTCCCGCCTCGCGTCGAAGTGTCTTCGAGGAAGACACCAAACCCGACGTTGTTCCTGGTGCCACTGTAAGGTAGCAGAGCCGTAACCAGTGTTTAAATGTGTGTGCATGGGTGAATGGGACAGTGACTATAATGTGCTATGGGCCTTAAAGTAAGGTAGAAAAGCACTAAGTAAACGCAATTTATTTGTAAAAACTGTACAAAATGTCTAATGCTACATTCACACCGGTCTCGGAAAAGAGCGTTCAAGTGACCACTTCAAATGAAGAGTACACCGTATGTAAACGCTCGTATATATGCTTTCGGGTTCCCACGTTCAAAACTCATGCATTCACACATCGCTATACAAGTTTTTAAGTCAGTTTTTAGGCTCTACGTACAAAACCCTCCGCAACTGAGCGCATGTTGAAAATGTATTCAGTTAAACGTTGACCAGAGATTCAGATTTGGTAGTGGTGTATAGTTGGCGTCCTTTTCAAAACACGGAAGTGCTAACCCGTTGAAAATTGATCTTGGAGGTGAAGCTAATGATTGCGGTTTGTGCCCGACCAGAATTCCACTGTTTGACACCAAGGCTTTCATATATCGGAAAAAAAGCCTGGAGCAAGATTCTGAGACTTCCACCGCTTCTACATTTCACACCAAGCTTCTTCCAACTGTGAGTACATGCGCTAATATTGGGTAGCAATATTATGTAACTGCATGTTTTTTCCTGACAGTTTGGTCCACTTCCAATTTTGTTTCCCTTCTGAGAGCGCTCCATGTGAAAGAAAACCAAACTAGACTAGACAAATATTTGAATTTATTGAGCCTTCTCTGTCAAAATCCTAAATGTATTCAGTTTGCAGGACTATCCTAATGTAAAAGTAATCCCAGCTCACATGAGCTTTTACATATGTCAAATTGTTTTCTATTTGCACATATGTAATATTTGCATGTATAGCCCTATGTCCAAGTGCAAGGTTAAAATGATGCAACAATGCCGTGTTCAAAACATTAATTCACCTCAATAATAAGCACCAAGTTGTCCCTGACGTTTCCATGGTGCTCAGAATGATCTTTTATAGCCACATAAATAAAGAATGAAATGCTGCACTCATTAAAATCTCTCGAACCACAAATCAATCATGCATCCTGCTCAGGTTGTTTGGTTCATGTAAGACTGCCAAGAAGTTGATTGCGTTGATGAGGCCTTTGAAGAAGTTTAATGATGTCCTCTGACAATTGGCAGGATGCAAAATGATGTCAAAACAGAAATGGGAATAACATTTAATTTCAAAAAACAACCCTATTGACTAAAACATTACGTGAAGTCAAACCAGAGCAATTTTGTTTTTTTCATGTCCAGAAAGGGCCGTTGTAAAAGGAATTGACTAAATGTTTGCAGGGGATGGTCACTGTTGGGTGTGGAAACCAACATCGTTATTGAAGCATTGTGTGATGGGGTTACTCAGCCGTACATTTTTTAATTTGTTGTGTCCTGGCGATTTACATTTATAAGAAAACACATTGTTAACAGGTGGAAGACATGAGAATGAAATCACAAGAGGAAAATAGAAA
The DNA here is from genome assembly GCA_036245035.1 of Adrianichthys oophorus. NCBI lineage: Eukaryota > Metazoa > Chordata > Actinopteri > Beloniformes > Adrianichthyidae > Adrianichthys > Adrianichthys oophorus. The sequence goes on along the minus strand of BSAI01000101.1, from coordinate 20,782,010 downwards.
ACAACTTGGCTGAAGCTCATTTTACAACATTATTGACAAACACGGCGATTGCCAGTAATTGGAAATAAACAAAATGACCATTTTCAAAATTCCACTAATAATATTGCAGATTACACCATGCGTGTACAAAAAACTGCCGTTACCTTTCCCTCATCCATAGGGTTATCACTTATGTGGACTACTGGTCCAGGATGAGCTTTTGAAGACCTAAGGAAAAGAGACACAAAAGGTGATTTACTTTCATATTTGAGCCATTTTTGTAAAATCAATAAACGAAACAAAAAACACAGAAACCACCAACAGTATGGTTAATAGCTCAAGCAGAATGCACTTTAGTATTTGTTTCCTTTCAGCTCTTTTCTTCAGAAGTCGTTACAGTAAAAAATCCGCCTTCATTCAGTATTTTTTTCTGCATCTTTTCCAACACCAACAACCCTCGAATGCTCCTTTCACTTCATCCATTAACCTCCTCTTTGGTCTTCCTCCTTCCTCGTAGTTCAAACCTCAGTTTCCTTTCATCCATATAATCACCGTCCTTCTGAATGTATCTAAACCATTTCAATATGGCTTCCACAGCCTGTTCGCCAAAAGATCTAACTTGAGCTGTCCCTCTGATGTATTCATTCTGGATCCCATTTATCCTGTCACACCCTCCTGTCTCTGAGCAACTGCCTTTAATCTATACGGCGTGACATCATGGTGACATCACAGACTGCTATGACCATACCGGCTGGGAACATTACAAAGAGGTGAATGTAACTTTTGGAAAAAGAAAAAAAAAAAAAAAAAGAGCTAAGGTGAATACTAAATACCACAGTCCTATGACGGATTAATGAATAGAAGATAAAATAAGACTTTGGTTTCATTCAGTCATTTGTAGCAAAAACTGTACACTTTAACACGCAGTTCTGTAGCTTCATCTGTGCCAAGTGGTTCACCAGATCAGCCTATTTTGTTCAATTCTTAAACATTTAGCTTTTCTTGAAAGTTAACAGATCATACATTATGTACTGACTGTGCACAGACTGTTTGCAGAAGAGGAGGAGCCGTCATGGTATCTTCAGTAAAGCTTGGCTTTTGTTTCTTTTTTGTTCTTATTTTTAAACTGCAATTTTTTTTTTTTTTTGTGCATTGGGTAAAATTACAGATTTTAGCAGCACAGCAAACATGGGTAAATATGGGTCACCCTGTCCAGTTGGACAAACCATTTCCATTTAATGACTCCTGGCTTTATCTTTACTTCTTGAAATAGGGTTTAGAGATTTTGAGCTGGTAGGGCAGTTTTAAGGCAAATACAAACTAATTATTTTAATTTCGTCAGTTCATATGCTCTAAACAACATGGCTAGTCTGAAGTTCAACACCCTGCAGTCCGGGACAGCAAGGACCTCTTCTTTATTCGCAATTCACTTTTGAGCAAAAATGTTGTCCCCGCCTCATACTTAAACTCACCAAAATTTGCATGCACCTAGTATGTATTTTGGGCGCAATAAACTACTTCACCCAAAAAATTGTTGACATCACAGCAGCCAAACTTATCAAAAATGTAACCCAAAAAAAAAAGCCAGTGGGTTGAATATACAACCACAACCAAAGTTTGTTGACCTTTAATCTCGGGAAGAGGCTGCCATCTAGAATTAAAAATAGATAAATCACCTTTGGAACAAGCTACAAATTTAAACTCCTATTAAGGATTTTGATCAATCACCTTCCAAATCCTTGAGCATCATTGGGAAGCTACTTGGGGAAAAAAAAGTTTTGATTTTAAAGTTGTGGATTTTGAACGGCATTCTGTGAGTTCATAAATGTGGTATTCCTCTGTTGGTCGCACATTTTTCCTGGAGTATTGTGAAAAGTTAATACATGAACTCCTGGCTTGAGCTGAATGAGTTGATATGACATTATGACATTGTACATATTAGGAATGGGGGAATGGTTAACAAAAAAAAAAAAAAAAAAAAACTTTTGTTGCCAAGGAAATCCAAAAGTTTACTTTGGCAGATTCCTTTAAAAACTACAGTGTTGCAGAGATGTTCCTCACCCACAAGTGACCAAAAAATCTAATGGAGAAAAAAAACAGCAAAAACTCTGCCATTTTGAAAAAAATATATATATATTTTTTTTTATGAATGACATTCTTGATCAGGGTGGCAGGGGGAAAGTGAAGGGTCTGTTGCGGCCAAAGCAGGGGTGGATAGTGTCTGCTGGCCACACAAAGCTGCTCACGGTTTTAATGTACTTTTCCTTTTTTCACTGACACTCGTCACACATCTCACTTGGCTTGACACCTTCATCCACCCGCACCAACCAGCTTGAACATGCCCTTTCACCTCCTCCCCTACTCTGTTGCTCTGGACAGTTAACTCAGAGTACTTAAAGTTCTCCTTTTTCCCCTCTTCTTGCTGTAACCTCATTTTTCTGCTTCTTATTTACACCCAAACTCTGTCTGCAGAGCAAACATCCACCTCTCAAGATTTTCCTCCACGAGGCCCCTTACTTTCACTCCTCTAAAAACACGACACTTTAGCGAATGTACAAAACTTGCCAACCGACTACGTGTTCAGGGTTGCTCATGTTAATTAGCCACGCGGAGCTGACGCCTGAAGGGTAAGGACAGCCTGGTGAAATCTGTAACACTTCAACATAACTCGTATGAGTGGGAGACAGAAATACATCTGAATCATTTCTATTTTTATTGCAGAGAGTTGATGTTTAGGGTAAGTTGGGGAAGCAAATGAACTTGTGTAGCAGAGAAGACAAGGCTGCCAGTCAGCACATGGTTCGAAAAAGGCAGTTCAAAAACATTAGCTCACTGAAGGTTGTGATGAATGACTGTCATTTACCAGTGGTCCTCTGTACAGGTATTTATGTTAAAGGAGACTGCACAAAACACTAGACTGCACCCTCTTTCCAGCCCTCGTCTGTGTTTCATCCTCCAGACAGCCTTTTGTCACATCTCCTTTTTCTGCTGAAAAGGGTGACGGCTGCTAAGAAAAAAAAAAAAAAAGATCTTTGCAGTAAAACCATGAAAAAAAAAGAATCTTGTACAAGACAGAAATAATACAGTGCACAGAGGCTGCTTTTTAGCATCCTGCAATAACATGCCGTGTTTTATTTTGTCTGTTGTGAAAATGTAAGTGAACAATTCCCATGCATTATTAAGGTTGTGCTTTGGGCAGAAATGAAGACCCTGCAAATGAATGTGTCTTTCATGGATCCGGATTGTTCCATCTGTTAGTGGGCAGGCAGGCAGTCAGTCACTTGCCTCTATATTTAGCTTGCTGGTGCTGGAGCCACATTTACCTAAAGTGTGCTGTTGCGCTGAGCTGTTTCTATATCTAATCTCTCTTTGCCGTATGTCTGTGGGCTGAAAAGTGGTCCATACTGCTGCAAAAAGAAAAAAAAAATCCACATATGCATTGACATGGCGACACAATTAAAATCCAACCCAACACCGTTCCTGTTTGATAATAGCTGCTCAGAGAAATGAACTGCTGCTCCCCGCCTGAATCACATCAACCTTCACTACTTCCTCACGTTTCTATCTTGTTACAGGCTTATACGTGTTGCCCTGTGTACCCCTTTTAAATTGTTTACAGTCAATAAATATACCACAAACATAAGTCAACTAATAAACCTTCAGGTTTGGAACTACAGGAGTCACCATGGCAACAGAGGAAGGATGGGCAGAGGAGAACAGTATCCCCTCCCTCCCTTAAAAAAAAAAAAAAAAAAACATTCTGCAGTAACACACAATCCATCCACCCAAGCACACAGACGTGAACAGTCAAGACTTCTTCCGTTAAGACTATATCCTCTCCAGCATCTCTGCTTGTTTTTCCACATGTATCTTCCAGCTGGGGCTGAATGGTGGTGAGCTGGTGAGCACAGTTGTTACAGAGCATCCAGCTCTGGTTCAAATTTTTGAATCCATAGCCCCTTTTTTTTTTTCTTTCTTTTTTTCCCCTGTGTGGAGACTGCATGTTCTACACGTGCATGACGCTTCTTATCCACATCCCCCTGTGACGATGAATAGGATGACGTGGGCTAAGAATTCATTCATTTTCCACGCATTAATTCCTTTCACAGTCATGGGGGCCTGGGGTCTGCGGTCCCAGGGTAAGAGGATTGCACTCACAAACACGTTTCAGTTTGTCTCATCACTCTATCCAGACATTCATGTTTTTGTTGTGTGGGGAAAAACTGGACTCAAAGTTCATGGAAAGAAAATAACAGTCGCACAAAGGATTTAGGCTTTATCTGAAATTCTTATTTTTTCTTTAGTTTTAGGGAAACAATTGACTTTTTGACCAATTTGAGATGAAGAACATACAGGGGGGGCACAAGCTCCCCAGTCCAAGCTCTCTCAGGGTAAAGGGCGTAGTTGCTCCACTCCAATTGTCCCGCCCACAATGACATGATCCCAAAAGACCATTGGGAACACTTTTAACCCTGTAAAGCCTGAAGCATTAAATAATTGACACAAAAGTCCAATTCTTTGGATTCGTTACAGGTTCCTCTGAACAAACAAGCAAAAAAACATTTTTTTTTTTACATATAAATTTTGTATCAGGTCACACAGCTCAAATACATATTTTTTTCCTGAGCTAACAAAATATATATAATATATAAGACAAAAAAAAGCAACAAAAAAAAAAAAAAAAATCAAGGAATTTGTATTTCCATTCCATTGCTCTTGCAACGGGCTGACAGACTCATGTAGAAAATATGATACGTTTGGCTTTAAAGTGTAAAAATTGCTCAAAAGATGATCAAAGTCCATTTTTTAATATTTTTCTAGGTATACTTTATTCTAGTTTTAATTAATTCCTATAAAATTTAAAAACACAAAAGTAGAATGTAGAACAATCACTGGTGACCTCAATTATACACACACACCCACATATACATATATATACATATATACATATATACATATACATACATATATACATATACATATATATATATATATATATACATATAAACATATATATACAAATATACATATACACATATATATATATACACATATACACACATATATATATATATACATATATATGTGTGTGTATATATATATATATATATATACATATATACACACATATATATATATACATATATACATATATACATATACATACATATATACATACATATATACATACATATATACATACATATATACATACATACATACATA
>BSAI01000101.1:20608249-20771805 GCA_036245035.1 Adrianichthys oophorus | reverse complement strand
ATACATATATACATATACATATACATATATACATATATACATATATATATATATATATATATATATGCACCACAGCCATTGCATATGTTGACCTACATGACCTTAAAGAAGACAGTTTCAAAAAATGAGGAATTGTGATAGATATAATTAAGCATAACTGCAACATACAGTCCTTTTATTTAGCTGAATGTTCACAGTGGTTATGAAAAGGTGGCTCCTCCAGAGCAACACAAATCTAATTAAGAATGTCCTACATCGGCAGCCTTGGACCAGCTTTGAAGACAGAATTCTGTAGAATTTTCAAGCATGCAGTGCTAACAGCTAAAGACCTGCACACAAACACTGTGCAGTAAAATGAGTGGACAAAAATAAATGACCAAATATTAACAATAGCTTCAGGGTCCTGAGTCGGAGAGCGGCTGAATTGGATGTGAAAGTAACATGAGATGCCTCGAGTGTTCACATGCGTTATGTGTCACGGGAAGCCGCTAACATTTACCACCTCTTCCCTGCTCTTTTTGTAGTACATTTGTCCAGCTTTTTGTAAAACAAAATGTGCACTTTGGCGAACACACATTTACATGTGGCCTTATTCCTGTGCCGTCAGCACTAAAGGCCCGTCGATATGGAAGTTGTGTTTATCTTGCAGCCTAGTACAGTTTGCAGCTTACAAGCTTGGGAACATTGGTGTGAGTCATACAAATGACAGAGCGCCGGGCCAGGCTAGACCTGGGGCTACTGGCAAAGCAACTGCTGCTTGTCTCCAAATAGCAGGGCCCTAGGGATACTGACCGCAGAGAACCCCACATCCTATGAGGATGCAGTGGAGGAAAGACGGAGGCACAGAGGTGAACCAACGCCGCAATTCCTCCATTAATTAAGATGTTGTGAATTCCAAAAGCGATAGATTAAATAAAACGTAGCTGCTTTTGAGATGAGTGCTGACAACAAGCCAGATGCGGCATTCGTGCTTTCAAACAAAAAGTTTACATTTTAATTCCTCTGACACCTTTTCAAGTCCCATTTTTCTCACTAATCTGTTGCCAAGTAACCTAATAAAACACAGGACGATTTTGAAGATGCTTTACACTATAGATGCTAAAAATTTGAGTGCCATTTATTTATTTATTTTTAAACACATGAAAAGGGTTTCATTAAGAAAACCAGAAACTAATTTCAAATGAATTACTATAAAATAAAACAAGTAAAAGATGCATCACACATTAATGACTGCAGCTTATAATCATTTTCTACCGTGCTGTTGACTCGAGAGCTGGCAAAGAGAAAAAAGGCCCAGAAGACAATGGGGTCACCTTCTTCGTCTGTGATCTGCTTCAAAGCAAACCACAGACACGTGCTCGAGCTGATATGCAAGCGGAGTGCCTCTGTAACAAATCAGAGAATTCTTCCCGGCACCTCTGCCATCTTTAAAGACACACTATCTCAGGAATGCCTGCATGAGTGAGCGAAGCCTGTACCGATATATGTAAACAAATTTCCTCAAACTAATCGTGCAGAGTCACAGTTTGAGAAGAAACAAAGCGGACAAGCTTTGCAGAAGAGAATATCAAATGATCTATGTTGATAACACAATTTGTCTTTGGATGCAGTCAGGAAATCATGACGACTGAGTGCACGCAGATGAGTTCTGCATGTTTATAATATTAGTACAGAACGGAGACATAGCAAGTTATACAGGTCAATATGCTGGAAAAAGAATTTAGGTAAATAAGAGACATTTATACAAAGATTTTATGATAAGTCCCACTGCAATTATCGATTTTTAAAGTGTTCCCAGTGATCTTTTAATTATGACTATGTCGTTTTTAGCCAAAAATAAGGAAAATGTCTCTCGCTTTTAGGACAAAGTTTCGGCATAGTCCAAACAAGTCCAATTTTTTAATTTAAATTGTGTTTATTGTGAAGCTGCTTCATTCAAGGCATAAACACAAAATGTTTTTTTTATATATTTTAGTGGTTTAAATTAAATAAAAGAGAAAAAAAGCAGTTTCTGTGAAAAAAAAATCAAAAAAACATAATTCATCTTTATAAAATACTTTTAGGGAACAGATATGAATTGTTGTCATCTGGGCTTGAGATGAATAAGTCATCGGTGTAAGCACGGATCACATTTTATTATAATTATGTGATTTTATTCTTTATTCACATAAAAACCCAGGCTGTTTACTTGACTTTTCTGTTAAGACTTTAAGCCCAAACTGCACAAACATAATCGTGTTAGGATTGGCATTTTTATTAGTTGTCAATGTTTTTGTTGCTTCAAGGACCAGATTTGTTGGTTTTTGTCTCTTTCTCCCTTCAGGCTCTGTTATGGAAAACAATTAAAAATGAATCACCTCCTTCTGTAAATTTTAGTTTTAATCTTGGAACTCGTGAACAATAACCGTTTGTTTAATTTTACCTTGGAGGCATCCCTCTCAGACACTGCAAATGTCCTTCTCTTATTGCTTTCCTTTTGGGGTATAAGTGTAGTACGACAACACATGCACTGAAGGGAAAATGATGGTAAATAAATGCACATTTTTACTATAGAGTTTCAGAGACTTGTGACAAAAGTTTTGGGACTGGGGTTATCCTGTTAAGGCCTTCAGTTCTTGGTTACAGACTTGAGACTGTACTTGAACTTGGAAAAACACACTTTGGTCCACAACAAATGTAGGCAGTCTTAAAGACCCACTCCGGTCACCTTTTAAGCTCTTTAAGAAGCGTTCTTAGTTGTCTTTTAATTATGATTATGCTATTTTCAGACCATTCACCTCAGAGTTGTAGGCAGGACCGTTGGCACGGAGCAACCCCGACCCCTTTTCCCTCCCCATTGCGGAGCAGGGAGTTTGTGGTCCACCTTGCTTATTTTCTATGTGACAATTTAGCTTTTTTTAAAAAGCTTTTTTTTGTCCGCAACTGATAAACAATGATTTGAATAAATAAATACTCAGAAATGCAATTTTAAGCTTACTTTTTTTAAATGTGCTCCATCGTCAGAAAACTAAAATACCAAAAGAACATGTTAAAAAAAACACCAAAAAGAGGTCTTTAATGGGAAGGTTGTGGTCATTATTTTGTGGAATAACCCTTTTTGTTTCAGACAAAAAAAAAAAAAAAAAAGTTTGGTTAAAATAAGTGGAAAATTATGCATTTCTTTTAGATTCAATCATGACATGGTGCACATATCCTTTGGTGCAAAAAGAAATCCTGTGGTGTGAATCTGACTCCCTAGTTTTAATGGTGCTTTTTGCGTACGGTTATATGGCACTGGAAATTTTTGCAGAATTTTTAAGTTTTATTTCTCCTGACTAAAAAAAAAAAATAATAATAATCTGCCTCATTAAGATGCAACTGCAAGCTGTGCTGTCGTGTTCTGTTTGGAGAGAAGAGTTTTCTCCTGGCAACCCTTCCAAACAAGCCATTATTGTCCTTTATTTCTTTCAACAGGCTGCCACAAACTTCAGTGTTTAATAACTGCAGGGATGTAAAACATTCCCAGTGTGCCTATTTGTCCAAATATCAAGAAAAATATGAAGAAAAAGGAAAAAACAAGTGGCTAATCTGCCACGTTTTTGTACTTTCTATTACAGTTCTACAATTGGATTCACATGGCATACGACAGCATCCTTGGGTGATTTGAAAGGTGTTACATTTTTATAAATGAGCTCAACAAGAAAGATACTCCATCATTTTGTTATGTTGTTTTACCTCAAAGACCCACTCTGATGAAAGAATGTTTTAGGGGGTTTCAACATCTTGAGGTATTTTTCCAATGGATGACAAAGATAAAGAAAATTAAGTTCAAAATTGCATTTCTGAGTATTTCTTTATTCAAACTGTTATGAATCAGAAGCAGATGAAAAAAATGCAGTTTCAAAAATAGCATATTTGGGACATAGAAAATGCGGGCGTCAAGCTCCTTGCTCCTCTCTATTCTGATGATCCATGCGCGTCTTGGTTGTCCTCGTACAAGCTGGCATCTGGTTAAAAGTTCACAGCTGGATATCACCAATATTGCTCACCATTTTTGTTGCACTGGGAAAATTATGTTGGGATTATTAGGGACTGTAAAGCTAGAGGGAGAACATGCCAACAAACGTGGAGGACATGTATAAAGACAATTACTTAACAGTGCATTTCTAAATATTTTTTTCAGTTGCGAATCAGAAGTAGACAAAACATTTTTTTAGTTTAGCTAAAAATTGCAGTATCCTAAAAAACTTAGGATAACTAAAAAACTAAAAAAACAAAACAGATAATCAGAGTGGGTCTTGCTCGTCAATACAAAAATCAATCTGTATTTAAACAAACAACAGGAAAAACATCTGATAAGACCAAATAGGAGTTGTTTTGACAAAATACTTGCATGGTATTTCAACACCAAATTTCAGCCGGCGTTGGTTATGATTGGGGCTTATAGCTCTGGGAATCTTGCAATTATATGTTTCTCTGTATTCATTTGTAGAAGCTAAAATCAGGCTTGTTGTACATGCCATGCTAGAAAACAGGAGAAAAGTGAATCATCTGCTAGAAGTGTAACAGGTCACTAAATCAGGAGTTGATGAGGCACTGCAAAAACTGAATGCTCAGAAAGTATACAAGTATTTATTTTTGTCTTGCCAGAAACATATTCCTACCAAAAAGTGTTTCAATAGCAAAATAATCTTAGTTTGAGAAAACATGTCTCTGTGACAGGATTTTTGTTCTTAAAATAAGAATCTTTGATTAGACTATTTTTCTTACTTCATTAGAATTTTTTTTTCTCTTTTTTAAAGATTTTTTTCTCAGTGTGAAGCTGTGCAGTGTGAAGCTTTAGTGTAATTTCCATAAATTGTCCTTGTACGTTGTTTTTGGTTTAGTTTCAGTCATAAAGCAAACAAACAAATAAATCAAATATCATTTAATAAACATTAAAATTACAACAGGCACACATTTTAAGATGTTTTCATGAAAAACTACCTTTTTACTACAAATTTGTAAATGAAATAAATAAAAAAAAATAAAAAAAAGAGTAACTTCTTTTTAGAGAATGCAGCCGCAGTACCACTTCAGTCCTCCATCACCCGTTATGCCCTTTTCTGAGGGCAAAAGCCCCATCTTCTCCACTTCCCCCTGTCATGTACCATCCCTCCTCCCCTCCTCCTGCACTCTTTTCCTCCCTGCAGCCCTGTGGGTGAAATGAGACGTCTGTGTGCAGCGTACACTGATCACAGCAGACACCTGTTCCGCCCGCTCCCTCCTCTTCTGTCCCCGCTCATGCATCCTCACTTACATGCATGCGCGGGGGAAGAGGGGAAAGTGTGAAACAAAACGCTCCAGTGAGTCATTTAGGTCTGTGCAGCAGGGAGCCAAAATGGAGCGCGTCAAGTCCCATTCAAATAACACAGGTCACTCACTACCTGATCTCTGATAGTCCAGAAGTAACTGACAAACCTAAAAATAGCACTATCACACTGATGAAAATCATATTTTTGGTGTTTGGAAGATATTCTTGTGGCATCTTTTGACGATGGAGCTTAAAATTGTATTTCTGACTATTGCTTTAGTCTAATCGCGGTGACTCAGAAGCAGAAAAAAAAGGGTGTATTTCTGACGTAGAAAAACGATGGACGGACCTCAAGATCCCCGCTTTGCTCCATTCTACGGCAAAAACGCCTAGAAACTGCTTGAAATTTAAATATTTACTTTAAATTCTAAAAAACATCTGCCAAACGCGACGAAAAGTGGTTTAATGAAGAAATTCTATTTTAAAAAAGAACACTCAAGTCACTAAGAGACGTTTTCTTAAACTAAGACTATTTTGCTACTGAAAAACTTTAAGATGATTTTTCTTGCAAAGGCAGAGAAGACATTTTTCTTGAGACAAGGATCTTATTTCTTTTAAAATTCAGTTTTTGCATTGTAATCCATCCACTTGCAGACAAATAAAGCAATGTAATGTATGTCTTTGTTTTCCTCGCCTAAAGCACATTCACACCAGGCTAAGAAACACATGTTCAAGCGGAAACGTCCAATGAAAAGTCTTTATAAATTCGTAAATATGCATTTCGGGACTTCTGTGATGCAACGCTACGCAAGTTTTTAATTCTGTATTTGGGCTCAACGTACAAAGTTAAACCAATTAAACTTTGACCGATCAGAGACTGATTTTGTAGTAACGTATGGCTAGCGTCCTTTCCAAAACACAGAAATGCCAGTTGTTCATAAATTGATCACGGAGGAGAAATGAATAATTGTGGATTGTGCTGGGTTGGAATGATATGACTCAGAGTCTTTTTCATGTGTTGGAATAGATCCGTGAAAGGAAAGACTTGCAAGATTTGTACTGCTTTGACGTTTCGCACCAAGCCTCTTCCAACTGTGAGTACTTGCGCTAGCATTTGGGAACAGCGTGTGAACACCAAATACAGTGTGAGAACACCAAATACTAAAAACACATTTAATAAAGCCTGTTTAGCTCGTTCACAAACGTGCATTACATGCCGGGTGTGTGCGCAGCATGAGCTGGCATCTCCCCCAAAAGGGAGCTGCATCGCTAATGTTAGCTTGTGGTAGAGGGGCTGTGAGCTAGCGATAAAACCTGTAAACAGAGAGCTCTCAGCAACAGGAAGTGGAAGTGAGGGGCGAGGTTGCTCCACACCAATAGTCCCGTCCACAAATAAAACACATTTCTAATGAACTACTGCCGTTCTGCAGAAACCATGTCCCAGAAAATGCCAGGTTTTGTGGTTTTGGCTACAAACGACAAGATCATAATTAAAAGACAGCTGGGAATGCTTTCAAAATAAGTCCAAAGAGGATTAGAGTGGGACTTGAAATGAAAACATTCCTCCCAATTTCTGTCTAAATCGAGTCAGAAAACCTCAGCTGTTGCTGCTCAAAATGCTATATCTTTTTAAATATTTATTTAAATATCAAGTAAGGTTGGACTAAATCTGCAGCACTGCAGCATAAATCCTGCAGCAGCTGAAGGAAAAGAAAAAATAGAAAAACTAAGGCATGCTCTATAGAACAAATGTGGGAGAGATCATCAGAGGGTAAAAAAGGAGGTCGGGACCACTCACAGTTCAATGGCTTTGTTCCACATGATGACGTAGCCTGAGAGCATGAAGGACTCCACGTTGACAATGTGGACGTTCCCTCGTTCTGTGCCGATGTACAACCATTTACTCTGGAAGGGCAGGTGGCAGAAAGTTATTCTGTGAAGATAAAACGAGAAAAGGGTGAGATCTGGAGCAGAGGAAGAAGACAAAAAGCGTGAAGAGACGAAGTCACACAGTGTCCTTTTTCAAAAATGTGAGCAATTGCGAAAGACTGAGGGTGTTATTTACCACTTTGCCAGGTGGAAAAGTCAAGGGGGTTGTTAAGACAAAGAGGGTTTTGAATCATTTAATTAGAACAATTTTCTCTGAACCTACAGGTCATTTATGGAAGAGTCAGAATTCTCCATCACACCGCCTCATCTCCTCTTTCCATTTATTCAAGACTTCAGGTTAAGAGGGGTTAAAAAAAAACCTTCCCTCCTTAGCTGCGGATATTCATTTCCCTTAAAAAAACATTTTTTTTTAAAATCAGTCTTTCATCCCATCACGTTCGTGTAAAATCCCAATAATATACCAAAAGTCCACAATCTGAGTAACTCAGCTTGCTGATATTTCAAGGTCATTCAACCCCTGCAGTGATCCTTTTGATTTGTAATTCAGTTTCAGCAAATGATCTTAATGAGCCTTAAAGCGAGCCCCTCAGCTACCACAGAGTTTGAATATCCGCCATGGGAGAAAGGTAACAAAGCTGAATCCATTTGTTTTCACAGTTTTCTGAAGGATGAGGGGGTGGTATTTTTTTAATGACACTAGAGCTGATTTAAAGCTACAGGACAAATGATCTTGAAAGAGGATGCCAGAAACTGGAAAAAAAATGCATTTTCTTTCTTACTTTTTACAATTTATTTCTCAAATACATTTCTTTTTATATATTTCACATTAAAATATATGCATGTATAACCCAATCTTGGCAGACACTGAAGGCAGATTAGACAAAATCAAAGACCTTCATAGAACTACTTATGGAGAAAGGATGGAGGCTTTCAAAGGAAAGAACACAATCCTTACAGTCAAACGTGCTGGAGGTTCAGATTGTTTTCGATGTTTTCTTTAAGGACAGATTGCCTTGACTGAGTGAACAATTTCATCAAATCTGATGACTATCAAAAACTTTGAAGCCCAATGTAGAAGCCGGTTTCAGAAAACTGTGCCTCCATCAGAAGTCCTGGATTTTCCAGCAGGACAATGACCAGAAGCCATCACAAAAGTTCTCCGAAACAGTTACAATCAAAGCACTTGAGGGTTCTGAAACAAGTCGAGTTCTAATTCCCATAGAACACCTGCGGAGACATTTTAAAAACAGCATTTGGGAGAGAGCATCTTTCAATTACAAATGACCTGGAGGTGTTTACGAAAGACGTATGCATGAAACTCCTTCATGCTTAGAGGACGCAAATCTATCCTGCTGGGTTTTCTCTCCTTTGTCATTGAAAGTCCCACTCCAATCACCTTTTGATCCATTATAAAAGCATTACTAGTAACTTGTTCTAACATGCTTTTTCCAACAGCATTTTTTCATCTGCTCCTGATTCACAACAATTTGACCAAAGACAGTCAGAAATGCATTGTTAATTGCACCATTTTCATTAGAGTGGGTCTTCAAGTTGAAGGTGCCAATAATTATGTCCAGTCCATTCTTGAGTTCATTTTGAGTTATGTGTAGGTCTGGCTTTTCTTCTCAATTTTTTGTGTTGTTTATAGAAAACGCTAAACATGGGAAAACTAAAAGATTTTGAATTGAAACAATTTTATGAGGAGAAGTTTGCATTTTTCAATGTACAAGCAAGCCTAAATGTGTGGTCATGTCTGTAAATATTTATGTAAAAGTTAGATATACACATATATAATGTATACGTATGGATGCACAAGCAGAGGAAGTGATCTTCTTGGTTGTTCAAGAGGGTCAGCTAAGAGGCAGCAGCAGGAAGCACATTTTGTTTTCAATCTATTTAGTACGTCATCCATTTCTTACTGGGTTTGTGCAAAAACACACCTGACTGTTTGTGCATGCGCGCATGTTTGGGTGCATGCATGGGAGCGTGCATGCGCGCCTCTCCCGGTGAAGACTTCACCTTCAAGTGGTCACGACGCACAAAGGCAGCTGCCAGCCTGCAGGCTCAGGGCCAAACACATTGCCTTGGAAAAAACAGACCCCCACCACATGGCAAAGCTCTGAACTGAGTGAACTGTGGGCTAGAAGTACAAGAGCACTGTTCACTACAAATAATTAGGCAGAAGGAACATTTTATTTTTTTAGTAGATGACCAGCCTGTAGCTGAAAAAAAAAGATTAATACTTTGATCTAATGATGCATTCATTTTTAAGAAGTGTTGGCAGATCAAACCTTAAATAACAAAGAGAATAGCTAAAGGGAGGATAGACAATATTGAGAAGCAGTTTAAAAAAATTATCTTTGTTTCATTTAATAACTGCTTGTCATGAATGCATTTAAGTAGTAATTCAAACAATTGTTAGAAAGTTTTACGTCATTAAAATTCATAATATTACAAGTAATTTGTAGCACTATGCTGGGAAAATGAAAGACGTAATTACAACATTAAAAAAAAGTATTTTCAGTCAAATCTGTGTGAGTTAGTTTGGTTAACATTTTGTTAACATTTTTAACTTGGGGGGGAAAAGAGCGATTTGATTTTGATTATGAAGTTATGAAGAACCAACATTGATTTTTTTTTTAAATATTCAGTATCCATTTCTCTAAAAAAAAAAAAAGACCTAATCCGATCTCTGATCATCTTCTGAACTATTCTAAAAGCATTTCGGGTGGTCTTTTAACTACAATCATGCTATTTTTTTTGGGCAGTTAAGGAGCAACCTCGCCCCTCTTCCCGTTGCTAATAGCGTGTAGCCCACTGATTGTATTTTCTACAAAACAAATAAGCTCTTTTTCAAAATGTCTTTTTCCACCGATTTGAATAAAGCAATACTTAAAAATGCAACTTTTAATTGTCTTTAAACATGTCCTCCATCATCAGAAAGATGCCATAAAAACATGTTAAAAACACACACACAAAAAAAAAACGATTTTCATCTGAGTGGGTGAAATAACTTGACACAGAGAATGTAAAATTAGGTGATCTGGATGTTTCATATATTTGACTAGGTTTTTTTTCTTTTTTTAATATTTGTTATCTATTTGAAAGATTAATTCATCATCTGCTGTTTTTTCTGGGATTTGGGTTGTGGGGACAGTCCCAATCACCTCTACCACTTCCTAAAGCAGATAACAGAACAAAGATGGCTTCTCTCGATGTGGAGAAGTAGCGGTTTCTTCCTAGAGGTCCTGCCAGATGGCTGAGCATCACACCCTTCCTCTGAGGAAGACCTAAGCCCCTCTGTAAAGAAGGCTCATCTTAGCCACCTACTGTCCATCTCTAATCTCAACTGTCCCTTTATAACTGGTAGCTGATGGAATTATATGAGGGTAGGACTGCAGATTGATTAGCATCCTTCCCTCATCAATGAACAAGAAAACCAAGACTCTGCAATCAGTTCTATTGTTTGAGTTCAAACAACCAAAAAAAGCATGACAAAGTGACTTCTGGCCAATCTAACAGGCTGTTTTACCATTTTTCCATGTCTTTTCGGTCTGTCTTTTAAATTATTGCATGATGGAGAGCCAGCAAAACTAATCTTTTTTTAGAAAACATTTCATGTTATGCTGCATAAATATGCCGCCCTCACAGTTTGCAGATTGCGATGCTTGTGTCAGGATCACCCGCAGAGTGAATGCATGAAGCAAATAATCACATCTGGTTTGTTGCAAAATAATAAAGGGTTTTCTAATGACTCTACATCCAGCATCTTTTTCGACATTTGGCATAACTCCTCTTCCAACTGTAGGTGGCGGACATGCGCTAGTAAACAACAGAAAAATAAGCCCCTCCCTGCTTGTCCAGTGTGAACACAATGGGCTAAGCGTACAAGAATGTGCATCACATGGCCAGTGTGAAGGTAACACATGGTTGATGCTGCCTCCCTGCATCCAACACACAGAATTTGGAATTGATTTAAGAAGAATAACATTTTAATATATTCCCCCTTTTTAATTCCATCCTATTAATTTACCATGTTTTGGCTTTACAGCTTTTACTTTCACAGCACATTCCTACGAGGCCAAGAGGTAATCAGAGCATCCTACGCCAGAATGACTCTGCAGGATTTCTTCGACGCTCCCTGCGTCCCCACACTCCAGCCCACAGACTGACTCACTGCTTTTTGGCTCAGGCCCAGTCTGTCTCAACTCTCCCTCTCCTCCCATCCCTCTGCTCTCCAACTGCCTGTCATATGATATGAATGGAGGCTGACACTTTCTGCAGTACTGCTTTCACCCATCAACTCCAACTCTGATGGAGGAGAAAAGCAAGGGAGAGAAAGATTGGTTTAAAATCCTGGAATAGGCCCCCAGGATGATGGGCAGCCTATATGTCAGAGTGGATTCTTAGTCAGCCAGGTCATGATCATCCCTGGCATAAGTACACAGCAGTCGGACTCATGCAGCAGCATTCAACAGTTTGATCAGTACAAGCATCACATTTAAAGATTTAGAAAAACTTCATGCTATAAGTGAGTATTGAAAAAGTGCAAATGTAAAAACGCTGCTTAAAGTCCAACTCAGATCATCTTTAGATCTATTTTAGAAGTCAGTGGCCTTTTAATTACGATTAGAATCAGAATAAAAATCAGAAAACCTGGGTCTTTTTTCGTGATCGTTACTGCAGAGCAGCAGTATTTCATCAGAAATGCAACCCCGCCCCCCTTTTCCCTCCTCGTTTCTGAGAGCTCGGAGCAGGGAGCTTGTAGCCTGCCACAAAAAAATCATTTTCTACGTAACTAAATCTTTTCTCAAGTGGCAATTTTTCATCTGCTCCTGAGTTTTGATGCATCCACTTGCAGACAAATCAATCCAAGGACGTCTTTTTTTTTCTAGTCTAAGCTGTCGTCTGGTTCAAAACTGTACGGCAGGTAGCTTCAATATTACTCGCCATTTTTGTCGCACCTGCTGATGTTTGGTATGAGGTGGGAGGGGCTGTAAGCCAGCGGGAGGGAGTGTAAACCGGGAGCTCTCTGCAACAAGGAAGGGGAGGGTGAGTGAATCTCTAAAGAACTCCTGCCGCTCTGCAGAAACTATGTCCTAGAAAATGACACAGGTCATTTCTTTTTTTAAATTTTGGCTAAAAACAGCACCATCATAAGATGATCGGAGCAGGTCTTCAACTGAGCGTAGGTCACATGGAAAAATCTTCCCATTTCAATTCCTGGCTTTGACAATCTTAATATTTAATAGTTTCATTGTGTCGTGTACTGTATGCAAAAGAGCTAACGTGTCTGTTTATTATAAAGAGTAATTGTTGAATTATTTAGTAGTGTATGTGGATGTATATGCATTTTTCAATCAATCCTTTGTTTGAGATATGTTTGTATAGATCTGCATTTCTGTTTGTCTTGTTTTTATATTATTTTTGCTTTGATTGTTTGAAATGAACCATTTCCAAATCCAAATCATTTTTATGAAAAAAATTCAACCAACTGTGACAGAAATGCCTTGGTTTCCAAAATAAAATAAAACTGTTGGACTTTTTTCTTAAGCGTGAGCTCAGCCACAATGTCTGTTTCTGAGCTGTTCATTCCAAGAATTACCCACAACGCAGCAGCACACAGTCACATCAACTGTTACACAAAGTGACACAATCCAGCTGAAAATGCATGGATAATGGAACACAGATCACACAACAAAACCAGAACGCAAGTCATTACAAGCTGAAGCACGACAGTTTCCCAGCAACACAAAATAAAACATCAATAATCAAAAACATATTTTTTATTTTTTTTACTTCCTGGATCTTTAGTGTCCTTGACTGCATCTGTGCTGCATGGCATTTCCTGTGTGTCTGGTATTGGTGTTCATTACTCGATACGCATCAGATGATGCAATGCCCTGCAACACAAACTGCTCTTTGTCAAACCTAATCTGTGCACTGCAGCAAGTTTTGTCACCTGCAAGAAAAACGACACTTCCTGTTCACCTGAGATGCCTTTCTTTGACGAGCATGGTAAAATGTTTTCTGTGAGACACATTTTTACTATTTCCACTTATCTTTATTTGGATGATTCAGCACTGCAAACATCAAATGAAGCACTGCTGCCCCCTTTCTTTTAGGACTTTTTTTCTTGAATCTTTGAAGTTTCTTTCCACATAAAAACTTTTTTTCCTCCATCTCTGAGCCGAACTTTCTTCTCTCCTCATCCCGCCTCAAAAATGTCAAGCAAGTTTGCGGTCTCTCTTTTCCATCATGACATCTCACAGCGCTAACCCGACTCGTCTTCCAAAGCTGTGACTCCAGGTCATTGCTTTCAAAATGCTTGCTAAATGTCAGAGGCGGTCAAGCTCTTCCTCAAGAACACAATCCGCCTTAATAGCTGCTGCTGGCCACCTGTCCAGTTTTGTCTCAGATGAACGCTTCAGGCATTTAACCCGTTCACAATTGTTGGCCATGGCAAATCACTGGCAAGTGATCTGATTGGCACTGATGGGTAGTCCGGGTTGGGTACGGTTGTGATCAGAAAAGACAGTGGATGTCAACTTCCTTGAGGTGAGGTGATTCTGCTCTTGCGCTTGTGAAGTGTAAGTGTTTCAGGAAAAAAAAAAAAAAAAAACAGTGAGAATTAGTTTCTTTTTGTGTGTTTGTTTTTACAATGTCAAAAAAAATTGCAAAGTTGTGTCCGTAGGAACTTTTTGATTGGATGGAATGGAATAAGCTGGGTAACAGTTGCAAATATGCAGTAAACCAAATTTCTGGCAAAGAATTTGACTCTAAAGAAACATATCTGCAAACCTTTATCGATATTTTTGTAATCTCTTTTTTCCATGCATTATAGATCACTTTTCCTTTTACTTGGGATTGTAAATGTGACGGCATATTAATGGTTTTTGTATTTTTTCTCGCTCCTTTTTATAAAAATATGTTCTTTAAAAAAAAAGTCAAATTTTTCTCCCAAGATTAAATAATTCAGTTTAAATTCTTTCAATGGTTTTTTCTGCCATATCAGTGATCTACAAACTCAGACCGCAGCATTTGTGACTGGTTTAATATTTCCTGGACTGGCTTGTAGGAGGCTAAGGCGGGTGTCTGACTTTTTTTTTTTTTTTTAGCTTCCAGTTTTCCTCAACTTTTGTGAGTAAAGTTAATGTAGAATATCTGCAACACGTTTAAAACTTTATTTGTAAACTCCATTTTATGTAGGAATGTTTAAAATGTGACATAGATTTTCTCTTAACCCATAATTATCAAAGAGGAATATTGTTGAATATTTGCATGCGCCATTATTTTGTTGTCTGTTTTTTTAAAAGGGTATGGAAAATGATGGAAATAAAACCTTTTTTAATATTAAAAGGATGTCTCATCTGTAAACTGATGCCTTTGGGAGATTTTTCCATCTTTCCTTGGGTTCTTTATGCACAATAATATAACATTTTATCTGCGGTGCCTAAACTTTGGATCCCCACTGTATATATTCATGCAACATTAGGCTAAAAATATCTGTCAATGAGTTATTAGTAGAAAAGTTTGGTGGAACTGACATCTTCCCTCAGTTTGGACACACAAATTCACACAAAGCTTTGGCGCTACAGTCAGAAAAAAAGCGACAACTACAAAGCTGTGCTTTTTCAGAGTGGCGAGAAGAAAGTTTTTTCTTTTCTAGTCTTTGCAAAGACGCACACATCACTTCTCTTGAGCTATAAATAAGCAAAGTAAGTAGCAGAAGGGAAAAAAAGCCATTCAAGTTATTAGATCTAAAATCTTATTATACAGATTTTGATTTTCAATTTAACACATAATTGTTGTGTGTTGATTTTAAATTCATTAGCCAAATGTTATTAGATGTTGTGATCTGACAGGATAATTTTTGTTTCCAACAACACTGGGTTCAAAATCTATAAGTTTTAAGGTGTGATGGAAGCAACATTTCTCCCCAAATTGTGCTGCAACTCCAAAATAAAATGAAAAAAAAAAGCAGCAATTGCCAATAAAAAGGAAATCCGAGTTTCAAATTGTGCACGAATGTACGTTTAGTGTGTGCTTGTGCGAGTGCAAGCATTCAGAATAAAGCATTCAGGCTCACGTCTGAGCCCCAGAGGTGGGAAATCCTCAAAGGTCAAAGAAGTGACCCAGATAAACTGCGTTCAAAGAGCAAAAGAAAAAAGAAGGCCTTTGCCTCCATTACCTTCAGCGCAGTTTTCCAGGTGACAAACACATTTGCCACCTGAACTGGTTATCTTTTTGCATACTGAATGAGCACAAGAGCTACCAGATGACAGCAGCTGCAAGTGTGGACGCCGCTCAGGGAGACGAAGAGTGTCGAACCGAAACCAAGAGGGGTCAGACACTTTGGGATAAAAGAGATTACCTCTCTCTATTGAACTTCAGTGAGTGGAGAATAGCTGGTCTCTTCTGTCTCAGGTTCCACAGGTGCACGCTGTCGTCAGCCAGCGCACTCACCAGCGCCCCCTGTCCAAAGAAAGGAAAGAATTTTAAAAATTAATATAAAGTCGTAACCACTTTCATTCTCTGAAGGTTGCCTTTTCCTGAGAACGTGACATTCATGAGTCACCACATTCTGAAGCAGATTTCTCCAAGGAAATGATAATTCATTAAAACACTGAATCTGTGCACGTTCATCTCCTAAAGGCTTGCTTTTAGCCACTGAGTCACAGTCACAAGGTTGGTGACATATACGGGCGCATGCACACACATTCGAAAACAACATTACTCAAATACAACACAAAAACAAATCATAAATATCTGTAATTAAAATAAAAAAGAAATAATATTCATGTATATTTACATATGTACACTAATGCATAACGATGCAGATGTTTAACCCAGTTTTAAGACAATTAGAAATTCTCCAACATCCTAAAATTATAAAATATTTATTTTTTATCATAACATAAAGAAAAATGGGTTGTGTCTCAAAGGAAATTTGTTTTGCTATCACAACAAAAATGGTGAAAAATACTGTTATTTTTTCAAAACTAAGAACTTATGTATGGTGGCCCTGAAGGGCAAACCACACCAACAAGTCAAAACATATGAGAGATCACAACGATCTTTATCATGATCTTTATCTTCACTGTGTTTTGCATTGGGCAGTTTTTTTGGTGTGACTTTAACTTCAGGGTCACTCTACTTATGGCATTGCACTCATTTTAGTTTTACAGCATTAGAATTTGAAATACAAAAACAATACACACAGCATAATCTCATCTCAGATAAAAAAGTAAGCAGTCTTCAGATGCCACACAGATATCAACACTTTGCAATGTAAGTTCAGCACTGATAGATGCCAAGAGTTCCAGAAATCAGGACATTTATTTGCAAGTACAGACTTTTATAGTCTTTCAAATCTAACAAATGCACATAAAGATGTACAACTTACACATGTTCAAAATAAGTGCTGGAGACTGGCGCTGGAGTCACCTTACCTCATTGATGAGAAACTGTAGCTGAATGACGGCGGCACCGCTCTCATGCTGGCAGTAGCACTCCACGCCAGGACGCCCAAACCTGAAGAAGCCAGTTAAGGAAAGTGCATTTCTGTGTATGGGTGGCTGTTTCAAAGGCTGCACAATCAGTGGAAGAAACGGCTTACTTATTTTGCAGAAAATTCTAACGTTAACTTAAAGGAATTATTATTAATGGAAGAACACTGTGGGCTACACATTGAACCAAACAGCCGGCACACTTAAATCACCTGTAATGACCTGCACTTGTACAGTATGCTTTATTGACCAAGCGGGCCTCTTCCCTTTTTATACACAGACTTCATTTCCTGATTCAAGCTCTCATAAATTTCCTCTTTAAGCACCAGAATATCATCACTGACCCCAAAAATGTACTCTGTGGCTCTCATCTTGGAGGTGCTAACAGTGCTTTCAAAGCTACAAACCAGAGGCTCTGCAGAGCACCTGAGACAATGAGGAGCAGTGAAATCCTGCAAAAGGAGCACAGTTCTGCGTCGTTTCAACCTCGAGTTCATTCCTATATGAGATTCAGTTGGACTCCAGATAAAATCTCACGTTGTAGAAGAGGGGGAAGTCAGTCAAGAAAACATACTTAAAAGTAGCCAAAAAGTCTGCAAAACTAAAGCTGCAACCATGCAGACCACAGCTTATGCTACTTTTGAGCAACAAAATAAAAAATACTTGGTATTATGACTGCAAAACTGAGAGCGATGAACAGGTTTATGTCATTCTGAGAAAAAAGGGCAAAAGTAAATGTTTGGATTTCCTTGGAAACTAAGGTTTTTATTGACCACGACCACATTCTTACTATGCTCATTTTGATATCATTTCATTCATCTTGAGCCAACAATTTACGGATTAAATCCTCACAATAATCTGGTAAAAATATATGCGAGGCCTTCAAAATCTACAAACTGTAAAACCAGCAGTTTATCCCAAGTAGCTTCTCATTGATGCTCAAGGAGTTAGGAAGTGGCAGATTGAAATATCTAGGAGGAGCTTACATTTGTAAATTGTGCTTTTTTTAAAAAAAAATTCAATATGGCAGCACCTTCCCGAGGTCAAAGGTCAACAAAACGTTAGTTTCGATTGAAGACTGCGGTGGCAAGTGTGGGAATTTACATTAAGATCGCTTAAACAAAGCTTTGTTTTCCTATAAAGTGTGAAAGTGTGAAAACTGCCAAATTTCACACTTTGCCACAACGATGCCTCCAAGCCGTAAGTCCTGTAGCTATCCCAAAATCATTTTAAAATCTTCTATGGACGTCCCCGAGATTTAGATTTTAAAATCATTTTTTCAAACCCCGTAAGATATTATGAGCCTTTTTTTTTTTGACCGTATCTCCCGCTTTGTGCCCAAAATTGATGAGATTGAGTACGTGGCGGGGTTGAAATTTTACACGCACAACAAGAGAGAAAAACTGCTAAAACAATCTGGTCCTTGCAGCCCAGGACTGCTGTGTGTTACTGCTGCTCTGATTTCAACCTCTTTTCTCCTAAAGAAAATAAACAAATGAAAAGCAGCCTGATTGTAACAGAGAGGCAAAGAACTTCATCAGCACGCACCAAATCCCCCAGACGCCCATGGGTGAGACACGAGGATCCCGATGTTTCTGCACTTGACCCAGAATGCCACTTATCCTCCAGGATGCTCCCCCGGGTAAGGTGGCGTCAGATTGGAGGGGGAAAGTAGTATTTATGTAAGCTGAATATGCAGGTTAAAAGGAGAGAAGAAAATTTTAAGAGTAATGTTTAAATTTCCAAAAATACATGGGAAGAAGTTATTTTTTTATTGTTCATCTTGATCAGAAAAACTTTTTGAAGCAGGTTTGAAAACAAATGTTTCAGCTGTTTAAACAGTTTCTCTTGATAACAGTTACTTTATCTCAAATTATTAGGAATAAATACATAAAAACTTTAAATTCAAAGAATGTTTACACATGTCAGCTTGAATACGCAAGTTTAGTGCAAACAAAAACTGATGCGAAATTACATTTCTAGCCATAACATGAAATGATTTCTATATTTGCTGGGTCTGAACCTGCGGCACTGGCTTGATCTTTAAATATGCAGCGTCAAAACAGCATTCCCCACAAGTACTTCACTCCTCTAGCTTGATTTTACACCATGCAGAAAAATAACTATGTTTTGGTATTTGACAGGGTCTAACTTTTACAGAAAATTAATAGAAAAGAATGATAGGAATTATGGAAATGGACAGTTTTTGTAGTGAGGTAAGCTAGTTCTTGAATTAAATACTATTACATTTATTTTGGGTAATAATTATCAGTTTGTATAATATGTAAACCTGATTTGGTGTTTTTAACGTGTTCTTGTAGCATTATTCTGATGATGGAGGACGTATATAAAGAAAATTAAGCTTAAAATTTGAGTTTTGACTATTGCTTTACTCTAATCATTGTGAATCAGGAGCAGACGAAAAAATGCTGCTGGTAAAAAAGTGTATTTGTGACGTGGAAAATCCGCGGGGCGGACCTCAAGCTCCCAGCTCGGAGTTCTCGGCAACAGTCACTAACAGTCCCCCAATAACTCAGAGGCAAATTTTTCATGAAGTAGAGCTGCTCTTCCCAAACTATGTCCTAGAAAGAAACCCAGGTATTTTGATTGAGGCAGCATTATGATAATACTTTTTTTTTAACAGTTTAAATGATAATCAGACTCTTTAGTTCTGCAAGTATCTCAGACAGGTAGATATAACAAGACACATGGGATTTCAAAGGCCATGTTCTGGAAAAATGTCTAAGACTTATTCATCAAATACCTTTAGATTTGATCAAAATTACATTCTAAACCTCTCTGAAATAGATTAAAGTATACGCAGAAACTCTAACATTAGATTCAAAGTGTTGGATTTTTCACTCTAATCTAAAGAAAATTTATTTTGTTAAAATTCAATTAAAATTATCTAGTTGAAAGTCAGATTTAATAAGGAGTCGAGGGGAAAAAACTGAAATGAATTTATCATCAGATAAGTAAATATGAATAAACAAGAGTACTGGAACCAACTGCATTATCAACAGAGCAGTGAAAAAAAAAGTATTTCAGGCCAAAGCAAGTAAATAAAATCTATCCTGAGATTCTCTGGGACATGAGGGATCTCTCCTTGCAAAGATCCCTTTCATCTCAGCTGTCAATTTGTTCTGGGACTTTTAACAAACATGACCCAGAGTTACTCTGAAGTGCCTCATCGCTATCCACATGGGGCCGGCCTTGTAAGAAATGTATCAGAGTTGCTGACAAGAGAGTTCTCCGTTCGTCTCAAACCAAGCGAGATCCCAAGCTCTCCTCTCGCCACGCGGCGGTAACTCTGAATGTGGACAGACTGACTGACCGCAGGCAGCAGTAGCAACACGACAGGAGGACAGGGAGCCAAAACAGAAATTGGGTCAGCTTCATGTCTTGTCAAGTCCGATGAAATTTTCCCAGCTATTCTGGAAGTCAAAGTTGACTGATAATTCACTTTCATACAGCTCTTTTATCTATTTCAGTCAAAAGCCACAGGCAACTTTTCTGACAAATAAAGGTGAGTCAGCGTGCATCTGGCAAAGTGAAGCTCCTGGAGAACCAGATGAAGTAAACAGACCAAGGCTTTTATGAATACATGGGATCCAGGAATAGCATTGGAAAAAAAAAAAAAAAAAAAAAAAAAACAGAGGGAGGTTGTGTGCCACGTGAGCGAAACTTTAAATTCTTCAAACATGTCAAGACTAAGCATGTCTGCTTGGAAAAAAAACAACGAACTGTAGGAAACTAAGCAAACGTTGGCAAGTCTTTGAAATAAGACAAAAATAAAAAAAAAAAGACTGGTGATGAACGCACGCAGTGTGGAAAAGATCTGAAGAGACAGAATGAAGAGAGGAATGTGGGAGGAAGCAACTGTGAAGCAGAAAGGCAGCCTGGGAGCCAAAGCTGCTATGACGTTTGTCCTGAAGTGACGTCAACGCCAGCCCGATCATACATCCCCTCGCACGGGAAGGGGGCGGGACCACCACTTGAAAACAGATCTGTACAAAGCTCAGACACACAGAGATGAGGGTAGAAAAGGAAGGAGAGAACACAAGCGGGAGTGTGATGAAAAAGGATTTTCAAAGAAATCAAAAGCAAAACTAGCTAACCCTCACTTGACTGTGATTCCAGAATGCCACCATCACCTCAGTCTGTTCTAGAAATCCCTGGTTGTTGGTTTCTAGACCACAATCTGACTGATCGCAGCCTAAATTTTAAGGCTTTGCGGGAAGTTAACATAGTTTCCGGACTGAGACACTCCAGATAGTAAGACGCGGATTATAAAAAATGCATAACAAGGAAGAAAAAAAAAAATCATACAGCACTGGAGTACGTCAGTTTCTCCTTGCGTCGCATGGGCATTTAGTTTCACAAACATTAGTTAGCTTCTGTAGTCTCTGTTGCAACCTCTGTCCGTTTCCCCTTCACACTGGCTTTCAGAGGAACAAGTTGTCCTGCTACCCCCATGCCATCAACATCCAAAACTTTGACAATTAGGTCCCATGCCCTCGCCTTTCTCACAGAGTCCTTGTAAAATGCGTGTTTTGTGTCATAAATGACGTTATGTTTTTGTACTTCCAAAATTAAACTTGATCGTCTATGTCAAAAATGGAAGACTGTATTATCTGCATTGTTAATGTGTGTTATCACGTGGGCAAGCCAACTTAAATATGAAATAACATTTTATTAAGTTTTATTCTAATTATAACAGAAGCTTTTATTTTGAAACCTGGACCAGTTTCTCCGTTTTTTTGCAGCAAACAGACACGTCAACGCGCTGGAAAAAGGAACTGTTTCGTAAAGCTTCAGTTGCGGCATTACGGTCTTCAGACATACACATGACAGAGGCGATGAAAACATTCAGAGTGATTCATGAAATCTATATAAAAAATAAAATGTTGTGTCAACAACAAAACACAGATGGACCAGCATAGATCAGCCTTCAGTTGCACTTTTGGGAGAAATTTATTTTACAAAATAAGGAGCCAAGAACAGACATTTCATCTTGAAAATCAAATCATAGGAAGAGAATAAATAACAATAATAGACTGAATATATACCGTGAAAGAATTTAACTAAATGAGTTCATAGCTTCAGCGAGCAACGAATTAGAAGAACTGGTTTAAACACGGGTTATTGAGCAAAGACGGAAAGGTACGTCTCCAGGAAAAGGATTGGCATGAGAGCGAAGAGGATTCCTCATGCAGAGCCAGTGCTAATCATATCGTAATACAATGTTCTCATCATTTCAATAAATCCTGAAATGGTCATCTGGTGTTGTTTACATTTGGTGACCAAATGTCGCCACAAAATGAACCCATTAACCATCACCATTCTGTCTGCGAGTGCCCAGGCTACTTAAGACAGATACACAATATGCACATCCATCTTTGCAAAAATGTGGATGTTTGTTTTGGTGGGAGAAACGCAGACACGATGCCGTGGCTGGCTCTAGGATGACGGCGTTACATGGGCCGCACCCAAAAGGAGCAAAAGACGGAGCCTTAGAGATCGAGGCGTCTTAACTCCGGGTAGTAAAACAGTTCACAAAACTAATTCATATTTCATAATTATTTTTTTCTTTTGTGTGTAAAAGGTAATATACAATCATATATATATGGATATAGTTTACTCTGACAGGCTTAAGAAAAGCATGACAGGCCCTTCAAATCACATACAAGTCATACCTGAGTATAAGTCGCATCCTCTGCCAAACTATGCAAAAAAATAAAAACTGGACTTGCATTCAGAGAAATATGGTACTTTTTTTTTTTTTTACACTGTACAGACCCCAGAACTTGGTTCGATGCCACACCCTCACTCATCATTAGCATCCATAAAAAGGACTTTATCCAAGACGCCATCAGCTACCAGTTAATATTCAAACATACCCCTCTAAATCTAGGCCTATAACAATATGCAGTAAA
The DNA here is from genome assembly GCA_036245035.1 of Adrianichthys oophorus. Lineage (NCBI taxonomy): Eukaryota > Metazoa > Chordata > Actinopteri > Beloniformes > Adrianichthyidae > Adrianichthys > Adrianichthys oophorus. The sequence goes on along the minus strand of BSAI01000101.1, from coordinate 20,749,198 downwards.
TGGATTTGTAAAAATGAGAGACTGACTGCACAAAGACTTACTGTAGGGAGGAAACTAATGGGAGTTCACTTTAGGCCCTACTGCTGCACTGTTTCTGTGGACTGCTGTGGATACAAGTCATAAAGTGGATGGACAGCACACAGCAGAGTCTTGGAAAACATAATACAGCAAGAAAATACAGAAATGTAACATTAAAACGTACTACTTAAATAAGATCTATTGATAAGCCGCAAGGCACAGGCTCTTTCCTTATGAACAAAGAGGATAAACTGTGTGTTCTGTGGTAATATTAGTCTGTTTCTGTTGGCTTTAAGAAAAAGCAGATGTTTGAATTAAAAGAAAAAAGCCCATTTATTTTTTCCTCTTTCTATAAATACACATTTCAGATCCTTTCCAAAGTACCGTATGATTTTTTTTTTCTTTGTGACAGTAATACCAGTAACTATAAACCCATCAGTCTCAAGAAATCTGTTGTCGTCCCCACAGGATAGAGTAATTACATGCAAGTGCCATTAAAAGGCATCGTGACTTATCTGGGTTGATTAGTTTACTCCGTCTCTTCATCCACCAGCCCATTCAGACCGTGTGCTGTGTAGATGTCAAAGAAGAGAGCAGGTATGCATTAAAACTACCAACTCCTGCAAGTAAAACATGGAACCATCACAACAACGGGATAAAAAAAAAAGACAGCTAACAATGCAATCATTAGTTTAGGCTTGTATATGCCCCACCCCCTTTTGACATTGATTTATTATGCAGGAAAACAATTAAACTTAGGTGGGTTCAGTATTTACCACTGCCTTACCTTGGAAAACATTGTGACGTGCACTTAAGCAAACACATCTTGTGCCCCCAACATCTATTAATCTTGTCCCCAAGATTCATTTAGAAGCCTCTCTTCATAATGGTCATTCGTTAAACAGAACAGTTCAACATTGCAGCGATCACTCACGTGAAAAATAAACAAAGTCTGGTTTGACAGGCTGCAGCTAAAGGACCGGCTCCTACTGCAGCATAAAGCTGCATTTGGACTCTACTGCTTGGAAAATAGATAAAAATGTAATCTAATTGTATATAGTTTAAAAACTAGCATTATTTTAGTTTTTTTTTTTTCAATTATTTAAAATATAAACTAACTCTAATAGTTCCTTTTTACTAATGCTACTTTCTGCCTTTTTCTGACACAATCCATTTTGGGTGAAGCTAACTGTCCTTTATTGGTTCTCTAGTGGCACCAACGCCGTCTATGCTAAGACACACCAGCAGGTAAAGATTAGCAAACATACATTATCTTATGTAATAGGTTCTCCCCCCCTCAGCAATACACCCGCTGAACCGTCAGCCTTGGTCATTGGCTCAAACACGTGAAGACACGTGAAGCTCAAAGCGGTTACAGCCAGGTGTTATTCGGGGGCCAGAGTTGGTGAGATTGAAGGAAACCTTAGGATGTTAGCCCAAAGTAAGTCCAGGTTCTGTCGAGTCGTGATTCGCACAGGCAGTAATGATGCCCGATGGAGACAATCGGAGGTCGCTAAACTAAACGTAGAATCAGTGTGTAAACTTGCTAAGTCAATGTCAGACACCAATTTTCTCCAGTTCCCTGCCGAACCTCATCAGTGGTGAAATGTACAGCTGCTTTTCATCATTTAACCGCTGGTTAGCTAAATGGTTCCCAGAAAATGGCATTGGCTTTGTAGACAATTGGAGCGCGTTCTGGGGAAAGCCCGGTCCCATGCGGAGAGATGGCGTCTATTTGGACGTCTACTTTGGACGGTGCCGCTCTTCTTTCTAGGAACATTTCTGCGAGCATTAGTCGTGCAACATGACAACCCTGTGCTCCTGTTCTTGGCCTGGACTTGGCCTCTGGCTCGTTTCGCACCCTCAGCTGCCCCACATTTTCATGTGAATGAAGCCCATCTGCTAATCTATTAATTCATGTAGTTGTTATTCAAACATTTAGTTCTTTATTTAAACATGTAGTTGTTATTTACACATGTAGTGGTTATTCAAACATATAGTTCCTTATTCAAACATGTAGTTATTTATTCACACATGTATTTGTTTATTCAAACATGTAGTTGTAGAGTTAGATATGCTAATTCTTCTTAAACAGTTCTGGCACATCTCCTGTCAGTCCTGAGAGACGTTCCCTCCTTCATGAGGGCATCTCTGAGATTTCTTATTTATTTTCCCCCAAGATTTTTTTTAAATGAGTTTTTCCTCACCGAGAAGGAGGGTCTAAAAGGCAGGGATGCCAGTTTAGCTGTCTGTTTAGTTTAGCAACCAACTATTGTTTTTTGTTTTTTTTTTATGACTGACTTTTTGTTCTTAGCACAAACACCGGTGTGCGAAGCCCATTGAGACTGCTCTGGTTGTGATATTCGATATTCTGGCAATATAGATAATATGAATAAAAAAGACTGTATTATGTGGAAAATGAGTTTGGCAAGTTGGGAAGCTTTTATGATATTCCTTGTTTTCTGAACTATAAGAAGCACTAAAAAGCCTCTTTTTTTTCTTAAAAAAAAACTACAGTGCACCTTATAACCTGGAGCTCCTTATGCATGGATGAAATTCTGGCTGTGCTTGCTTATGTCAAAGCGTTTTTGTAAATACACTAACATGGCTAACAGCGTAGCGGTGACAGACTGCGTGACGTTAGCGTAGTCACGCTAAGGTTTGTTTAGCTGTATCAGTCCATTTTTTGTTGCAAACAAGGCTGGGAGTTACATGTATTGTGAATATGTTGCTTTTTGGGGTATTTCAGACAAGATTGGGTGCAAGTACGCTGAGGCAGCTAACGCGTAGCAGTGTCGGGCTGTGTTGTTTTTACGTGTACTAACAAGGTCGAGAGTTTGTATAGCCACAATAAACTATTGCTTTAGTAGTATCAATTTGTTTTTCTACGCGTTTCAAACAATGTTGGGAGTTAAAGGTATTGCAAATACACTACTGTGGCTTACAAAGTCTGTCTGACATATCTCTGACTCTTGTCCCGCTTAATGAGCCTTATACAAGTCCTAAGTTCGAAATTAGACCATTCATTGATGGTGTGCTTCCTAATCTGGTGGGTCGTATAGCGTGGAAAATATGGTAGTCACCTACTGCTCTAGCAAAAGGAAATGTGAAAGCTGTGATTTATTGTAATACTTGGTCTTCTGTAGAAAGGCATAAGAGCACTTCTCTTTTCATGTTGCACAAACAAAAGTAAGGTTTTTATGGAGGGAAAATAAACTGAATCCACTGCCACTTATTATAACTACACCTGGAAACAAGTAGCTCAGCTTACTTTCACAGGCAAAAATGCATTTAAACTGACAAAATTGGCAAAACGAAGAAAACCCTTCAACATAGACCCTTGAGAACACAAACATATGCTTTGGGGAACAAAGCAACAAACAACTATCAGAGTATCCCTGATGTCAGAGTCACTGATTGTCTCCCCTTTTTATATTATGGTTAAATGCAAACCATAACATTATTCTTCAGGTATAAATTATCCAGGTGAAAATTAGACATTTTCAGTCGACCAAAAAAAAAAAAAAAAAACCTGTTTCAATGTCAAATGTATGGAAAACTCATATCAACAAGTAATGTTTAAACAAAAACTATAGTATAATCAATGCATATATGTGGCAACAAAGTCTCATTTTATTTCAAGTTAATAATTAATGTGTCAAACCTCTTTTGGGCAATCTTTTACAATACCAAGGTAAAACAACCTTCAAATTTAGGAAGGCTCACAATCCCATAAGGTCAATTTGTAACTGGCACTACATTTCACCATCTCATTTTTTCTAGCTCTTCAGGTTCCTTTGTCTGGTGATAGTCAACCTTTGTCACCGTGGTATTTGTTTGCCCAACACTACTACATCCATGTAGGTTGATAATAGAAGGCCATGTCTTTTGAAACTCAACCGAAAATTTTGCAATTATGCTTCTATATACCGTGGCAGCAACTTGGTTTATTTAGCAAGTGCAGATTATTTTCCTGAATATTCTTAAGGGCATATTCAAAGAACATTTCAACTGAGATCGAGCCTAGAAAGGGCCCAGCCTCAATGAGTCTGTGTTTAGGGCTCATTTCTGTCCTTCGGTGCCCCCTATCCAGTTCAATCCCTTTCGCTTGTTCTCTTCTCGTTTCTGCTTATTTTCTAGCCATCTTTCTGACATAACGATGAGTCTTTGCCATTTCTTCTTGGACATTGATTCTGATGCTTTCTGATCCAAAGCCTTTTTTTCCAATTGCACAGCCTGAGGGAGCTGGACACTAGAAGTTTCTGTTGACAGTCTGGATCCTGGTCTTCGGCCTTCTCAACCAAAAGTTTTGGCTGTTCATTGCTTGAAGACTTCCTTCTGCTATTGCATTACTGCTTTACCCTATTACTGCCAATCTCACCTCCAGATTGCATCAAGCATCTATCTAAAATTGTTCCCGTTTGTGTGAATGACTCATGCCTCATTCAAGGCATACAGCTCGATAGAATTCCTGTAGAGATGGCCAATGCTAGTTCCTCAGTTAGTATCCATACCACGGATTTGTCTGGCTCCCAGTGCAATAGCATTTGTGGTGTACCTCATCAATCTTGTAGTTGTGATAGCATGTACTTTACTAAACTCCTTAATCTTAATGACCTATAAAGGTCAGTGGATCTCAACACAGACTAAGACCAAAATATACACAGCTGGTGAAAAATTTGTCCCAGGGGGAACAACATCCTACATTATGTACCAGCACTATCTGTTGATTGTAAATTACTGAAACATCATCTAACTAATCGTTGTTTCCACATAACTAAACACTGACATTCTGTACATCCAGCCAGTGTCACGTCTGTGGAAAAAAGCAGGAGGAAGACGGCGCCTCCCCCCCAAAAAAGCTTTGAAAGTTGATAAAGATCTATGGTGGGAAAGAGCAGCAGAAGGTGGGAGTGCAGAGGCAGCAAGGACTGAGTGGAGAGGCGCATAAATGCTGAGTCAGCAAAACAGCTTCTCTCCAACCCCTCTTGAAAAAGCATGAAAAGCATAATGTGAGATGTATAAAAGGCCAAGGAGAGCTGAAAATGAAACAAGACAAGAAAATAGGAGCAGGGAAGAAAAACAAGCATGGCAGAGGAGATGGGGGTAAGTGCATCAGAGAGGGAGATGTGCCGTGAATGCAAAGCAGACGTGTTTAGACCTTCATTTTACTAAAATTGAAAACCACAGAGAATATGTTAGGTCTCTCAGTTTGCCAGAGAGTTTATTAATCTTGTTTTTGCACGTGGGAAAAGGCAACCACAACAGTCCTGTTGTTCTAGCCGTCCAAAGCCACTTGCCAAAGATAAACATTAGCTGCGACCTTGATGTGATGTCCCAATCAAGGTCAAACACACTGGATATAAAAAGTTAAATGGAACGCATTTAAAAGGTTAGTGTCTACCCCAAGGACAATTGAGAATCAAGGAGATACTCTTATCATTTCACTACTTACTGATCTAAATAATAGACTAAGTAGGTACTCACTCAATTATGTAGGACTTTTTATCTCCCAGCCAAACTGCTACAATCCAAAAGAAAAAAAACAGTGTTAGTTTGACCAAATTTTCAACTCCATTTCTTTAGTTTGGAGTTTTTGATTTAACAGGTTTGTTGGACAAAGTTTCTCGGAGTTAATTTAGCTCATAGTGTTTACTTGGAAACCCCTTAAAAAAGAATACCGTATATTCCACACTACAAGGCGCACTTAAAAGCCTCAAAAAAAAAAAAAAAAAGGGCCTTACATATGGAATAATCCTAGTTGTGCTTACTGGTATTGTTAACAATTAGGAGATGAACACAACACTATTTTTTTTTTTCTTTACGTCACAAACAAGGTTTGGTGTTATTGTTATTACAATACGTCTTTCTGTTTTTGGAAAAACCAAGATGACAAACTTAAATAAGAAAAACTCAAAAAAAATAAAAAAGCAAAACCATTAAATGAACTAATCATTTCCAAGTATTAAGATTGTTGAAAATGTAAATCAAGTATAATTTTTGTAATTTCATATGAAGACCATGGCAGCTTGACTCCATACTTGATCCTTAATGGTCGCCAATCTGAGGGTGAAAATACATCAACCTTAAATTTGATCCGCTTGGCTCTTCCAGTTGTGAGAAATTGCCTAAGTACAGATAATTCAGACAAGTCCAGATTTAGAAAAGATTATAGACCTTTTTGTTAGCACTTGCCTTGATTGCTGTAACACGCTTTACCTCGGGATCAGCTGGGCTTCCCTCACTCAGATTGCCCAACATGCAGCTGCTCAGCTTTTAACTCAATCACACAGACGACAGACACATCACTCTGGTTCTGGCCGGCCTTCACGGCCAACCTTTGCTCTGCAGAGTGAACCTTTGTAATTGTGGCTCCTGATATAGCAAATGATTACTTTCCAAATAAGAAAGCAATTTTACTATCCAACTGAAAAAAATGTTTTTCGTCCGACATTTACCACTTGGAATTTTGTGGCATTTGCTAATTTTACGTTACAAGTCATATCTTTTTCCAATAATTGCTTTGAAATAACGTAATGCATGTAATAAATATATGTAATAAAGAAGCCACGGCACACATGTTTCACTGTGGCTGTAGTTATAAAGACAAAAATAAATTCCTGAGGGACTGTAATTACATTTTTTTCTTTTAAATGTATGAACCTGTTTAGAAATGAGTTGGTTTGATTAATTCTCATTCATAACATCCTCATCTTAAACGGCACTTATCGGCTGGGTACAGGATCATTAGGTATTCAAAGTAAGTGCTGGATGAAGGACAAGAGCAAGGACAAAGCTGCTGTCAGGCTGCAGTTGAAATACATTTTAAAGCTTCTTATGTCATTTAATAAAAGAGCCTCCCATTTCAAATGTAGAAATAAGTAAAACGTTTCAAAAGGTGTAGCCACAGGGGGTCCCGGAGTTTCTCTTTCACCTTTCGAGTGAATTTAGTTTACAGCTTTGACGACACTTATGTCCATCACCAATGGCTTGGGGGCGTTACAATGGTGCACCATCATTATAGGACCTCTAATAGATGCTGGCACAGCATACGCCACACTGAGAACATTTTATTCCGAATCATGCACCACGCAGAAAACATCCAATTGTGATCAGGCTGTAAGACGTCCCCTAATTACACTGATCTGCAGATATACTTGCTTACTTAGCTACTTGCACAGTCATGTCAGGACACCCACGAAGACCACATTATGTATACAAAGGCAGATTGCTTATTCTACTTCACTGGATTAAACAAAAGCAAATATTTTCTGCTTATTCTGCAGTCTGCATCAAACAAGCCTTTGGTCATTTCTAGTTTTGTTTTAGTTTTCATCTTGACCTTCAGTTCTCTCCGACTCTTACAGCTTTAGGGCTTCCCTGTTCGACTAAGCGCATTCGACACAGAACGCTGTTCCTGCTGAGGACATTTTCGGATGCCATCATAGGGGAGATTAAAGTGCCAGTTGGTTCAATCCGTCACCTCTGGAGCTTTTTTGATCCGCTTGTGAGAATTGGCAATTCAGTATGCATTTGCCGTCTTTTTTTTTTTTTCATATAGAAGTCTTCGAGCTTTAAAATATTGTTAAAGAAATTAATATAACTTAATTTAAACTTATTTTACTAAGAAATTGAATCTCAATATGACACATTTTTTTTACTCATTGGTCCTTTGAAGAAAGATTTGCAATTATATAGATATATTCTCTAGAATAACTATCAGTCCCCCATTCAGTTAAAGCTGTTCTCTAGCTAGTAACACGAAACAAAGTGCGCCAAATTAATAATTAGAAATGAAAACATAAATTAATAGACAAAAAAAAAGGGATTATAACATAGCTGCCTTCCTACTGTTGAGTGTAGCCACTCTGAACTTAAAAGTTGACCTGTTTGTTTTCCTTCCTGGTATAATGGTTACTAAGCCTTTCAATATGTATATTGGTTATTACTGAGTTATTACTAACCAGTTTTACAGTTGAAGCCACTTTCCTACAAGTGGAAAAACAGCTCATCCAAACAATAAATGAAGCTCAGGGCCCCAGACTCAGAAGTAAATGTTACTTTTAAATACAATTTCTGCTCCTGCAGCAATCACACGACTGTTCATATGCTATATGAGACAATGCCTTGAATGTGCTACAGGATCTACTGTGGATTTGTTTTTGTTTTTTTTGTTGTTTTTTTTCCCTCTTAGCCACGTTAATCACTATATCTCTTGGAGTGCAGCCAAGCCAGGAAACTGAACTTTGGGATCTGTTTTTTGTTTCTTTCCAAAAATACAAGCTTAGACTCTGTCTCTCTTGCTTTTTATGCAATCATTAAGTATTCATCTGCCAATCAATTAAGCTAAAACTGCTCTTTTGAAATGAAAATAGAAAATTCAAAATACTTGTAGGTGGAGAATGAGGAGACTAGTTGAAATTGTAAAAACCGAATGGCATCATATAAAAGATAAAAAGGGGGTTTCAGATACAAACTTCTTAAGGACTCAGAAACAAATTTGCCTCCTGTGCATGAATAATTGATGTCAGAAATGTGAGACATATGCATTCAAATAGCTTCATGTATTAACTATTAAAAGTGGTGGAAAGAAACCCACGTCATAAGGAAGTGACTGTCAAATTAATATTTCATATATTCAACTCTGCAAAACCAGGATACAATGGGAAAGTGATTGGAAGGGTTTTGCGAGGTACACAGGCCAGTGAAGGAACTCAGGGACAACAAGAAATTCCTCACAAAGCTCACTTTTCTAAAAAAAAAAAACTGTCCCCAAGCAATCAGGTGCACTGTACAATAGTTCCCTCAGGCCTTTTTGATTTTCGCTCTGGACTGGACACAAATATATGCTCACCTTTGCTCTTTGACTAACACAAGACAGGAAACCCAATATTAATAGCACTTAAATAGAGAATCGTAGTGAACCGGCACTTAGAGCTGCGTGCAAATACAAGCACAGAGGACAGCATGGTATTTACGCAGTGGGAAAGGTGTCCTTCAACCACAAGGTTCAGGTTTAAGGTTTCCTGTGTTGGTGACCATCTGTCATAGCAGAGTCTGGACAAAAATCCCTAACTGCCACGGATTCATCAATCTGTGTATTTCAGCAGGACAAGCACAGCAATGATGGGGGTTATTTATCTGCCTTATATACAGAACTTTATTATTTTGAAATCGTTCACAAATGTTATAAATCAACTAGGGACAACAGACCAGACCACAAAAAGCAGCTCATAACGCCACACTACGATGAAAATTGTATTTTTTGTATTTTTAGCATGTTCTTATGGCATTTTCTCGTAATGGAGGAAAATGTGGTTTCAAATTGTGTTTCTAAATATTTCTTTATTGTTGTGAATCATGAGCAAATGAAAAAAAAAAGGCCATTTCAAAAAGGATTGAATTTGTGATGGAGCCAAAAGCTGCCTGATCTGCTCCATGTCGATGCATCCACTTGTAGATGACTAGATCCATGTATGTCTTGGTTTTCCTCGTCCGAGCTGGCATCTGGCTCAACACTTTACGGCTAGATAGCTCCAAAATTGCACGCCATTTTTGTTGCACCGGGGAGGGGTTACTACACCCCAACAGTTCCAGCCACAAATTTGAGCTGCATTTCTGAATAACTACTGTTGCTCTGCAAAAACTACGTCTTAGAAAATGACAGTTTTTTGTATTATTATTTTGGCTAAAAACCACATTATTATTATGAAAGGACCTCTGGAAACACTTTGAAAATAGGTCGAAAGATGGTTGGAGTGGGACTTTAAGTTGAAGTAATGACAGTTCTGCATCAGTTCTCACATTTTTAGTTATAGCTCCACTCCTTGACCCCAAGTTTAAAAGCTCTTATTGGCTTTTATTAAACTAAAGTTATTAAGGATTTAAATGATTAATTAAATAGATCTGAGCTTAGAAAAAAAATGAAAGCAATTCAAATCAGTAGACTAACTTTCCTTTAAAGAAAGCTAATTTTTCTCCAACTGGTTCTTAAGTTGCATTCACAACGAACGCAATACGTGCAGCAGAGGCGGCCAGTTTCAATGTTAAGTCAATGGTACAGACGTGAACTCAGGTCCTGGAGAGTGATTTGAGCGACAGGCGTGGCACAAAGGACTGTTATCGCGTGATATGAGCTGCGCGCTTTGGACGGCGGGCCAGAGTAAAAGAAAAAAAAAAAAAAGAACTCTGTGGAGGTCGTCACGTTGCGTCAACCAATCAGGGACTCAACTTTGGGAACGTGACATTTTCAGTGACAGCGGGCAAAAACCACATCCAATATGGTGGATTGATCCATAGTTCTCTCGAACATCCATTCATTTTCTTAACCCGCAGTATCCCCTTCAGGGCCGTGGAGTTTCCGGAGCCCGACCCGGCTACTGTTGCGTGAAGCCAGGTACACCCTAGGCCGTCTGTTGTAGGCCTCACGCCAACTGCCTGGAGGCGAGCTGACAGAGATCAGCAGCGGGATGAAGAGGCAGTCTTCATCCTTTCACCAAAGCCTCATGAACTTAACGTTTTTTTTAAATTATTATTTTCATCAGAACAATGATAAAAAAGGTCCCCTAATTTCATTCTTGTTTTTATTTTTGCCCTCTCGGGTTAATGCGGGTCAGCAATCCTTCAAACTCGGTCAGAGAGAGATGGAAAGACTGCGGAAGAGGCCATCAGTCAGACGCAGTGGAAGTGAAGCTCACTATAGTGGGAGAATCTCTGAATGATGTCATGAACCCAAACATGGAGCGGTGATTACCAATGCTTTTGTAGAGCTCTTCAAAATAAATAAACCTGATCTCTAAACACCATTGGTGTCTCACATGAATTGTAAATGAGATAAACACAGACACAGCTCCATGTAGCAGTCAGGCTAAAAACATTAGCTGGTAGCTTCTCCCACACACGGCTAGCAGAGAATTCACCGCGCGACAAATGAGAGCCTGCCGACGCAAACTTGCCACGTGAATCGCGTTGGTGTGAATGCAGCTTTGGATACACAAAACACTAACCTTCACAATAAAAGTTCCTTTTTTCAGCTAAAATCACTACTTATGTGATGATTATCCAGTTTTTTGGCCAAAATTTAAAAAAACTGCATTTTTTTTTAATTTTCATATTTTCCATTTCACAACTACAATCTTTTTCCAACAGTTTTTCTCCATGCATGTCCTGAATAATCAGAAATGTTGAAAAAACAAAACAAAAAGACAGGATTTTCATAGGAGTGGGTCTTTAAGGAATCATTCAAGTTTCAATGAAAATCCAAAAAACTGATCAATCAATAGATGCTTTTGCTCATTTATTCTTTAATTTCTTTTCTAGCATAAAATGATGCATTTGTATAAGCTCTGTGTTAATTAACTCATGCTACCAAGAAAAATTATGCAAATCATGGGAACTTGAACAGAAATACAATTCTATGTGCAGCATGCATAGAATTATATATAAGCCGTATGAGTCACAAACCCATCTGTGCAACATAAATATGTATTTATTTGGCTCTTGCATAAAAGCTAAGCTGATTTTGTTCACTTTCTTCCTATCATTAGAAATGATGACAAACCGTTCAGTAGAGAAAGGATGGTGAACAGAAAAAGCCCCGACAAAGACGTCATTCATCAGACAGGGTTTAAAGCCAGTGCGGATTACAACAAATGCAGTTACATAAGTCAAGAAGATTTTCCCTGCTTGTAAATGTGCGTCTGTAATGTTTGTAGACAAGTGTCACGCATTGTGAAGTTCACCAGGTCAGGATCTTTTTCCTGTCCTCAGTGGTGTTGAGCAAAAATGTCTTTAATGTGTGGGAGAGGAAAAAAAAAAAAAAAAGAGGAAAAAATAAGTTAAAAAAAAAAAAAGAAAAAAAAGAAGTAAAAAGACACATCCTCTCCGCTCTGCTGCTAATCCCTTCTGTCGCCTCTCCGCTTTTCTGGCTTGTAGAATCTCTGTCATTTTTTATCTGCATCGCCTCCCTGTCTGATCCATCTTTCTTCTTACTTCCTCTGCCGCTCTTTCGGGCTTCCTGCTGTGCAGTCGACATGGGTTTGTGATGATATTCAGAACACACCTGCAAGTACACTAGGACTCTAGCTGCACGTTTGGTAGCTCCATGCATGACCAGAAAAGTGGGAACATCTACGCCTTGGCATCACTGGGATTCATTACTTTGGAACTGAAACAAAAGGTGTTTGAGAGCATTTACAGCCAAACGCATTTCTTTTTCCGATTCGATTTTTTGTCAACTTGGCCAACAGAATGACAAACTGCCTTTAATGAATTCATTTACATGTACTTTGCCTCCTAAGCAGTGTTGTGTGAGGACATTAACCGGAAAGATTCTTGAACCATAAAAATTCGTGTTGACAATGAGAAAATGTGTTTGAAAAGTACCCATCTTTTAATCTGAAGAACCAGTGTCTAAACTTAGGTCATCAAGATGTAGCAAAAAATATACATTTTGAGAAAAAAAAATCTAATCAAAAATTATTTTTAAATAGAAATGTTTCTCTTCTGGCGAACAACTCTCAATTCCTGCATATTGAAGGTCAGATTTCCAATATTGCATTTCCAACATTATAGGGCGCACCAGATTATAAGGCGCACTGCCAATAAATGGTCTATTTTTGAACTTGTGTCATATACTGAAGGCATGTTAAGTAAGACAGAAGAGTCAGGGTTAAGTCCTTCAGTCAGTCAGACTTTAATTACGTTCACAGTAACTTTAGAACTTGTTTTGTGACACACTACACAATAGAATATTTAGAATACCTGTAAAAAAAAAAACAGAAAAAACAGACTAATACCACAAAAAAAAAAGTTACTATGACTACGCCAACTCCCAACCTTGTTATTAACACATAAAAAAACAGTCAGACACTGCTACACGTTAGCTGCATTAGCGTATTTACAAAACAAACTGTCATTTTAACAGAGTGCCATATACCTCACAAAATCACTTTAAAAACAGTAAGCACAACCAGATTCAATCAACATATAAGGCAGTCCGAATCATAAGGTGCATTTATGTTTTTTATAAAATTAAGGGGATTAATTGAGCCTTACAGTATGGGAAATACGGCAAGCTTCCAAAGTTTACAAAACTCTTCCTATGGGTTTGCTAATCTTTACCTGCTGGTGTTTGTCATTCCGTAGACAAAGATAGCAACATAAGAAACATTAGCTGCATTAGCGTATTCACAATACCTAAAACTTCTTGTTTGCACAACATAGACAGATACTGCTTTGAAACAGTTGCCTCCCTCCAACCTCAGATGACCTAGTCTCATTTTGACACGCTTCTTTGTGAAGTACAGTCAGCATCTGTATTATCCCAGGTCTTTGAACTGACAGAGGTCAAGAAGCTCATGTATGTGTCTGTAAAAACTGTGCTTTAAGGGCTGTTTCAAAGACATTTTTAGAGACATAACAGTAATAAATAGTAATGATAAGAATAATAGTTGTTTCACATCCCATTTCTAAAAAAAGTATTTAAACCAGTCAGCAGTGGATGCAATTTATTTTTTCATGGTCAAAACTTTTGCTGTGAAACTTTTGCTTGTTCATCCTAGTTCACGGAGAGGCAAAAATCCTATTAGCTCATTTCTTAACCGTGAATTGTTTTCATAATACCTTCCCAGAAGTCTGCTTCATATGCTTTTTGAAATTAGAATATGTACAGGGATGAGTTTCAAATACAACACCAATTTCAATTATGAAAGAAGAAACTTAGATTTAAGCACCAATAGTAGGTATTCCTGTTGTCTAAATAATTTATTTGTTTTCAGCAAATAGTAGTTTTACTAAATAATAAAGTTGCTATAATCCTAAAGAATCAAAACCTAGTCAATAATACAGCACAGTGAGCCGTACAAAGCCGCATTTGTCATGATTTGTCTATAAGAGTGTTTTAATTCAATCTTCCGCAGACTTTAGTGCACCCATTAGCAGTGAAACTTTCCATGGAAGACAGATGAAGCTTTATGATCACTTTTTTTTTAATGCACACACATCTGCTTCTGTAATATTGATAAGTTGGTTTGTTTTCCTAATACGCTTTTTAAAATTTTGTTCAAGCACTCCAACATTTTGTCGCATTCATTTCTTTTGATAATTTTGTTGATGAGTAAAACTATGTACCAGACAGCACCGTGTTTGATTTCCTGCTCATATACAGGAACTGTGCTCTGTTCTTTCAGTAAGCAGAAATATATCATGTTATAAAAACTGGTGGGGGCCAAACTTAATTTTGGCTCGGTTGCCATATGTTCCTGCCAACATGGAATGATCTTCCTTTTTGGTTTTCATTTAATACCATAAATAATACTGTACACAAAGTCATATTCAAATATACAATAATTCCCCCCATTTACGTATTCTGTCACATTAGATTTATACATGCTGAGAATGATAAATAAATTAAAAATTAAAGACTAAATAGTGTCATTATTTTTTTTTTTTTATTGTATTACACATTTGTGTTTTTTAAGATTTTAAGAAGTAGTCAGTTAAAAGGGTTGCCCTTTATCTTAATCCTTTTGCACCTTAATTTTGGTATGGTTGGATCAGATTTTATTCTAATTAAAAAAAACAAAATCGGTTTTCTAAAGACGTAAAAGTTCATATATCTTCTAATCAGGCCCGGCCCTGGGCTGCATGGCGCCCTAGGCAAAAAGGGATTTTGGCCAAGTGTCAAACTCAACACAGAACTTTTCAAATTGACCAGCTGGTTTCTGAAACATTTTTTTTTTCCCCAAAATAAAAGGATGTTGCCATCAGCCATTCGTTGACTGTGTCTGAAGAAACAAGATTTATAAACTTCAGTTAAAGTATAAGGTAAACAGGCTTGATAATTTCTCTCATTAACGCGGTTGGTACAGTCAAGCAAGAAAAAGGAGGCAGATCTTAAAGAGGAAAGTTTTTAAAAAAAAAAAAAAAACACCTACGGAGAAATAAAAATTCCGAAAGCATTTTTACTTGAAAAGTCAGATTAATTATACCAGGATGCAAGAAATAATATCCAAAATAAACTTGTACAAAATGTGTACTATGTAAGGGATAGTGCCCAATGCAGAAGTGTGAACACGTCCAACATCTGCTTCTGCAAAGACCATTAATTTCTGATAATGGGCACCTCAAATGGCATTATCCTGCTTTTTCTAAGGTCACTTACAAAAGAAATACTCTTTAAATTAATTATTCATATGTTAACCTTGTTATTTTTTTACATTTAAATCATTCTCACAAGAAGCAAACTATTTGCTTGGTGGTGTGACGTGCTGTCATGGTATCAGCTACCAAGCCTGCACCAATCTCGCTCTGCTGCAGCTTGTGTATGAAGAATGATCAGCAGAGGAAAGCAGAAGATTAACCAAGAGTCATGTTAAGTGGGAAGAGGGAAGAGGAAGAGGGAAAGTTTACCTCTTACTGCTTGTTTTTGTCCAGATGAAGAAGCAATTCCACAGATCAATTTCCTAGATCACTTTTATTATTAGAAATATCATAGGACAGACAACAAACTAAAATTAAATGCAAGATTTCCTTAGATTGCAATATTTATTAGAGAACCTGGAATGTCCATCAGAGACCTATTTAAAAGACAGATCTTTTCTACAGTTTTTGTGTCTTAATAGACTGGGGAATAACGTATATTCAACTATTTTCTAAGTTTCTGTGGTTCTGGTCAACAAGTGCAAAATTACAGAAGAATTCAGGCTATTTAACTGGAACTTCTTTTTAAGTGTCCATTATTACTTTTTATAGACATCCTGCAGCCAATCAGAATAGAATATTCACCAAAACCATGGAGACATTTTTATTAAATACTACGAATAATGTGTTGGTTCTAGAACGCATTTTAAATGTATGATACCCTCAGAACTTTCTGTCACCTTTTCATATTTTTGCGAGATTCCGTATGGGTAACTCAGTATGCCAAGAACATGCCACCACTTCAAAAGGAAAAGCATGCAAACACACATTAAATAAATGTACACACAACACATCCTGCCACAATGGCCTCAGCCATTAAAAATGCAGGGCACTGCAGCAACAAATTCTGAAAATGAGAATCAGGGCCAGCTGTTTATCTGAGCACCGAGAACTGCCAAAGGGAGATGCAAAACACAATCATAAAGGAACATTTCAAGTCGCACGTTATCTGACATTTAACTATTTCAAAGCACGTCACCTCTCCAGACTCCCATGTTTTCAGATCTGCAACACCAGCGATGATTAATGCGCTCGCCATTGTCTTCCCTGACCATGTTATCAGAATCAATCAACGCCCGCTTGTGATGTGACAGCAAAAGTGTTGCCAAGCACCAGACAGGAAGAGAAATCAGGCCAACAGGCCCTAATCGAGGCTTAATAGGGCCTAGTGGAACGGGTGCCTGAGACCTCTCACACTGAATGTTCATCTTTCGCTCCAACCGCTGTCTGGAGGACGGCACAGACTCCTAGCTTATCCAACAGATTAGCTGCTTCATCACTGAAAAAAAGTGTTGATGCAAAAGCTGCAAGGTAGTTTTTCCTTCACTGAGCATACAGATGATGCTCCGTTTCTGCAATAGTAACAACTTTCACTGGTTTGTGCTTAAACTCCCACTCCAGTCATTTTTTTTTATCCATTTTAAAAGCGTTCCTAGTGGGCTTTATATGACTATGCAGTTGTAAGCAAAAAAAAAAAAAAGATGTTTTCTAGAACTTCGTTTCTACAAAGTGACAGGCAGATTAGAAATTCACCTTTAACTGTGCAGAGTAAGTCTGCGAGGAAAAGGAAGCCATACATGGATCTAGGCGTCTACAAGTGGATGCATCAGAAGGGGGAGCAGAGCACAGAGCTTGTGGCCGTCCTATTGTAGCTCCTACATCACTGATACGAGTTCTTTTCAAAGGCTTTTTTTCTGCTTCTGATTGACAATATTTGAATAAAGAAACACTCAGAAATGCTATTTCTTTATACATGTCCTCCATCATCAGAAAAATGCCACAAGAACATGTTAAAAACACCAAAAACATGATTTTTCATTGGAGTGGGTCGTTAGACGACGGATCGACTAGCCAGGTAAGAGCCAAATATTGCAATTTCAGTCTGTGCAAACCCCACCCACACGCCCAAAGCTGACTCACTGAACTTAATGGCCGCAACCACAATGGCTCCATAACACATATGCAGACACTCCCACACTTCATCTCATTTTCTTTTCTACTCTAAACTTAGCTTAGCTTTCAGTCAGGGGCACCTCATCCTTTCCGTCTTGTTGCTCATGTTCCCTTTTCTCTGCAGGAGTTTAGCTCTGCTTCGGCAGCAATGAATGTTAAACCAAGGTCACATCTGCTGCATGTCGAGGATTTGCATCTGTACAGATTTGCACAACGCCAATGCTCTTCTAGCTGTCTCCTGTGTCGTGAAAAATCACAGTACATCTCCCCAGCGAACAGCTTTTTTCTTAACAAAGAAGAAAAAAAGAATTAAAAAGAAAAAATAGAATCTTACAGTTTGCCCACTGAGCAAACAGACAGTTTATAACCTGTGGCTCCCTTGATTTCCCGGAGCCATGAGAGGTTTACGTCAACCATCTTCTCACGTTTAACAATACAACATAATCGCCATCACTCACTGCACAGTCAGTGGACAGTTTCAGTGCACACACGGATGCTCGTGATGGACGCAGACTCTTACGCACTCAAATATAAATGTATACCATAAAGATCGGGAGCTACAGAGGTGGGGGGGAAGGGTTTTTTGCATGACAGCCATATGGCAAGGCATTAGGTCCTCATGCCCTGAGAGACATTTGTCGACTTTCCTGCAGGCTCTCGCCACTAAAGCGGACTGAAAAAGCAGCAGCAGGAAAACAGATACCAGGTTTATCAGAAGACCTGGACAGAATCCGAGTCTCAGATGACCACAGGGGCTAAGTTCTTTAGCAAAAACAGAGTGACAGCAGCAAAGCTTAAATGAGAGCAGAAATGCACAGAACATCCTTTTGAGAGGAGAAAAGCTCTGTGTGTTCAAGCTTCTGTTGCCAGCAAGAGCTTCAAGTACAGAAACTCTGCAAAACAACGAGCTGTCAGCTGAGAGAGAAAGAAGACGGAATAGGTGCAATGTGTCAGTGTCATAAACCAAATTTCAGCCAAGCGGAATGGTTTATGCGACCAGCACAAGACGTAAAAATGTTTGCAGACTACAAACCGTCCTCACTCCCTGCCGAGAGAAACTCGATAAACAATTCTAACTAAACTCAAAGCAAAAGCTGGTTGCTGAAATGCAAACAGCAATTTTGGCAGCAAATGCAGTGAATAGCAGCCCAGTTTGCAGTTAGATGCTGTTATAGAGCAGGCCTGTTAGCGAAAGACGACAGAAGCTCTAATATCGCCAAGCTGGAGATACTTTTAGTTGAGTGTGAAGTAACTAGCATTTAGCAAGGGAAGACCATGAACCAAGAGATTTATATTTAAAATGTACAACAATAGAGCTGAAGCACATCATCATGAGATCACATACTTTTACTGAGGCATCTGATGCTTGTTTTTTTATAATTTGAATAAGTTGCACTACAGAAAAAAAACATAATGGAAAAGAAGGATTAGCAAGAACATGAGTAATAGTTGTTTTTTTTTTTTTCTCTGTAGAAGTCTATGGGATTTTGACTTCTTGGAACCAGCTATTACTTCCTGTTTGGAACACTGGGGGGGGGGGGGTGTCACTCATTCCAGTTCTCATATACAGTCAATGATGAAAACTAATTTCTCCTACTTTGAAAATTTGGGAATGTATTGTGCGGTCGTAAATGTATTCTTAATGAATTGTGTGTGCAGCCATTTGTGCCACTCTGCAAAGGATTTTTAACCCTTTAACACCAGCAGTTTAGTTCTGGTGTTTGCATTCTTGTGACTACCATAACACTAACAGTTAACACAAGTAACGTAATTAGAGCAGGTTCTGAAGCGGAGAAAAGAAGCTTTGCACTGAAACGAAACACTTACAGTAGTAGTGAACTTTCCTGTAACTCTTCAACCATGAAGACTAAAAGTCGCCTTTGGATCTTCGTTCACATTCACACCTCACTTTTTGCTGTAATGTTCTGCTAATCAGCTGCGTTATTTTTGCTTAACAAATCTGTTAAAGCAAAAACCTGTCGTTCTTAAACATTTAAAAATTCACGAGTGGTCACAAAAGTTCGTTGTTTTAAAATAAAGGCGCACAGAGTTCTAAAAGCCATTTAAGGAAAATAGATCATTTTTGTTAAATTTTCTCAGAAAATATTAAATCTAATAAAAGATTACCGGAACTTTTTTGTTTTTTAACTATGTTGACATTCCTTAATAAATCAACAATTCTTTCATTTAGGATATCATTTTAACATTTCATTTCTACGAATATGTCAAAGATGTAAAAAGAGAACAGTTGAAAACTTTGTGGAGTTTCATAAATCACTGGCATTAACTCTAAACTGATATGTTCTTCTCTCACATCCACATATCTCTGTTAAGTGTATAGTCTGATTCTGCAATGGACTGTTAAAAGTTCAGACAGCCCCGGTATGCTATTATAAAGGCAGAAGGTTGTCTGTTTCTAGGATCACAATGTCCTTTTCGTTGTAAATGCTGCAATCACAGAATGTTCTAGGTGCATCCATTTACTCTCATGCATTGCAGATCATGGTTAGGCTTCATTCGTAATCCTTATTGTCTTTTATCTGCAGAACCTATTGTCCTTTTCCTTGAGAAACAATCAGGGTACTAATTAATCAAAATGATAATATATAAATATAAAGACATATTTTCCCCCCAAATATAGAAATGTTTTGTTTGTTGTGTATTTGTTTTCATAATATGAAACTATGGAATGCTCAAAGCTTGCTGAACAAATTACTTAAAGAAGTAATTAATTAAGAAACAAATGCATAATTGGCTCCTGATCTTGTAAAAGTCTCTCATTTCTTGAATTCTTTTATTTTTGCAACATCATTTTCATTGGGCGACTATCCATCTTTTCTTCCAAATAAAAACGTTATCCTTTTAGTGATGTTAGTGCAAAAATAATGGTGAAAAGATAAAGACAAATCCTGGAAATTTGTTGGAAACATTGTAATGGGTTTCTAAAATCCTGCTTGCTCCAAGTCTCAATACCCATAGAGCTTAAGCATCTTTAAACCTTTTCACATGATTGTAAAATCATCTGGAACATTCTCACAGGAACTCCTACAGAGGATGTGATCTCATTAGACACTGACATACCTTAGTGAATTCCCATGTGCAGTAAAAACAAAAATGAAGAATTACTCTTACTGTTTTGCAGTAAAGATTATTTTTGCTCTTTAGCTGTAATATTTTATTCATACCTGTTGTGGTATAGTATAAAAGGACGCAAAATTAAAATGTCAAAAAAAACAAAAAAAAAACACCTAGGAAGCTTAGAACCATCATAAAGTCATGAAACGTCAAATAAAAAAATAAAAACGTGAAATCTTATTGATAACAGACAAAAGCCTTAAAAACCTGTTGGAGGCTATGAAAGATGATTAGATGTAGGGAGAAAGAAAATGTCCATAAGTGCACAATCAGAAAATCTCATTAAGAAGAGATTATACTAATCTGAAACTATTAAAATCCCCCCCAAAAATGTAAGATTAGAAAAAGAAAACAGAAGTTAAAGAAAGTAATTATTTCAGCAGTGTTTTCGGCCCTTGGAGACAGGTAGGTCACATGAAAGGCGGGGAGAAAAACGAGACGGCAAAATGTTTGTGCTTGGCAGCATTCTGTGAGCCAGTCCCCATACAAGCTCCACAGGGACTGTGGCAACCTGACAGCAGGAGTTTGACTCAACTCTGTTACTCTTTCTGCCACACCTGACACCCCTTTTGAATCCGACCACAGTTTCTGCCACCAGATTGCCACAGTTTTGCAGCGCTAAAGGTCTTTTCATTTAAACTGGATAAAAGGTTTTGAAAAAGGTGTTTCCCTGCTGATGTTAATCCAAAAAAAAAAAAAAAAAAAAAAAACACCATTTCTACTCAACCCCTAAAATCCGAAATGAACCAAGTTGTTTCCTGCTGATGCCGCGTGTGATTTGTTAAATGACAGTGATGTTTCAATGAGACTCGCAGCATTTGGACGACCTGACGTTTATATGATCAGACAGACTAAAGCCATCAGTGTGCACCGTCATATGCTGCAGCCTCAACGCTGTTGTCTACCAAGCATAGAAAATGTTTGTTTTGACAGTCCAAGAAAACCACAGTCTAAAGGATCTCTGACGTTGTAAATCTTAGGAGAGTTCAAAGTGTTGAGATGACAAAAGCCTCAGACTTACCAATGAAATCAATGGAAGGCATAGAGTTACCACAGGCCAGAGAAGTCCTGCATGAGAGAGTCTGAATCAATGGCTGTAAACAAATCCGATAAGATGCTTTGGATACTGTAGTTATGCTGAAACTTTGGAACCTCTGTGGTACAAGAGCAGGGCTCCACTTCAATTATGTTCTCTTGACATCAAGAATGCTCAAGATCCGAAACTTTTTCGGAGACAAGAATATTTTAAATATTTAAAGCTTTGAAACAACTTTGAGAAAACATCTTATTCAGAAATATGTCAATGAAATATAAACAGTGACATTCTTTGAAAAGCAGCTAACACTAGAGCAGCGAGCTAACCAGGGGCGGAACTGTGGGGAGGCAAGCAAAAAGCTCTGCCCCCCCACCTTTTGAGTCGGTGTCAGTATCATTATTGGCAAAGATTAAGAAATCATCAATGCAAGCTTCTTTAAGTGTTGCAAAAATAACAATAACATTAAATATTTATTAAATTAACTAAAAAGTAATCTTTTCATTTGGATCTGACTTTAAAACGGAGGGTTTGCAAGGATTTGCAACAATGGAAGGAGCTCAAACTGGCACTAGTTTTTTTTTTTTTTTTTTTTTTAACAATATCTCTGACCACTAGCGCCACACTAGCTACTGATGTAGTAAACAGCTCCATGTGATGCTGTTGATCAAAAGACCACAAATTAGAAATATCTTGCTTCATCAATATAGGAATAAAAAAAAAAAAAAAAAAAACATTCTTATTCTCAGAAATCCAATGTCATGTAGTTCCTTTTGTCCAATTTTTCATGTTTTAGGTCATTTCATCTCAGCGTGCAATAAATAAATAAATGAGAGTCCATTTATTCTCTCGTGTCCACGTGATACCTGTGTGTTTACAATGAACCACTCAAGCGTCGCATCCCGTCTGCTGGGAATAATTAGCGCATGGTTTGGTGACCTCCCCAGCACACGCATGCAAACACACACACATGCACGCACTTCAGCTGAGTTTCTACCTAACGTCACCACTGAGAAATGTATTTTCGTGCTGAATCATGCTTTTCTAAAGTTTTCTGTTCACTCCTCCAATCATGTTTTTACAAAAAATGTCTGTTCACGCACACAGTAGTGTCCGACCCAAAAAGGCCACATGCAACCTCGACATGCACGCGGAAATCTTCACAGGCAAGCAGAGACGAGTGCTAATAAAGTGGACTTAAATGTACACAGAATTATTAAGGAGAAGAACAAATTCAATCGAGCTAAACCCCGATCCCATTTAGTGCTTGTCAAGGCAAGAGGATTTAGGCAGAGTGTCAGGCTGCTGGATTCAGACTAGCTTTTTCTAGCTTATGCAGCAATTTTTTTTATGTCTGAAAACCAATGGAAAAGACAAGACAGAGAAGCTATGGACAGCATAAAAGATGAAATCCTGTTTTTTTACTACTGCAGACACAAAAACATTCAAAAATGGATGCCTTTTGGCTTAAATGTAGTTAAAAACATAAGATTTGTCATTCAGCAAGCCTTAAAAATATTTTAAAATGCATACAGAATTAGCCCAATATTAGGTGATAATATGAAAGCTGGAATTCAAATCAGAAGGCTGCAAAAACAACTGGGAAAAAACTAAGGGTGTATTCATACTGGAAACCTCCCTTCATCTGGGCTGAGCCCGCTTCATTTGGGCCGGATCGAGTCCAGAACCTTGCATTTGGTCTGTGCTCAGACTGAGAGTTTTCTGTTTTGAAACAAATCTTAGAAACAAAACCTCGTGTCTAAAGATTTCTTCAATAGCCAGGAATTATGAGGGCGGGGCAAAGCAACGGACAGGCAGAAATTATGGAAGGAGATGCTTTGCAATGCTTGTCAGAATAGTTCATTCATTCAAACTTATTTTTCTGATCAATTTTGAACATCTGTAATGTCAGGTACAATACTTTTTATTGATATATTGTTGTTTTAATGAGCCTGCAATCGTCAGCCACATTTAAACGAATTGCTTTGCATCGCTGCTCCATAACTGTCCACAGCTTTCTGTTTGTATCATGAAAGCCTGGCTACGGTGGCCGTTTTGGTTCAGTTGTTCCACTCCGAGCACAGGCTATGTTCAGACTGAGGAATTTCAGAGCAGACCAAAGTTTAGTCCAATTGGAAACGAACAGAGACCACCTTGAAAGATGGGTCAGAGAGCGAGTCCTGGTCCCAGACCAGGGTCCACTTGGATGTATTCAGACTGAAACTTTGTTCTGGATTATTGGGGGAAACTAACTCTGGTTCACTTTAAGACAACCAAATGTGTCCAGTCTGAACACACCCTAAATTAGAACTAGAAAATAATTTAAAAGCAATGCAAAAATGCAGGGAAGCCAAATATTTCATTGAACTTATTATTTCTCCAGAAATTATTTAAAAAAACAAAAAGGGCAATAAAAATGAATGTGAGTTGGAGACTTTGTTCTTTAATCACAAACTAAAATATGACAAAAATAAGAATACTCTGAATACATTTTAATACTCTAAATTAAGATGCAAAATGATCCAAAAGTCTTTCAAGAATTAATTTGAAGAAATTCTAAAACTGCTGCTATAAATTTACATTTTTGCAACCGTCTGATCATATCTTCTGGAAACATTTATTTTTGCAGAATTTATTTGGATTTATTCTGCCTAAAAATGAAAAGTTGTTCCCATTTAGCAGCTGGATCCTTGAGCACGAGCTCACTGAGGTTCTCCGGTTACTGCAGGAAAAGCTTGAACAGCAGCACAGATACTGAGTGAATCAGAGGAAAGATTAATGATGAAGATATGTCACAGTCAATCTGAGCTGCGGCGAGAAACGGCACAGAGCCGCTCACTTTCCTACAGTTACTGCAAAGCCTGTGTGCAGACACATGTCATGTGTGCTCCCTTTTTAAACTCTTTTGTGCTCTTTAGGCGTAAATATTTATTTCATATTTACATCTTCTTGTGTGTGTGTGCGCACAAGTGTGTCCGTCCTGAAATAATAGGAGCTCTTGTGAGCCCACATTTAGATGTGTGAGTGCTATGATGTCCCACGTCTGTCAATGAGATAATCTAGCTGAGCAGCGACTCACAATTTGATCTATTGATCTGCGTGCTGCTGGCTCACCGGGAGTCTCTGAGTTATGGTGCTGTCATTTGTGTTGGCCACCACCAGTTAAGAAGTGAGGCCCCGACATTGCTGCACAGAGCTGCAAAACATGCATGCAAGCAAATGAGCACAGATGCACGATAACTGCAGATCACACACCGCGAAACAGGGTAAGGATGAGGTGCAACAGCTTAAAGACACCAATAATAATTGTGTTTTGAACATGTTCTTTTAGCATGTTTCTTATTTTGGAAGAAATATTTTAAAAAATTAAGCTTAAAAATGGATTTCTGAGTATGTCTTTCTTCAAATCGTTGTGAATCATGAGCAGACGAAAAAAAGCTGCTTGACAAAAGACTTTTTTGTGGTGTAGAAAATACGCTGGGTGGACCACAAGCTTCCTGCTCTGACCTCTCATCAGGAGGGAGGGGAAGGAGTGCGGAGTTATCCCGTCTAAAACTCGGAAGCAAATTTCAAATGAAATCCTGCTGCTGCGCAGAAACTATGTCCTAAATAAAAACCAACAACACGGATTATTTTGTATTTTTGCATTATCATAATTAAAAGACTACTGAGAATGCTTTGAAAATAGATAAGAAGATGAGAGTGGATTTTAAGTTTTAACACATTTTTAGCTTTTCTTTTCTTCCAATCAAGACCCAAAGCACAAAAATCTACCTTTGTACGCATCTAAAAGGTTCCGTTTCCCATTTTGAAACAGACAGGAGTGGCTTCATGTAAATGTGAGACGACTGGCTTTTGTTAGGAGATGGTATCTGGATTACCTTGGTTACAGAAAGTCTTTGTTGACGGTAAACCAAAACCTCTTTCACATTAAACTGGTGTGCCCATTTTCCTCTGGAATCAACACGTACACTGGTTGTTTTGAACAACCAACAACTTCATCACTTCTTCCTGAAAACATCTTCAGGTCGTCGTGACGATGAACTATCATCTGATTGCTGCTGACACATCTGCGTTAATGCAAGAAAAGATTTAGCCAACATATACATAGCATTGTTTTACCTTTAAGCAAAGGGAGTGGATTAACTAACCAAGGGGTTTAAGGAGATATTCTAAACCTGTTTAACCATCAAGACTGAAAGAAGCTGCATCTGATTTCTTTTTGTTGTTGTTGCCCTCTAAAATCATAAGAAATGCTGCAGACTCTTCATCTAGCTCTCCAGCTCACCGCATTGCTGCTTATTTTTCCAAGATATGCTGCTAATCCAATGCATAGCTAATGTGAGAAGACTGCTTGTGCAGCAAAAAGCTGTTTTCTATGGGCTCACGGCTTCTTTTTTACTGCAGAGATATTTTTACAGAAAACAATTGAGTGTGTGCGCGTGCTCTTTGGGCATATCTGACTCAGTGCATTACCACACACAGATCAATAAAGATTCTATTCTTGGCCATTACATCTTGAAAAGGGGATAGCCTGCCTCTCTGTGCTCTCCACGGACAATCCTGCTAATCGCTGCCTCCATTCCTTTTCCCCTCCTTCAGACCACAATGAGATATTGTCATCTTCCCAGCTGGACGGTGAAGGCAGAGGCAGATGGAGCGGCGAGCTTCAAACACGGGACAGTTGTGAGTGTAAGGGAGGGGGGACTATAGTGATTGGCTTTGTAGCTAGAGGCATCAAGCACACAGCTCCTGTACTTCCAAGTCCTCCACACTGTTGAGACCCCTGATCTGCCACCGACATGGAGAGAAAGTCCAGCCAAAGTCTTGACAGGGCCAACTGGGCAAGCGCACAAAAAAAATAAAAAAAATCGGAACACTGCAAACCCACGGGATATGGATGTCACCAGAAAAATAAAAACAAAAAACTTCTAATCAAAAACCAACAACTTCCCTCAGACAAAGGCTGCATCTGGCAGCACAGCGACAGAAAAGTGATGAGTCACAAAACAATGGTCGCGTCGCTGTTGCGTACCACGGCAGGCATCATCAGATAAGGAATCATCTTTGACAATACATGGATCATCAAGGGAGGAGGGGGAGCTTCATAGAACACAATGCATTTCATGTTCCACTGACTTTGATGAAATGATCACATCAGCCTCACTCACAATATTTGATTAATCTCAAAGTGACCACTTTTATCCGACAGGAAATCTTCAAAAGGAATGTATTCCGACTCTTGATTGCAGCATCCTCTACTTCAGCAAGTAGGAGATGAAGCCTGATAAGCTTATGTGCCGTTTTCTGAAAAAAGTACAGCTTCTGTACAACGACAGACCACCTCATAACTTCTAATGCAGGCATGTCCAAAGTCCGGAACAGGTTCAAACTTCTACCAGCCTGCAGGCTCCCATCATGAAATCAATAATATGCGGCCACTAGCACTTTCTAAAAATGAGATTTTTCAGTTGTGATTGGCTAAATTGTGTTATAAGCTGTTGTAAATCGGTGACACCATTGTCACTGGACCCTTGTGACACTCATTTCTAAATGTTGACTGTAAACAAAGGTTTGTTTTTCTGATCAAAACCAGAGTGTTTGTAGTTTTGAATAACTCTTGGTTGTTTTCCTGTTTACATGATTTACATGTAGAAGTTTTCCGTGAACATTTAGTAAGGATTGATATGTAACATATTCATTTTTTTTTCCCAGACCAACATTTTTTTCCACATTATTTCTGTTCTTAAAATATAAATTTACCGTAATTTGGGTAAAAAATGTATTTTTGTTCGATATGAAGAAATGAAAAGTATTCCATTGCAAAAGCAATTCCTTAATTTGCTCATTTAAATTTAATGTTATTATAAGGGTTTAAAGAACGCAGGTCGATTGGTTGGCCCTCGCATTTTCAGATGATCAAATCTGGCCCTCTTTGCAAAAAGTTAGGACACTCCTATTCTAACGCATGCATGCGTGGGTTCCTGTTAAAGCTTGGTATGGTGTCTCATTTCTAGAAAAGTGAGTTCTCTGGCAGGATAGCTGCTTCACCCGCTCCGGGAACGTAGATTCAGGTGCAACCGAGCATTTACCAATATTTCTGCCAATACTTTTTTGTTTTTAATCCTGCTTTTTCCAGAACTGGTGGATGCGATTGAGTCACAAGCACGACTGCCAGCAGGTGGGTAAGAGGATCAAGCATTTGGACAGCTCTTCATCACTCTGTAATGAGCTGGCAAAGGTTGTTGGACAGGCAGGAAGAACACATGGAGGACCTGTAAAAGGAGCCCCACACGGGCGAAACTACAGGCGTTCTCTGAAGCTATGCGAATCCCCGTGGCGTCATTTTGCAGCAATCTGTTGTCCTTGTTTGTGTAAATGTCCTCATATTGCAAGGCAGCACAAGCAACTCAAAACATCCTTCAAACATGTGCTTCATGTGGAGCTCCGAGAAACGGTTTGTGATCAAACGCGTATCAATCCAATGGGGTGAAATCGATAAAACGAGAGATTTACGAGCTCCGAAGTTATGCATTAACCTTATCCAGAAGATGAAAGAAAAGGAAAAGATTTTACTCCAGATTTCTATAGCTCACAAACACACAGAGTGCATCAGGGAACTGTTTACCCAAACCATCAAAAACGTCTTAGCACAGTCTAAAAATACACTACCAACTTTTCATTTGCATCAGACTGTGGCAGTTCAGACATCTGTTCGCTTACCTGCTGCCGCCCCTCAGGGATGCTGCTACCAAACAGAGCTGCTGCAAGCCAAAGAACCCCACCACAATTCAACAGCAGCTACAAAAGGATACAGTCTGAGAGCTCCACTCTGGGTGCCAATGGCCAGAATCTTCTGCACAGGGTCAAAAGCCATGGACGAAGGCTGGTAGGGGAAGCCATGACGGACAGTCTGGTTCAGTATGCAGAGAGACAGGAGGAAACGGGCAGGGAGAGAATAGGTAAGAAAAAATAAACATTTGAATGTCAAAGATTTGGGGGGGGGGGGGGTGTCAGGGGACATAAACCCTTTGTTTAGATGGACGTAAAAACAGCTGAACATGAAGTATAAAAGCTTGAAATCGCAAGTCGGGTCTCCGTCTCCTGAAGGTGCAGAACCCTGTAAGACAAGTGACTTTTCTTGTCTGACAGTTTGGCATTTGGTTAAACCGTTTAGCTTTCTCCACCATCAAAAAAGCCTACTTGGAGGGTTCTTTGCTTTCATTTTACCTCGTCTTCCTTCCCTCCCACATGCAGATGTCGTGATTACACCAAAGCCTGGAAATTAAATACATCAATAGGAAGCAATTGGTTATGATTCGTTTGCAGGGCCTTTTAGAGATCCGTTTCCATGAAAAGGCGTTCCTCCCCCTGTGTTTGTGCAACTGTAGTTTTATGGCATCAGCAGCCGTTGGTGGGCTGTTGCATTTGTTTGCTCACGGAGAGCCGACTAAAACACATTACATAAGACAAACTCAGTGCAGCAGAGACACCTGCTTTCCTTGCAGAGGAACATTACAGACAGCTTGTGTCCACGCAGACTGTAAAGGTGCAGAATGGAGGGTGGGGGGAGAGTCTTCAAAGACACTTCAATCGGTTGTCTGGTTGGAATTCCAGATAACTAGAGCTGCTGGAACTATAAAGTTTGATGCCTTTAAAGACCCAGACTGATAAAAAATGTTGTTTTCAATATGTTCATGTGGCCTTTTTTCTGATGGAGGACATTTTTACAGAAAATAAAGCTAAAAAATTGCTTTTCTGAGTATTTCTTCTGCTGTTGGAAAAAGCTTGTAGCGGTGGCGTAGGTGCTACAGTGGGCAGGCCAGAAGCTCCAAGACAAATAGATCCATGTAGGGTCCTCGTTTTCCTCATCCAAGCTGGCTCAAAACTATGTCTGGAGAGCTCCAATAGTGCTTTTTATTTTTGTTGCACCTCAAAATTAGATTGGGGTTGTAAGGGGCTGTAAGAGAGTGTAAACAAAGGGATGATGGGAAATGTGAGCAGGCTTACGGCAGAGGCAAATCTCTGATTTGTTTTGGCTAAAAACATCAGAATCATGGTTAAAAGACCACTGAGAAGGCTTTGAAAATAGTTCAAAGATGATCAGAGTAGTACGTTAAGCTACCCTTGTTCCTAAAACTCTAAAGTATAATGATGTTCCTCCTGATTAACTCTCAACTATCACTTTAGGCACTCTTACCATATCCGTTTTAGAAAATGTCCTCAATTTCCTGGAGTTTGATTATCAATTGCTTTCAGTTAACCCCTGAAAGCAATAGGAGCAGCAGTCATACTTCTGATACAAACAGCTGCATTTACAGAGTCTCTATATATAATGATGCAGTTAAAATAACTCGGGCTGTTAAAGGGAACGGACATAAAAACCTTGCAGGTCATAATGTGGAAAAAAATCAATAACTATAACACTGTGGTCTATTAAAAGTCCACACCAAGTCATTAGAGCAGCTGTCGAAATGCTGAATTAACTTTACAGCGGGCAAAGACTGTAGCCTCCATGGCATAAAAAATTGCATTAGTGTTCAATTATCTATTCACCATCATACATCTTTTGTTGTTGTGGCCAATTTAGACAATAGAGGGAAAGTCACCCCCCTCCCAAAAAAAAAAAAAAAATTTTAAAACACCACCAGCAGCAGCAGCGCCCCACCCCAAACAGGCTCACTTCAGGCACCACCAGGTCCTGCAAGACCAATAGTCTGGAGATGGAGCGGTGGGCTTTTAGAGGATGGGGTGGAGTGGTGAGGGGACAGGCGAGCAGGCGCGCGCGCACTTTACGCACACATTAACCACAAATCACCGTTTTGCTAATCCAGCCCCGGCAGATTATGCAAGAAGGGATCAGTTCAGCCCAATCCCTCGATATGACAGCTTATGCCATGCGCACAAGTAAGCAAGCAAACTCGGGGGTTTTACGCCGAGTCCAAACGCGTGGCACCACACAGCAGGAATAATAAGTGTGTGTGGGGGGGGGGCACTGATTGGGTTTGTTTTCCGAACATGTGAGATTCAAAATACGATGAATAAAACAAAGCAGTGAGGCACAGCTGTGAGTCCTGACACAGAAAGAGCGCATCAGCACTGATTCTAGGGAAACAAGGTGCAGGCTGATTAACAAACCAGCAGCGGGCTCAACGCACCTTGCAGAGCTGGAAATGGTCGGACTGGAGAGTCTCGTGGAACAGATGGTTCTCCTGTGGCCCCACTTGGACAGACGGCGTGGAAGACGACACCTCCTTGAGCCCGTCCAACACCTTCCTGATGTTAAACTTCTTCATTTTTGCACCGCAGAACACACAGCTGAATTCGCCCGCAAAGCCCCTTCTCCCTCTCCTGGCGCGCGCACACACCCGCGCGCGCGCTCTGTCTACTCTGATTTGCCCGGCGAGCTTCACATTTTAGTTGCGTCTTGGCTGTGCAGAGTCCATGCCGGAGAGCGGCGGCGCGCCGCGCAGGGTGCCCGCTCTGCGGTGGAGGTGGAGACGCGGAGCAGGAGCGGGGATTTGTCCGGAGTCCTTCCGTCCGCGCGCGGTGTGCTCCACTGCGTCTAGCTGGCTACACTCTGGCCTGTGCGCGCCGCTCAGCCAAGGCGGAAACGCGGCGCAGCGATGGTTTTGGAGCTGCTGCTGACGCTCTTGCGCATGTCTGACAGAACTGAGGTTTCAACAGAAATCCTGCCACCCTGGCAGCTCGCACACACACGCTCTCTCTCCCTCTCTCCCTCTCTCTCTCTCTCTTTCCTCCCTTTATCTGCCTTCAGCGACAACGCCCCCCCCCCCCCCGACACGCGCACACGCGGTGGGGATTTGCTCCACTGCACCTGGTGATGCTGGGATGCTGCAGCGTTGGAAGTGTGTGTGAGAGTGAGGATAGACAAGCAAACGCTGTTAGGCTCTTTTCCTTTGCGCCCTGGTCCATCCAGCCAGGACACGGATCTGGATGCGCGCAAGATTCGCCATGTTTCAGGGCTTTCAGTAACAGCTGATGGAGCTGAAAGCATTCTGCACAAGGTTAAGAAACAAAAGTCACACAGAGCATAAAAAACAGAATTCAGTTCAAACTGACAAACATCTAATCATATTGGGTTGCTATATTTTTTATTTAAAAGCAGATTAAAACACTAACATTTGTTCTATAAACAGAAAGTAATGACTCCCTCTAAATAATAATTTGAAAAAAGACCAGCTGACGAAGTGTGTCTGTAGGTGATCATAATAAGGTCCTGATTGCTCTTATATCAAAATGTTCAAACGCTGAATTTATATCACTATATTTTGTTAAAAAATAATAATTAGAAGAAATGGAATGCACACACTTTAGATTTCTTAAGAAATCGTACTGCGCAAAATTACGTTGTAAAAACGTCTCATTCACGTTGCCTTTAACGTCTGGGCTTTCCCCAGTGGGTGCAGAACGTTACGCAAGCCGACGTGCTTTTAATGTCTGGATAACGTCGAGATTTAACGTCCACAGTACGTCTTTAAGAGGGGTAATTGTAGTTCAGATGTGGTCGTTGTAGACGTCAATTCTACGTCCATCTTCAGCGTCTGGTGTTTGTCCCCTTAGGGTGTAGAGCATGACGCCAGACGAGATGGGGTTTTTTTTGTTTGTTTGTTTTTTTGTCTAGCTATGGACTACACAGGACGTTGTGGTGGAAAACCAGTATTTGGTCACCTACAGCTGTTTGAACTCATCTTCTATATAAAAGACACCTGTCCACAACCTCAGTCACACTGCAAACTCCACTATGGCCAAGACCAAAGAGCTGTCTAAGGACACCAGAAACAAAATTGTTGACCTGCATCATGCTGGGAAGATTGAAACTGCATTATATATGCCGC
Source organism: Adrianichthys oophorus (assembly GCA_036245035.1). NCBI lineage: Eukaryota > Metazoa > Chordata > Actinopteri > Beloniformes > Adrianichthyidae > Adrianichthys > Adrianichthys oophorus. The sequence continues at coordinate 20,716,999 of BSAI01000101.1, read as the reverse complement.
TTGGTGTGAAGAAATCCACTGTGGGAGCAATTATTAGGAAATTAAAGGCATACAAGACCACTGATAATTTTCATTGATCTGGAGCTCCCGCAAGATTCCTTTACACTGATCAGAGTAAAGGAAAGAATGAATAGGGCCATGTATGGTTATATTTTGAGTGAAAACCTCCTTCCACCAGCAAGTGCATTGAATATGAAATGTGGCTGGGTCTTTCAGCATGACAACGATCCCAAACACACTGCCCGGGTAACGAAAGAGTGGCTTCGTAAGACGCATTTCAAGGTCCTGGAGTGGCCTAGTCATTCTCAACTCCCTAGAAAATCTTTGGAGGGAGTTGAAAATCCGTGTTGCCCAGTGACAGTCCCAAAACGTCACTGCTCTAGAGGAGATCTGCATGGTGGAATGGGCCAAAATACCAGCAACAGTTTGTGAAAACCTTGTGAAGACTCAACGAAAATGTTCAACAACAAAAGATGTATAAGAAAATATTGCGTTGAACTTTGTTATTGAACAAATACTTACTTTCTTACTTTTACAAATAAATCATTTGAAAATCAGACGTTATTTTTTGGATTTTTTTTCATTTTGTCCCTCATAGTTAAGGTATACCTTTGATAGACCTCTCTTATCTTTTTAAGTGGGAGAACTTGCACAATTGGTGGCTGACTAAAATACATTTTGCCCCACTGTATTTAAGATGACAAAACTTACCTTCAGATCTGTGGTAAATGTTTGCGCACTTCCAGTCACCCAGAGATGACTCAAGACAATTTGTTTACAGAAACTGAAATACGCATGCACTGTGTCATCCAATCAGAGTGGCGTTTTCTGTTGGGTTAGTGAGAGTGGCGCTGACAGGTTAGTGAACTCGTCTGAAGTGGAAATTGAAATAAGGTTCTGTACCTACATAAATAAGTAAATTTCTGAGCCTGTCCCACAAAGTCAATTTCCTCATAAATGAATATGTACATTATAAGAAGCAAAAAATAATACTACAAGAAAATGTAAAATATAATAAAAATTCAAATCCTTGTGAAAGTGTCTATCCGGCGTTCAACTGCTGAACTGAATTTGATGTTAAAGTGATGTTATTATTAAACGTTCTATACTGTACAAAATATGCACGTTGAATAGATATCCAAATCTGGATGTCTTTACATATCTAGGGGCAGTTTCAGAGCAAATCTAACGCTGCTGTCAAAACCCCAATAAGAAAATATAAAGACAGAGACAGAAAAGAAAAAAAAATCTATATTTTTCAGTGGTGCTTTCAAAAAATCTGAAGTTTTAGCCTCTCTAGTGCAAATAAAATTATGAGAAAACAAGCATTAGAAGGCTTCATGAAGATGGGAACAAGAAAAGTTAGCAGGCAAGACAAGCTATCTCATGATATGAGTTTTGTCTTTTACGACATTTGTTTTTTTGTTTTTTTTTGGAACTCATGCAGTTACTTGATAGTACTTCTGTGAAGTTTCATGTCCTTTTTTAATTGATGTTGGTCAGTAGAGGGAGCTTTCCTCTCTTGTATTATTTAAAATATATTTGTATGAATTCGATTTTTTATATATTGATTTAAAGTTGCCATTCCATAATTTTTTAAAGTGTTTATTAACATTTCTGAGGGAAAAATGGTGTTTCTGAAGCGCGTTTAACACATCTGCTTGTGTATTATGTCAGAACCATTAATAAATAATAGTCTATTTAAGTCTTCTACAAGTAGTCTATACCAAAAGTTTACTTTTTATATACTATCTATATATTGTAAACTTAAAATGATCGAATTTTGAAGAAGTATTCAGTTAGTTTATTTCCTACAGTTCTTACAAGGATTTGAATATACACATACTGAGAGATACAATTTAAGCCCAATGTCATCATGAAAATGCCACAAAAATACATTAAAAACACCAAAGACGCAATTTACATCAGAATGTGTCTTTAATAAAATCCACTTCACAGTTTTCTACTTTTTGCTGAGGGAGGACATGAGGGAGAATTCATATTTACAGATTAACATTTGGGCCGGCTGCAGGCAGTTGCTCCCTTAACCAAACATCAGACAAGGTGAGTCAGCAGTATTCTTGTTTACCTATGTGGGTGGACAATGAAGAAGAAAACCTCAGTTGGCTGCAGGATTGGAGTTTTCTTAAGTCAAAGCAGAGTTGTTGTAAAGGAAAACTAGGAAGTTTGATTAAAAAAAAAAAAATCCAAAATGATATTTGGCATGCTGCACGGTGGCGCAGTGGTTAGCGCTCCTGCCTCACAGCAAGAAGGTTCCCGGTTCAAGTCCTGGCTGGGGGGCCTTTCTGTGTGGAGTTTGCATGTTCTCCCCGTGCATGCGTGGGTTTTCTCCGGGTACTCCGGCTTCCTCCCACCGTCCAAAAACATGCTTCATACGTTAATTGGTTACTCTAACTTGTCCCTAGGTGTAGGTGTGAGTTTGCATGGGTGTGTGATTGTGGCCCCTGCGGCAGACTGGCGACCAGTCCAGGGGTGTACCCTGCCTTCGCCCATGAGTAGCCGAGTTAGGCTCCGGCAACCCCGTGACCCCGAAAGGGATAAGCGGATTGGAAAATGAATGAATGATATTTGGCATCAAAGGAGCTGGACCAAACCAATTAACAACAGACTGTCACCTCTAGCTGCTGAAAACATGTTGTGATATGTTTTCTGCCCTTCAACATCAGCCAATCATCTTATTCATTGTTCCCTGCACTCAATCTTTCAGATGCAGCTGTTTCAAAGATGTGCAATTGAGTCGACTTCCACTGATTCTCCTGAGACCCCAAGGGGAAGGAGTTCAAAACCCCGGGACATCTGTGTTTGTTTGTAAGGTGGCAGATGAAAGCTGGCCTTCACAGGCTGAAGTTGGGCTGCTGGAGGCTGTTGGTGCTGGTGACACCTGTTTGGACAATTTGTTCATTCTGCTCTGACAGGTGCCTGCTACCGGCACGGACAGGAGCAGAGCAGTGGAAGTAATGTCTGTGTTTGCGCTAGGAAAACCAGCACCTGATGCTGATTCTGTCAAAGAAATAAAGGTTATCAAAATACAAAAAAAAAAAAAAAAAAAACACGACACCAAAAAGTGAGATGAAAAGAATCAGAGATTAATTCAGCAATCACACCAAATATTTGAAACAATTGTTTGCTTAATCAACAAAAATCTAAGAAACACAGCAACAGTTCGGCATAGATATCAACTGATCCGGCATGCTCCAATCAGCTGAACAAAGTGACCTTATTAGCCAATCTTTGAATGAGGTGGGAGCTATATGACAATGACATTGTTTCATTTAGCATCATGGTGTGGTGGGGCTGCTGGAGCCAGCCCCTGTTGGGCAAAGTGGGCTACACCCTGAAGAGGTCGCCAGTCTGTTGCAGGGCCACACTCTCACACACCGAAGGGCATTTGGTGCACAGTCCAAAATGCATCAAATGTATTTGCAAGAGTTTTAAAACAATGCCCCATTATGTGTCACTTGCCTGGGTGTGATTGTTCTCTGCATTTGACTAATCCCCTAAGGGAGTGGTGAGCTGCACAGCAGTGCTCAGGAACCATTTGGTGCTTTAATCTCCCAATCCAAACCCTTAATGTTGAGTAACAAGCAGAAAGACATTGGGTCCCATTTTCAGTCTTTAGTATGACTCAACCTGGATTTGAACTCACAGTCTTCCAGTCTCAGGGCGTACACTCTATCACAAGGCCACTGAGCTGGTTTGACCTGGTTTCATTGGCAACAAACATTTAATGGCCAAACGTTTTACATATGGAGTCTGAAAATGATCGTAAAGACCCCACAAGCGTGTTTATGCGTGCTTACAAAGATTTTTTAACAGAAGTGGCCACTTAAACACTTATACCTGAAGATGGTGTGAATGTAGCTGCAGTCTACGCACATCTTGGGCATTTGACATGGGTTTTTGAACACGCTAAACCTGCATTCTAGAAAGGGCATTTACTTTATGTAACTCATGGTGTTCACACTGGACAAGCACAGAGGCGCTTCCTTTTCTTCTGTTTACTAGTGAGTGGCTGCCACCTGCAGTTGGAAGAGGCTTTGCGTGCAAATCTCACAAATCCTTCTCCAGGCTGGTTTTTTAGAACTTTATTCCATTATATGAATGACTTGGTCCAGTTGGGCACAAACCGCAAAAATTCAATTCTCCTCCATGATTAATTTTCAAATAGTTGGCACTTCCGTGGTTTAAACAAGGACACCATCCATACGTCACTATCAAACCCGAGCCCCTGAATGGTCAAAGTCCGATCGGATTTAACTTGCAGTGCTTTTTCAATGGCTGCACATTTCATACGTAGAGTCAGAAAATGATCATAAAAACTTGTGTAGCAACACGTGAACACAAGTGTTTTGAACGTGGAGGCTTAAAACGTGCATTTATATGCATTTACATAGACTGAATACTAGAAATAGCCATTTAACACGCGTAGCCATCGGGCGGTGTGAACATAGCTACACTCTCACATGCACACCTAGGGACAGTTTAGAGTCATCAGTCAATCTGAAATCAACCTCCGCAGCAAGTTTTTGGACTGCGGGAGGAAGCTGGAGTGTTCAGAGAAAGCCCATTTGCAAATTCCCTTTTCTTTCATGTTCACAAAATAAAAAAAAAAAAAACAGACGAGAAAGAAAAGATTTCAATGCAAAAATTGTGCAGCCAGTTTGATACTTTAGTTGTCAGCTGCTTGTCGTCATTAAAATGCACAGCCTGTATTAAGACTGTCTTATAAAGGCCAGTAAATCAAAAATATGAACTTCCCTGAAAGCCTTTTTCCAACTTTGCTTTCACTAAAAGAGCACCGTGATAGAATCTTTTAATGTCTCCATTTACATCCACTAATTACACCCACGCACAATTTCCTGTATCTTCAGGTCTGCTGTTAATCTCATATTCATGATAGCACACAAAACACTCTGCAGAAATGCAGGCTAAATGAATCCAACACTATTTCTGATGGGCGCTTGGATGTGACCTAACAGGTTTGGATGCTTTCATGCTGATGATCAGCAGAGCACCTTCAGTTCTCAGGATCTCAACAAAGCTTGACATATGTTTCTGCATCATGCAGAGCCACTGCTGGCATTTATATCCATTAGTTGTTTGCATTGGTTTGTAACAAAAAGGAGAAATAAGAAAAGAGTAAATAAGTCTACCAAGCAGTTTAAATTCTTTTTTTTTTTACATTATTTATTTAAATCCTCTTTGATTTTACAACCCTTAATATGAGCAGCATACTTTTCTCACTTAAAGACATAGAATATGCCCCCAAACAAAAGAGACCTTTGGTGTTTCCATCAAAAAATCATTCTTAAAAACCTTTTTTTTTTTTTTTTTACCTATTACTCTTGCGATTTCCCATATCCTATCAGAGTTCTTGGATTTTTAACCCACTAAACTTTTTCTTTCAAGAATTTTTGATTTTCACTGGTGTCCATGGCAGACATGAAATCCTGGCTACCTTTGTCAAGGGGGGGATAACATGGGTGGGGTCATCTGGACCACACAAGATAGCTTCAGATCAGTCTGTTCCAGTAAGGGTGGCTTGCTGAAGACAAAGAGTGGGGAGAATGTTAAGTCCAAAAAAGTTTTGATTTTTTGGAAAAAACTGTCAAAAATTTCTTACACCAACTTAAACACATAATTGATTTTAGACACAATATCCAGGTCAACAAGTTTAACATGAATGAACTTCTTAATATTTTGGCTAAAAACGGCATGTTCATAACTAAGAACCACTGGAGACAGTTTTATAGAAATAAATAGATCAAAACATGATTGTATTGGGACGTTAATCATTATTACAGTATGTTATATTCAAAGCTAATACAAAAGCTGCATTTCATTTCTGTTTTGCTTTTTTTTTTTTGCAAAAAAAAAAAAAATTTTGTGGCAATAAAACAGCACAGTTGGCCTTCCATAGACAGGCTGAAAGTCTGAAGAGACACGACCCTCTTCCTTCAGTGACAGCTGTACTTAATCATGCGCATCATAGCACACCTGAATTGACCATTTATGACCCCAAGCCTCCCTGCAGCCTTCAACCGCTGTGTCCTTACACGTGTAGTTTCTACACCACACTGTCCAACAAAAATGCGAGGATGCAAATTATCGGTGCATGTAGCTCACATTGTGCTGGAGGCCTGCAATTAAAAAGATCAAGAAAAAGACCCTTACGCAAGCTGTCTGCCACATGAACATCACTCTCCAAAACAGCTGGAGACACAAGAAGAAAATCTACCCATGCAACACACTGATAGATGCTGCACATGCACATGCAGGCGGACATTTATCACACACATCTGCAGCGGTTAATGAGCCATTCCCCTCCAGAGAGCACTTTGTTATCCCTCACTATTTAAACAGGAGGATATCAAATACCCACAAGTAGATTTGTTGAATATAGATGTGGATGCGTTCGTCTTCCTGCTTACTGTGTGGCCTCTGAGCCAACTCTCCCACCAACAGGCCTTATGCTAGAAGATAATAAATATTGATTAGGGTAATAAAAAAAATGTGGAAAAAAGAAAGGATGGGTGATAGAATAGAAGAAATTTGGAAGAGTCATGCTAAACAACAGCAATTGTATTATTTATGTTCATGCATGCGTTTGTGTTAGTAAGCATGTTTGTGCAAACACCTCAGAAGATGGATTTGACGTGACTCCACCCACAGCAGGACTGCTGGTTACCAAGCAAATGATAAGCTGGCCATTGGAACACACATGCACAATTCCACAACCATGTGCTGCAGTCCCTGTGACAACACTGCGGTGATGTCAACAGAACGCAAGCCACACTAACCTGATACTGAGATGCCAAAAAAGTTTGCCTCATTTTGGTTTTCTTTGAAACATTGCAGGCCTCATCGAGGCCAGCCATTTTTCTGCAAGGTTCTAAAAATATGGCAAAAACACAAACCTCAATATCAATTTTATCAAAGATTGTGTTTCATTTAAAAAAAGACTTTATTTTCCAAAAATGTATGTTCTAAATAATTTTCCTACAACTGATTGCTGATCAAAGATGTAAATTGCATTTTGACACCTTCCTGTTTGATTCTAGCAAAGATCTAAAACGCTGTTTTAGACATTCAAGATATTTTACCAAGTTTAAATTGTTTTAACTTATCTTTGCTTTACAACTTTACAAGCCTTTCTTAAAATCAGCAGTCAAGAATGTATTTAGTTTCATTAAGAGCCAGGGCCTAGAAATAAGGAAATTATAAATAAAATAAGTCAAAATCCCTTTGTTTACGTCTTGCTATTCAGGTTTTAAGTTAATTTTTGAGCTCTACTTACTAATCCGGGGTCATTGAATGCGGGTTCAAAGTTAAACCAGCTGAACTTTGACCAATCCAGTCCCTTTTTCCATTCATGGAAGTGCCAACTGTTAGAAAATTGATCATAAAGGAGAAATTAACAATCGTGGTTTGTGCTTGGATGGAATTACATGAGGCTAAATCTTTCATATATCAGAAAGGAGCTGTGAAAGAAAAGGCCTGGAGCAAAATTCATGAGATTTGAACTGCTTTGAAATTTCGCACCAATCTTTTGACTGAAAGTAGTGGACGTGCTAGCGTCGGGTAGCAACAGTTCACTGTGAACACCACGGGCTAAACTAAAGGTTCACTAAAGAACACAATAAATCCACTTTCTTGAACATGTGTATGTAGTCTAACAGTTAGGTTTTTTATCTTATTTTTCCCTTTTTGAATGCTTGCAACTCCTTGTTTCTAGATTTTGATATCTTCCAAGAGCCCTTGTTAAGTAGAAATGACTTACTGAATGGACAGATAGTTTTACTACTTTCTAGTGATTTTCTGCTTAAGATTAGTGTTCTTTTTCCATTTTTAGGCAGCCTCTTTTTGTCATGTGTGGAAGATGTCAGTCAGAGGATGATAATTAGAACCCTTTCCGACTTCTTAGAAAAAGAACATTATATTCCTTTAAATATTATATTATATTTGCTCACCGCCACACTTGGTTGGTAAATTATAGTGTTTCATGTAACAACAATGGCGACAATGTGTAACTGTTGATTACCGTAAACACTGTCGCTAAGATTCAGAATTCACTCATGTGGTTCATTTTTAGCAATGCTAATACATCTGCGGGGCAGTCTAACCTCAAAGCTTCAGGTCTATTTTACAAAAAATATGTATGTTTCTTGTGAGAAAAATATGGATCTAAATTTTTAAAATAGCAAAACTAAATTCTGGTTCGGGTTATTGATGTTTCTCTTGCACAGTCGCCTGCTATGGCTTTCAACTTGAATCAGTTCACACTTTATGAAATGTGAACTCCTGCATAACCTTATATGTGCCGCTGAGCTGGTATGAGGGAACACAAGCAGAGGCACCTTTGTCCAGATATTAGAAGTGAAAGTCTGTCGAGGCATGTTAAGATAAACAGGAAATCCAAACCCAAGCAAACGGATGCTGAGTCCATCTCTGGAGCCCTCCGAGCGGATTCTGTGGGAGCTTAAATTTCTTTTCCTGGTGAAGGCGATGGCAGACCGCCTCACAAAGGGCCTGCTCCCATCCTGCAGCTTCTGATGGTAAATTAAGCTGAGCAATTATCCCTTGTGATTGGCAAAGGCTGCAGCAAAATCCAATAAAGCAGGATGAGATGTGGACTCCTGTTTTATTGGCAACCTTATACCTCCAGGCTCTGCTGTGTGAACAGAACCTGCAATGCAGAATTAATGCAGTCATCTCCAACACAGAGCAATTAAGAAAGCGTTCATTTTGAAGGTCTCCTGTGATGGTATTTGAAGAAACTGTTACAGCTGACTTCTTGACAGAGGATGCATGGCTCTATCTCATGTGAAACATTTTTGTGAACAACTGAGATCATCATTGACAAAGATGTAAATAGTAGTAAACTAATAGTAACTGTTGGGGCTGGCCTACATTCTCCTTATATATTTATTACTCATTTAAGTATTCACAAACATTTACTTACATAATTCCTTTCTTAAAAGCTTACTGTTAGAATTATAGTTTTCCTTATATTTTTTTGTGTGTGTATTTTATTTTGAAATAAGTTCTTGTGATTTCCTGTTCCTGTTTGTTTAGTCCAGGTGTGAGGATTTTAATGGCTGTGTCTTAATAAATGTGGGAAGCGCTCTCAACTGTGTCTGTGGTTGAGAGCAGAGTCAGAAAGAAAAAGGACTCGTTGGTGAGAGTGATTTTTTTCGGTCACAGAGAAAAATTCAGTGTTTTTGACACAGCAGTCCAGGTTACACGCAATACTGTTGCGAGATTACAAAACCCGCTACCACTTACGTACGTACATTTACTTACGTATGTTTACTTATATATGTTGACTTACCTAACATTTACTCACTTACGTACATCAGCTTATTTACTTACGTATTTAGTAACTTATATACATATGCAAGTTTACTTACTACATACATTTCCTTACTTACGTGTTCCATTTACTCACTTACTTTTTTTATTTCTTTTGTCCATCAGCAGAGAAAACAGATAAATGCTGAAGGCTGTTATAATAAGGAGTTATGAATCTCCTGACACACTAGATGTTTCTATAAACCCTCTTTGTATTTGAGGCTAAACCTTATATTAATTATTCTTGTATACTTTTTTGTTGGACCGGATGGAAATAAAAGAAGAAAAAAAAGAGAGTAGGATTTTAGAAATGGATGATACGGGTACAAGAGAAAGGGGAGAAAACACGGAATTAAAGAAGTTGGAGGATGCTTAAAGAAGCATGGGGGATAGAAACCCAAAGCAACAAATTGTTGAAGGTTTGTCATTATTACTGGTGTGTAGGCCATAAAGTGAAAGCTGTATCGTGGCAAAGCATGGTGGAAGTCGGCACCAGTGTTTGGCACCGGAGCCGCCATAACAGAATTATGTTATTAATGCAACAGCTAAAACCAGGGCTCTGCAACCATTAAAAGAACCATTTGGTCCAATTTGTCACTAACAAAACCAAGCTAGAGCCACAAAATCTCACTACACTTTTTTATGAAAATACACTTTTTTTTTTTACGTGTGAATTTTGGAGGACTGATAAAGCACAGCATGTCTCTTAATTCAGTGTCATGTCAAGAGTGGTTAACAACAAGTTTATTTTACTATTATAAGATCATCTCATTAAAAAAATAAAGTTCAATACGATAACTAACAAACCCGTCACAGTAGAAAGTATCCGAATACTCCCTAAAAGGAAAGAAACAAAACATATTTAAGTCACCTACTTACTTACTTACAAACAGTTACTTATTTATTTATGAACTTGCGCTCCAAATGGCGGCACCAGTTTTAAACAAGGCTGAGTTTACTTGAAAAAAATTCCATTATACTTCTCTTGCATATTACTAACTTTTTCCAACTATTTTGTGCTAAATAAAGTATCACAAATACAAGCACACAGTCTCCTGCATATTGGACGTTATCCCATCCTTTTGCCCTTGCTTTTACATCAAACCACAGAAGCTTCTGAGCGTGCAGCGCTCAGCTTTGTTTAAACATCAACTTGATTTGACCTTCAAGCAGCTCCTTAAAAGTGTTTGGGATTTGTATTACCTGTTCGTTCAGGGAGTGTCTTGCAGACAGTGATAAGTGTGTGCCTTAGGGAAATAAAGAAGATAGAGGGTTATCAGTTGAAGTAACAATAGAGCATGTTCTTACCTGGGATTTCAGTCACTTTCACATCAACTGAATCTGGTTATAAACCCTATTTCTCTTTCCCCGATGACCTTTCCTTGGGTGTATTTTACCTCCACGCCCATAAACCTAAAGCGTCTTTTCTTGTAGGTGGAGAAGAGGACGATCATTCATGACTCATCATTTGATTTCCAACCTTCCTCTAGGGATTTGCTGTTTAGGCAGAAGAGGACAACAGTTGCTGAACGAATGAGTGTACAGTAGTAGTTTTATACAGAAAAATACCAGATAAAAAAAATCTACCAAGTCAGCATTTTTACAAGAACCAGTTTTCTCCAGCCTCTGTCTGCAGCTGCAGATTGCAAATATTGTGTGAGTGTATAGTTGTGGGTACATTGTCAGGTTTTTCTTTGAAGGTTGTTGGTTCTGCTACTATGTTCACACAAGGCATGTGACACACATTCTTCGACACGAATTTAGCCCATGGTGTTTACGCTGAACAAGCAGAAAGGTTTTTCTGTTTTTTCTACAGTTTACTAGTGCATGCCTGCCACCTATATGGAAGGGGCTTGGTGAAAAATGTTAAAGCACTGCAAATTTAACAAATCTTGCTATAGGCTTTGTCTTTCACAGCTCTATTCTGATATATGAAAGACTTAGTGTCATATATTTCGGTCGAGCAGAAACCGTAATTATTAATTTCATCCTTCATGATTTCAAATGGTGAACGCAGAGTTTTGAACAAAGAAGCCCGAAATGTGCATTTGCGTGGGTTTACATATACTTTTTTATTGGAATGGACGCTTGAACGGGCATTGTCAAGGTTGGTGAATGTAGCTTCAAAGAAATCAGGCAAAGTTTTATTTGAAAGAAGAATTTTGATACATGTGGTTTGCCGTACATGGATGTCTAACGTCACTCCTCAAACGCATGCGAAAGAACAAACCTCCTTTGACATGTTTATGGTTAACCAATGCTTTGAAGGCAAGTTAATGTTCAGGGTTAAGAATATCCAGGAGTTGTGGTTGAGGTTAGAAATGACTGTGAGAAAAGAGTGTCCTCTGAAACCGCCAAGGCGCCGCGTGAGAGGAAGAGGGAGGGTTACAAGGGGGCTTCGATTACTGCAGCAAAGCTGGGCCATTCATCCCTGAGCCTGTCCCTTTTTACTCCTCAGTGTTATCATTGTCAACATGAGGTAAAGGCTTGGCCTTTTGCTCTGAGCTGAGTCTCGACCTATTTTTAAGCTGCGCTCATATAGTTCTTTTATCAGCATGTGGAGCTCTAATGATCGGACCTTTGAATGTTCATTCCCAGAAGGAGAGAACAGCAAAACGGAGACAATAACCAGACTGTTGGCTTGATATGGGAAAGAATACGACTTAGATATGCATGCAGAAATACAGCCAGAGGAGTAAAAAACACTACAAGGCTTTAGGGGCCTGAAAGATGTGGGATTATTTTCTTATGAATGAAAAAGACGTAAAAAAAAAAAAAACCGTGAAATTGTAAAAACATACATTTGTGGTTAAAAAAACATCTGGATCACGAGTAGAATTTCAATAAATCAGCATTAATAAATGTTTCTGCAACAACAGTTTTGACATGATAGCTCATGTATTCATTTTAATGCTTTAAAACTAGAGAGAAAAAAGAGCTGGTTTTTGATCTACGTCAGCTAGAGTAATAGGAAAAACTTTAATCCTCAGGAGGATTTGTGCTCCTGTGACTCTACCCCTGCCTTTGAAATAAAACCTCTCCCCATGTGGTAAGCATATTACCATTCTAAATGAGATCCTGACAGGAATATTTAGCTGCAAACACCCTCACAGAGCCACTGGCGCAGCTGCAAACCCTCTATGCCGCTTCATTACTTTCAACAAAATTAAGCAAACAATGTTTAATGCATACAGTGACTCATCAGGGTCGCACCACATTTGACACTGATGCAGAGGTTTGGTGCTCCTCTGCCTCAGTGAGGTGCCCTTGTAGCTGAATGCAGAAGACACATTAGGTAGGAATGTTACCACGCTCCTGCTACGGCACTGATATCTTTGTGTAGAGCCTGTGTTTACACCCGCAGGATCAGATTAAAGCAATGGAAAAAAAATAGGTAATTTTCCTTCATGTCCTTTTATCTGGAGCATCGCAGGTGATTTGACCACAACGGTTCCCCTTTGCAAGAACGAGAAACGACAGAGTAGAAACCCTATAAATTAACCCACTGGAAGAAAGTGAAAGAACAATAAAAACTGAGATTTATGCTGTAGAAAAACACCACATGACTAACTTTATAAATGTAATGCATCTTCACTTCTGTGATCTCCTCTCCTTCACTGACCCCACCACCCCCATATCTCTACAAACTAGCACACCAGCTGTTTTAATTGGCCTTTTGAGGCTGACCAGTTGGGTATAACCGTTTACAAGCAGAAGTTGTAACCATTGACTGAATCTGAGAACTGGACTGAGTGATCCCTGCCCCCTTGTGTTCCAAATAGGAAGGCCCCGCTGGCTCAAATAAACCAAAATCCAAGTCACTTCTTTTGAGAAATAAATACCGATTTTTTTGTACATGTTCTTGCTAATCCTCATTTTTTTCACATTTTCTGTAGTGTAAAACGCACGCGGATGGCAAAGCAGCCGTGAGCAAAAAGGTCCAAAGTGAGTCTGTATTTTTCCAAAGTAGATGTAGACAGCACGCACTGTCTCAAATGTGGATCACGTGACTGAAGTGTTTATTATTAAAGATAAGTGCATAAAATGTGAATTTAAAGGAGGAAGGAAATGAATACAGCTCAAAGCACTGTAAAAAAAATCATCATATAATATTAACAGCCTGAACATTCATATTGTGCCTCAACAATAATAATAAATCACCTGATTTACAATGTAAAATTAATTTAAAAACAACATTGTGCATTTTATTTCCACTGTTCCATTCCACTGTTGCATTTTGGTTCTTAACTGTACCGTTTTATTACGTAGTTACCTTAAAAGGGAAGTTGTTATTACAAAGACACATATTTATTGATCATTTGATTTCAATGTTGCAAGGGATGTTATATTACCATATTGTGTTTTCGTTCATTCTAAAACATGTGGTCTTACTTCTGTTGTTCAAAACATTTGATCGACAGATTCTACTAAGCCTGTTTTAAAGTGATAGGGGTGTGGCCTTCCAACAAGCTCGCTTAACATTGGCGAGACTGTTTGCTATAAAATCCCAACTTAGTCCGACTTGGACCAAATAATGCTCACTGAAGTCATCTGGCGCCAACTTGGAGGCATCCGTATTGGAGAACAAAGGGGACTGAATTGACGTAATTTCATTGGAGACATTTTTTATGGGTGATGTCACCCTCACTCAGTCCACTTCTCATATAAAGTCAATAGGTGTACTACAACCTCAAAACTTTATTTGTAACTGTAGTTCATCAAGTACATCTCAAAATTATCACTTTTCACTGACATACTCACCCTTAACACCCTGGTTCCTATATGGGAGTTTTGTAGTGAAATTCCCTCCCACGTCAGAACAGGTTTGCAGTACAGTGTGATCCACAGATCCATGGATCCTTTGGGGGAATTGGGGGGGGGGGTATTAGCTTTCCAGCATGCACCTCCTGTGGATTCATAGTGGTGCTGCGGCGGCCCACCTCTCCTACCTTCAGTGGCTCAGCAGTCAATTTTAGCCTGCCCGGGTGTTACATTAAATCTGTCAACGCAATCGGCTACTCAGACTCTCTGAGCTACCGGACAAGAAAAGTGTTGACAAATGTATTTTATGCATTAAGAATAATCAATGTAAAAATGAACAAAAATGGTTTGGATAGTAACTAGACGTCTCAGGAAGTTAAACCCCCAAGTCAGGCTTAGTGGTGCTCAGAGAAGCTGCACCATCAGGAAGCATATTAAATCTTAAAGTGCATGACAGTACAATTACAGAAGTATGAGTTCGTATGAAGGCTCGCTATAAAGCTCATGTCAGCATGGCTTAGGTTTATGGGGTTACTTATAAACAAATAAAGTTGGAGATTTTTTGCCATAAAAACTTCAAAACCAGCAAGGAGTCCTGATTCTTTCTCGTGACCCGAGCTCATCAGAGTCATAAGGTCAACTCCTCTAATCAGTTTTGGCATCCTTTTCTCTTTCTGGATTTGCCTGCATAAGTCATTGCTTTTCTTCATCTTTGATCCTTTTCAGGTATTAAATCGTTTGTTTCCATCTGTCTGCTTATTCAGTTTTGTCACTACACCCCAAGTCATAACAGGATTTCTTTTTCAATCCATTCCTGAATTTATTTCCTCCAAATTGACAGTGAATTCATGGCTCACTGCTGCAGGCAAGTGCATCTAGTTTCAGCTAATCAAATCACCCCTAAGTAATTTAGGAGTAAAATATTTTCCATCTAGGAAGCCTCTCTTTTGCATGCATACAGAAATGTGCACAACAGTGGACTAAGCTTTTGTTTTCAAGGTCCCTCTCTACCGTCTAAGAGCAAAAATAGTGCAGCACAGACTGAAATCCAGCCATTATTCTGCATGCAAAGTGGAGGAGGAGAGGGGTAAGTGCAAAGACAAGACAGAATATCCTGTGCTGGCAACAAGCCTTTCAGGGTTTGTTCTGTCATCATTACAAGGTCTGCAAAAACCACCATCTTAACTCTGGGGGGGAAAAATATATTTTTTTTGTAGAAATTGACTAAAACCAAGTCAAATTATCTGCCAGTGCAGCTAGTGAATTTTCCTTGATAGGATGTCTTGATTTAAGAAAG
The DNA here is from genome assembly GCA_036245035.1 of Adrianichthys oophorus. NCBI lineage: Eukaryota > Metazoa > Chordata > Actinopteri > Beloniformes > Adrianichthyidae > Adrianichthys > Adrianichthys oophorus. The sequence goes on along the minus strand of BSAI01000101.1, from coordinate 20,701,569 downwards.
AATGTCAAGGCCTTTGTAAATAGGTTACATATTAAAGCGAGGGGGCACTTATATAAGAAATACATTAAAACAAAAAAAAAAAGTAAAAACGAGGATTTAAGAGCTTGACTAAAATTAACTGGCTGCTAAAATTGAGAAAATGAATCTTGAAATAAGCTGTTGCAAAAAACTTTTTTTTTTTTGTTTCAATACTAAAAGAATGAAATCAAAATCACGCTTACAAATTGACATAATTTGTGCCTGTCATTCAAACATTAAGATCATCAAGCATACACCACATAAAGTCTTGTTTTCCCCAAAAAGTCTTTCATGGCTTCAGTTTTTTACGTAGAAATGTGCATTCAACTCAGATGAACCGTTTTATATTGATGCAATTTAAGTAATCTCAAATACATCCTAGAATTTGTGGATTAAAGCTGCTAAATATAGCTAGCCAAAAAAATATTACATCTATAAATATGTAGTAGCTTATCTAAGTTTAATGCCTATCATTTAGTTGGACTGATCTACTTTAAGGAAATTCATCCCATGAACATTCCTCCCTGACACTTGTAAAGTGTAAAGCAATGATTGTCATGTTATCAGACAGGAAAAAAATGGTCCAACTTCTTACTTGTATTATGTTGTAATATAAAATGAACACTTTTCATTCTACCTTCATAGCCATTTTCTTTCAAGTAGTCACCAAAGTAAAGTAGCAGTGTTGTACCTGATGTTGATACAGACGTTCAAAATTGGTCAACGAAATATAAAGTCTGAATCAGTGAAATTTGCAACAAGGATAGTAAAGAGCCGGGTCTCTAGTTGCTTTGCCCCTCCCTCGTAATTCCTGGCCAATGAGTGAATAGGTCTTTGGTCATGTGGGTTTGTTTACAAGCTTTCTTCCAGAACAGGATAATGTATTTGATAGTAGTTTGAATACAAACGCAAGCTTCAAGACTCAATCTGAAACAAATCAAGCAGTCTTGTTCCGAACCAAACAATTTTGCAAGTCTGAATACACCCCAAGACTTTTAAAGACTTTTTAAGGACCTGCGATCACCCTGCCATGGTCACTAACAAAAGCAATAGATATTCAATCAATTTTGTACTTTATTCTTGTTATTTACTGGTACAGTACCAGAATGCGGCCCGGGGTTGGGGACCACTGTCTTAACAGACACAGCAGCCCTAATGATGTGCTCCAAAAAAACCTGTAACATAGCTGTTGCACTTGTAGTTCTAAACATAGAAGCTAATTCATTAGCATATAGCGCATTCTATTCCGTTGGTTAGTTGTGAGACTTTCATATTTTTAATTGGTTGATCAAAAGATGTGGAGGCGGGATTTGGCAAATGTATGAAGGTGGTAGGCCATGCCCTGATGAGCGTCTGACCGTTTGCATTTTAATTTGAGTTTTGACACACATAAAGCGCTACGCTATCCAAATGAAAATGCATTACATCGATGAGAAGAAGATAGTAAATGAAGACACAGCAACACCTCAATAAAAATTAAACAACTAGAAAACACTTGCAGTCATTGTATCAAAACTGACAACAATGTTTCCAACAGACATATTTTTGCCCGATTGGGCGGGAAACTGACGAGTCTGGCAACACTAGCATAAACTGAGATAGCCTACAGTGTGTTAGCAATAACTCAATTTAGTTTTACTACAATAGCATGCTTCTTCAACATTGGGAGACATTATAACCAAACAAAGACTAAAGTTAACATGTTAAAATACAAAAGAAATCGAATTCATTGCATTTTAAAGTGCATTTATAATGTATAAAGAATGCATAAAGCTGTGACGCTGTTGCTTGCTCCGTAAACCAGCTCCTGGATACATGTTTAAACATATTTTATAGGCGGTTCCTCTTAATTTATGAGAACTGTCTCTTACTATGAATAATTTCTGTATATTATTTGGTAATCCATTAATAAATGCTTTGTATAGTATTTGTAATGTTTGATAATAAACATTTTTGTCATATGTATAATTGCTTTAATGAAGATTTATGGGTATTTCCCCATAATTCATTGCAGTAAGGTAGGCACCAAGCAGCATTATAAAATACATAGTAAAATGTAATCAAAAAATGTTTTTGCTTTATTTATTGTTGAAAGATTGTTTGAGATTTTTATTCTTATATGTCTGATGTGTGTTTTCCAAGATAGTTTGGCATCAATTATTCATCCTAAAAACGTATTCTCTTCTACTTTTTCAATTGGTGTTTCGTTCATGCATAATTGTTGCTCCAAATTTTGTTTATAATTACCAAAAGCATGGCTTTTGTTTTATTTACATTTAATGATAATTTATTGCTGTCCAATCATTGTTAAAATAATATATTGTTAATTACTGATAGTGCTAATAAGATTATTATAATTATCATTACTGTAAAATATATTTGTGTCATCTGCAAATAATACAAACTTGAAAAAATAGGATTTATTAAATATATAATTTATGTACATTTTAAAGAATTTTGGTCCTAATACAAAGCCCTGAGGGACACCACAAGTAACTTCCAGTTGAGTAGATGCATATTACCCGATGGTAATAGCCACCATCATTGTGTGAATCTGTGTGTGAATGGGACCGTGATTGTAAAGCGCTTTGGGTCTTCAATGAAGGTAGAAAGGCGCTATATACGTATATGCCATTTACCATTTCTTTCTTTTAAATAGCCTTTTATGCACAATCATAAGTAGGTCTTGGATATCTGGAAATCATGCAGACACTGCGGCCCTCAAGGCCTGGAGGTGCCTATCCCTGTTCTAAACATATTAATTCCCTTTCACCAAATCATGATAAAGTTTCCCATTCCCCCTGGAATGTTCCATTGCTTAAAAACACCTATCAGGATAATTTTAAATTATATATTTTTATATATATTTAAGATTTTTATAAGTTAAAACTATTGTATGTCAGCCTTAGCTAATAAAACAAATAACCTGTTTATTTGGTAGTTGAAGTCATTAGAGTTTGATTTTTATCATTTTCCATTTACAATTGATCTTTGCACAAAAATGTAATAAGCCAAGCCAAACACAGTTTTGATTGTGCTTCCTGTGGATTGCAAAGCAGACTTCAGATTTTTTGATATAATGTTGTTTTTTAGAGCCACTGTTGGCTCAGATGTGGTCCATGGGTTAAGCCAGCCGCGCTTTTAAAACATTGTGCGCTTGTACTCCACGATTTACAACAGAGCATACAACTTGATGACAGCTCTTATTGTTCACACATTAAAATTTCTGATCTATTCTGAATACTACTAAAACAGAAATGAAAAAGAAAATAAAACTATCCCTTAACAAAGATATATGTACTTTAAATGCATATTTGTACTATTTATAAGTTGTTAAATGTTATGTCATAGTGAAGACACAGTTAAAGTTGTCAAGTTTAAGGTTAAATAAAGTGATTTTGGTAATTTCAGTAATTCCAGTTTTCTATCTGAGGTTAAATTACATCCAATTCAAGGTCTTGACTACTATATCCTTGTTTTACTAGTCTTGCACTATCACCTCACACAGACTTGTCTATCTTTACTGTAGATTTGACTACAACCTAAACATTAGATTTTAGACCAAAAATACTGTACAAGTATTTTTTGTCAACTTTACAGTAGAATAACATGACTTTAGTGCATAATTTAAGGCTTTGACTATAATGTCCATGATGTCCTACACTATCACCTCAGACTGACTTGTGTTCCTCTACTGCAAAGTTTTCACAATACAACTACTACTTAAACATTATATTGCACCAATGTTACTATATTTACCTTCAAAGTTAACAACGCATTCAGTATTTTCAGTCTAAAATGTAGCATTTAAGCTCTAGTATAAAACTGCATCAGTACTGAAACAAAAAAAGACAATTATCTCAAACAGTTCATGCAAATTTGTCAAGAAAACAATGTAATCCAAGCAACATTATATGCCACACCTCCCTTCTCAGGGACCTTAAGGCATCAGTGCATGCGTTTTGAATCCAGTTTGTTTTTTTCAAACAGTGGTCATCCAAACTGTACTTAAAAAATGTATGCAAGTCTCTCGTGAAGCATAATCAACAACTAGAATGTTGTCAAACTCATATGGGTTCAGAACACCCATTATTCTAAATGAGAAAGAAAGAGTCCTATTTTAGAGGTCACAAGCATTGTACATGTTGGATCAAAGGTCACAGAGTTATAGGTGTTCACCATGCTGTTAAGGTGAAGTGGCTTGTTCTCAATGGCAACAAATGGATCTGTGAAAGATCTCTGATTATAATTTCGGCAAATGAAACCAACCCCTACCTTTGGACTTTTTTATTAAAAACAATGTATTGTATTGCTTTGAATAGCAGGTTTGTGAAACACTGTTTTAACAGAAATTGCTAAACCTAATCTTGCTCAAGCCATTGAGTTTCTAAATGCTGAAAACATGCTTGATTATACATCACACTATCCAGTCAAATTCAAAAACAGTGTCAATGTCTTGATAAAATGCAATGTTGATTGTCATTGCAGTAAAAACTTAAAATATAAATAATGTTTCTCACTGAATTCCAGTTCATATGTATGACCTGTATATTATCAGTATTTAAATACATTTTTGGATATCAAATGATGTGTGTGAATTACTTATTTTAAGTTTCTAAAAAGAGCTCACATCAAAAATAAACTAAAAATAGGACACTTTCTTGTTCTTAAAGCTGGCCTGCAAGCTTTGTTCTTGTTTTGCGTGTAGAATTACACTTTTTTTTATTTACAAACTAAATAGGGAAAAAAAACACGTATTTTCCTTTTTTAGTTTAATAATCTTACACATGCTGTTGTTTTTATCTAAAATTAAAATTAATAAGATTTTTACAACTATTTTTAGAATAATAATCTTAGATAGATAAATGAATTTAGCAAGAATTTATGTGATATAGAAATATTACTTTAAGCTATGATATTTGTTTTAAAAGTAGAACAAATCACCTGCTAACTAAGAAGATTCCTCATGTAGCATCATTAGAATCAAAATAAATAATCATTGTCAAACAGAACACTGCAGATGTTGGTGTACTACTCTATTTGACCACTAGATAGCTCTATTATCATTTAATTTACAATTTATTTTTTTTAGCTCGTTGGGTGTGTGGAATGGAAAAAAAAAAGCACAGCAGGAGTAATAAGTGACCAGTAATAGTTTTTTTTATTGTTTAAAATAACTTAAAGGACATAAATCAGATTTAGTCTTGAAAGAATTAGTTTTGAGTTTTATTTCAACTGTAGTGTTAAATTTTTTTTATTTATTTAAGGGTAAAAATCAGACTTCAGTTCTGATGCATTTATTCTTGAGCGTCTCTAACTTTTTCATTAGGATTAAAAAAGGCTTCTATCATGAAGGCTTAGGTCTTCTAATCGACCGATCAATCAATAGCTCTCAGCAAGTGGGGCCAATTCCCCTCTAGGCTGCACCATGCAGTCAAAGAAAACAAAAGATTTGCAGAATATGAGAAGAGTTTTTGTGCAAAAAGCTATTTTATACCTTTATAAACACACTAAATCCCCAAACAGTCTGAAAGTACAAACATGTTCGTTTTAAAATCTCCTTCAGGTATTTCTTTTTGTTTGAAATCCGAGAACAAGCGAAGCAGAACATCTGCGTTTGCTCTTTTAAGTGATCAGCGTCTGTAAGAAAGTGCAGATTTTTAGGGATTTAGGAATACAGTCAAATATTTTATTCCACCAACCCTCGTATTACCTCAAACTATCCACAATGTTTCAGATTTAGAAGCATTACGAAACAATCAGCAGTTTCATTTTTGGAATAAAAACAAACTTTATTAAATAAATTAACAGAGAAATAGGAAAACTAAAATGTATGATCATTTTTACTAGAATAAAGGAAGTACCAAGAGAACAGTAATCTGAAGCAAACAGAATTGTTTAAGACAACCAAGACTGAATGTCATCACTTTCTTTTTTTTTTCTAATCTCTTGGCATCCTTACTGGGCTGCTGTGTTGATACTAAGGAGGGGTTCTGGTTGTAGTGCCAGCTTCCTCCAGACCCAGTTTCTCATAATGCTCTTTAAAAACGTTAAGTGATTTCTGCCATTCATCCTGAAGACAAAGAAAGAGAGGTTAGAACAAAATGTTCTGACGCACTAAGAGGCACACTTCAGTGAAGATGGTTCCCGTGGCTTTCTACATCCTTCGACATCAGACGTCTTACAAATTTACCTGCATGTTCTGATACATCTTCAGCTGTTGCTTCACAAACTCCCTTCGATCAGATGCCTGTTGTTTGTGCTTTTCCAGGAAACTTCTACGGATAGACTGATAAGTCTGGATCTTCTCCATAAGCTCCCTGTCACGTTCTTCCTCTCTCTGGGAGTCCATCAGCTCAGGAGATCCTTTTTGGTCTCTAAAAAAAACACAAAGACTGTGTAAAATGCAAGCTAGTCGAAGAAAAAGTTAGTTTTTAAAACGTGTAAGACGGAGACACTACTGCAGAAGTTTCCTGACATGAAGATGTTAATAAGACACTCCAATGAAAATCCTCTTTTTGATGTTTTTAACATGTTCTAGTGGTATGGTGGAGGACATATATAAATAATTTCAAGCTTAAAATTTCCTTTCTGAGACAAAAAAAAGACGCGTGAAAAAGCTTGTAGGTGTGGCGTACAAGTTACTACGGCAAGCCACAAGCTCCACGTATGTCTTCCTTTTTCTAATCCGAGCTGGTATCTGACTCAAAACTGTACAGCTGTATATCTCCTATATTGCTCGCCATTTTTGGTGCAACAGTAATGTTGGGTTGGTGATGTGATGGGCTGTAAGCTAGCAGGAAAGCGCATAAATAGATGGATAGTGAGGGTAGGCTTATTCTGTGCCAACTCAGAAGCACATTTACAATTAACTCCTGCTGCTCTGTAGAAACTATGATCAAGAAAACGACTTTTTTTTTATTTTATTTTGGCTGAAAACAACAAGATCATAGTTAAAAGGGGTGGAACTTTAAGTTAAGCCAAACTGGGTAAATAAGAAATAATAGAGAGGTGTCAGATTCCCTGGAACTATTAGTTATTTTTTAGGACTGAGAACAAAATAACTGAATGAAAGAAGAAAAGGCATTTTTCTAAATCCCTACATCCACACACCAGTGTTTGAGAAAGCAGTAGAGGACGAAGAGGTTAAAGGAGAAGGGCACATCTCATTGGATCAACAAAGAGACCCTGAAATAGCTCTCTAATTAACAGACCCAAATATGAGCTCGTTTATCTCGGAGAGGGATGGATAGAGGGAAAGATGGAGGGAAAGCAGTGAGTGATGGTGTTAGGGGGATGGACGAGAAACTCAGGACAAACTGTAAAGAATGACTGCTCCTTTAAAAAAACATATAAAGTTAGATGTTGCGTTTCAGAAAAGCAGCACTGAACAATTGTGTGGGAGAGTTATTACTGCCCCCTAGGGCCAGCAGGTTCTTCATTCAGGTCAGGTAAAGTACAACGTGCAACACTTTCATTTAGGAGCAAAGGTCAGTAAAGGGAAATTACTAGTAAAGTCTGGCAGATCCTGGATGATCAGAGTTTCCCTTAAGAACATGAACGCTATCGGGTCAAACCAACATCATACAAATGAAAAAGAATACAGATATGTACACAAATTATCCTCTGCTGCCCTCAAGCTTTATTGCTACAACCCTATTCAAGCCTACATTTTCTAGATTCTATCAAATGTGTTTGTTTTTAGAGGCAAGTGAACAATTTTTCTAATATTTGAACAGATTTTGAAGGTATATGTATTTGCATTGGTCTGTTAAAAGGGCTCATTTGATTGTTTAGAAAAGAGGTCTCATCATCGTTCAATAACTGCATCAGCATGAGCAGTAAAATGTGATCTGTGAAAATTATCACACCTGAGCAGGTGACTGAAGTCAGGAAGGGTGACACTCAGGTCTTTGTTGGGTGAACCGGCACAGGGATCCTGGCCACAACTGGAAGCATCTGTAAAGGAAAATAAAACTACAAGTGACTAGAGAACATGCAAAGAGCCAGAAAACATGTGTGTGTGTGCGCATTTGCGGAGCAATACCAGAATCTTGGCTTTTATCCGCGGTGAGTTCATCGTTCATTTCATTCTGAACTCGGTTTAGAAACCTTAGATGGGTCTGCAAAGCCTTCAAATGTGACATGTAGAGTCAAAACAAATGCATCAATAACTTGTCTGAATTTGTCTTCTTCTTGAAGAGGTCAAGGATGTTTATTTCAAAGTAAAGTGTCTTGCTGATGTTGTGGTTACCTTGACGCAACGTCCCGGTTCAAGCTTTTCCCAGCTGGTTTTAATGGCTCTGATCTGATCGTTCCGTTCTGTGTCCTTCTTCGCCTCAATGCTCTCTGTTTTGGTGTTTTCAGTGACAACACGCAGGATCCAGTGGGGTTTGGTCAGGTCCAGGTTCTGCACAAAGCAAAAGATGAAATGAGGTGTCAAACTTCTGAAACAGAAATGCAAACATTTTCAAAAAACTACAACCAAACAAAAAAATTAAATTCTTTTGAAAAATGTGCACTGGAAATAAATCTATTACAAGCTAACATGATGACTTAGCTTACACAAACTATCATTATATGTTACATGAAAAATTACAAATACATAGAAATTATGATCATTTTTACAAAACCAAAATGTTTTTTTCATCAACAAAACAAATCAAAATAGAAGCTGAATGCAAACAATGAGTTTAAAGGGCCTATTTCATGCAAAATTCAACTTTTTGAGCTTTTAAGTGCATAATGTTAATTCTTCACAAAAAACAACCCCAAAACAATATTTTGCTAATTTCACGGATCTCTGAGCATTCCTCTAAAACCCTACTCAAGTGGGTCCTCACATTGTGCCATAGATAAGTGACTCTTCAGGAAGAGTCTGCGCTGCCAGCACCGCCCCCAGGCTAACACACACCCACTTTCAGTCATCAGCAAAACACTTTCATTTTATGTGCACAATATACTAAAATAAACGTTTGTTTCCATGGACGACAGGCACACACTGCCGAGCCTGGCTCTAGGATGACGTCATGAAATGTACGGCACCCACAAGGAGCGAAAGGCGGTGCCTCAAAGATCGAGTCGTCTTATTTCCTTGCATAAATAACTCACATTTCATAAAAAATATCACATCACAGTAAACAGATTTACTTTAAAGCCTTAAGAATTGTATGATATTGGCCCTTTAAACATCATTAAGGAGCTTAATTTTCTAGGAAAAGTAACTCCTGGTAAAAACATTCCTGTTACCGTTAACATTTTAATGGCTAAATGTTCATTGCTGACTGATAATTGATCCCTCTGCAGCGATTGCTGTTGTCACAGATTTTTACCGAGTCTTGCTTGATTCCAGACGCAGAAGACGCAGCAGACTTTCCCTTCTTTCCATCCCTTTTGGCTTTGCGGCTGCTCTGGGGCCCATCAGAGGGCCCATCATGGGCTGTTGGGTTGGTTGTGGATGAATTCCCATCTTTAAGTCTATTCTCTGAATGTTAAAATAGACAATGGGTTTAATTTTTCTACTGTTAAGACACAGTCTACAACTTTCAAACATTTCTGAAGTATTCTGTCCAAAATGAAAAATGCTAATAGCTCCAAATGTTTCATCTTGTCAAACTCGTAAAAGATAAAACTAACAAAAACTAAACTTGCTGGTAAAAGAACATTTTTTTCTTCAAAGAAGAAAACTCCCTTCCAATTGAAGAGTATGTGATGCTGCATGTGCCATACAATTATTTGTGTGCTAGATGGCACTGTTGCACTTTAAAGAACATAAAGCGAATCTCTCTTCTCTAAAGTCTAAGTGTAACAATCTGTCTTCTGGCCAACTGTGCCAGTCTGTTTTATGACTTTGACAACATGTTTATGAGTTCTTCTAGTACATTCATTTGTTGATCTTGATTGACCTGAGTGTCACCTTTATTTGCAAATTAAAAAAACAATCATAAAACCATTTTTTTAAATTTATGATTGAAATTTGGTCCCAAAAAAAATCAGATAATTGTGCTTTCATACAAAAAAAAAAGCATTAAATCATAATGACGTCGGATGTAAAGGAAAAGACACGAGAGCCACTGGGATCCGACTGTTTTTAATACTTGACCTGGAATTCATGACAAGAACACAGAAACAGTCACTCCTTTAATGGGCAAGGGTGAGTTTTCTTTCCTGCAGTTAAACTGCTTGTTGAACACTTTTCAAAGCCTGCGAGTGCATCTTTGCGGCATGTAAGGAACATGATCAAGGACAGTCTTACCACTGAGACAGATTTAAAACTGGGTGAAATTAATTCACTCTCCTTCTGGGATACTTCCCAGAGCACCATGGGGCAAAAGCCAACATCATCTGACATCTCATTGACCCATTTTAACAAAATTATTGGGAAAACACAGGAGGTTTGTGTGGAGACTGTCCCTCATATAGACACAAAGACCAACCAAAGGACGTGCTGACAAAATCCTTACCCTCGTTCTGAACATATATTTAACCATCTATATTTAACCAGCAAATATTGCAAAATGAATAACAGAACACTATGAAAGAATTCAGTGAAATCCAAGAGGATTTTCTTCCCATTCAGTCATAACAGCTGTCTCTATGCAACACTTCATCTCTGATCTTTCAATTGATCCAATTTGTGCGGGATGATTAAGGTATAGATGCAGAGCTGGTGGCAGAGGACAGGATTAGAGCCACAGCCAATGACCAGTGGGCGAAAGAAAGCAAGGCCTGATCTGTGAAAGCAGCTGTACATGTTTGGCTTTCATTGGGCTTGTGATTATAGGGCTCTGGCTATCAAAAAGCAGAGAATAAAGGGGCATCTGCCCCAGACTTTTTCTTCTGGGGACCGAGTATCAGCCAATTTCAAACTTGCCACAAAACATAAATCATGCAAAAGAAAACATGACATTACAAAACCTTTTTATAACCCAGGGATTAAGTGCTGAGTACGACTGAATAGTGTAAATGATTCACGGGCATTAAGGGAATACATGTATTTAGGGATATCTGAGTCATGTAGTGTCCATATTGAGGGTTAGACGTTCAAATAAAGATTTATGTCACTGTGATTTACTTTCATGGCTGTCCTGTGGGCTACTAAAAATGGGAAACTGACCTCTCATCTCATTCTTCTCCTTGTCTTTGAGCATATTGGCAAAAGCCAACTCAGATTTATCCAAAGGCCAGCTCCCATAGAGCACTTGAGCCTGCACCACATACTTGTGTTCCTGTCAAACACAGATAAGTTCTGCTTGCATTAAAGACACACAGCATACAAAAAGCAGTTTTCATGAAAGCAAAATATTTTTCTTTTTGAGCCGTTTCAGAGCCATATCGCGGCCAGAAAGAACATCCCTTTTTTGTTTCTGCAGCTCTTTGCCCTCCTTGACGGAAGCACAAAGGCAGAGAGGAGGCAGAGGGCTTGTTCAGCCAAGATGATATCATGGGTGATAACTCCCACATGTGTGACACACAACAGAAAAGACACAATTCAGAAACGAAATCAAGGTAAGACCCCAGCTGGCAGAAAGACACACAAAAACAAAAAATAGAGCGCTAGTCATGTGAACCTCTATTTTCCATCATGTTTACTGTATTTTGCTCCCAGCTTAGTAAAGAGGTTCACATTTCAGAATTGTGTTAAGAATTTTAAATCAATATTTAAAAAAAAAAAAGGTGTAAAATTATATAAGCACTAATATCTGCTCACATAGTTTATGTGAATCTGTATCAATCCCTCTAAAGACAGTTTTTTTTTGTTTTATATGTATTCCTTCTCAGATAAAAATAATTTTCTACAAAAGTCTATTCAGTGGATTGTGAAAAAAAAAAAAAGCTTGTGTCATTTTCTATGACATAGCTTCTGCAGAACTGCTGTAGTTCAACCACGCCTCCTTTCTCCTCGGTGCTGAGAGCTCAGAGCAAGTGTATGTTCTAGATCATAAATATTATCATTTTCAAGCAGTATTCTATTTGTCTGCTCCCGAATCACAACGATTTGAAAAAGAAATACTCACTAGTGAAAATTTAAGCTTAATTATCTTTATAGATATGTAATCATCAGAAAAATGCTACGAGAACATGCTAAAAACACCAAAAACATGAATTTCATCAAAGTGGGTCTTTAAGATGCTTTACTAATCTGAGCTTCATTAACAGAATAATAACCTTTTCTGATATAAATCATAATACGATTTTTAATACATGAGTGAGTCCACGGACACTGAAACGATTGCGCATCACTGCCCCTGACTTGCAGTGATAACTCCGACCATTAACAACAAAACCTCCTCCCCAGATCTCTTTATTTTGTCACATGTTATCAGCTTGAATGTGTGTGGGTGATTGTAAATGTGTGTACCCATGTGTGTGAGAGGGTAGGAAGAAAACAAGTGGGTGAGAAAGACAGAGAGGGTAAGTGAGACGTGTGGGCAAGTGAGATCAGTTAAGTGTTTCAGCAATGCAGACAGTTGTCAGTGATACCAGAGTCTGTTGGGGAGGCTGGTCAGAGTCTGCTGCTCCAGCTGCGTTGTCTGTCTCAAGTCTTTGTTGGGATGTTTCCTGGCTCATCTCCTCTGCACAACTGGAGTCTGCAACAGATAACAGCTCTTCAGCATCCACCTGGATGAGGAAGCTGCTCATGTCCAGCTTGGATTGCAAACATGTCTTTTGGTAGCATACAAAAACAAAAAAAAAACAACAAAAAAGAAGAGTAAAAAAAAAATGTATTATCTTAACTTGAAAAACTCAAAAACCTTAATTCAAACAATGCTTCTTTATGTACCTTTTTTCAAATAGCATTCTTCTTAGAAGACAATCAAAAGCACATCAAATTAACAACAATCATGTCTTTAGGTATTTTGCAAATTTTTCCAGCTAACCTCCTTGAAGCATGAAATGGAAGAGTGGGATCATCACATGACCTGTTCCAGTGTTAGCAACCAATTCCTTGTCTTGGTCCAGGATGGACAGGTGTATCACCACATCTGACTTGGACGTCTGAAACTGAACTGTTGCCATGGTTTCTGTTCTGACTTGAACAAGATAACTTAGAAAAAGAATAGGTACTGTTAGCATCAAAGTAAATTCCAATTATCGTTTAAATTGTATTTAACACATTTTAAAATTAGAAGTGTAACTTTACACACCGACAAATTACATTTTTGTTGTCTGGAATGTAATAATTCTGGAATTTCTTCACTGAGAATGCAGTGAGCGGAGTTTCCCGGGACATTTTTGGAAGTGGTTCCTCTGTGCTAACCAAAGCCATCTTCCATTTGGCATGAGCAGGAAGTGATTCAGGTTTCCAAACTTCTGCCAAAAAAGTGTAACCACTCTGAAACAAAGGATGAAGGCAAAAGATCTAATTTCAACATAAAACAAAAATAACTGCCATTTTATTTGAGTTATTTTATACATTTACAGAATTTAAGAACATTTATGAAATTAAATCTTAAGTGTTTAATGTGGAGACTGATATGTAACAAATACAAAAAAACTATATTCCTACAAATATCACAGCTGAACAGGCAACATTTTTGAAACCATTTTTTAAATCAGCAGACCTTATTTGGTTGAAAGACACGAGGTGGGACTTTTGTGAAGAGCATTTCTACCTCCTCTCCTGTATCATTATTAATCACATGCAGTAAATTTGTAACTGTAGAAAAGACCTTTACTGCCAGCAGCATCTTCCGCGGAACCAGGAAGACCTCTCTGTAGAAACAGAAAAACCAAAAAAAGGAAGGAGGACAAAACAAGAATATTATAAACTTTCTGTCTCAGAGAAAATAATCTCCTAAAAGAGAATTCATGTATTTTTTAAAAGAATTATAAGAATTCAGTGACAATCCTGACCTAAAGATCATCTCCCAGGAGTCAGTCGTCTCTTGCAGAGAAACGGAGTAATCGGCAAAGACAATTCTGGGCGGTTCATTGTAAAGAGAAGGGTAAAGCTGGGCTTTCTTCTCAGAATTTTCAAACAGATATCTGTTCTCAAAAAGCACAGAATAGCATAGAATAGATAGAACGACTGATGTCTAGTAAAACACAATTACAGTGACCAAACCAAACATCAAAATAGTTTCTTAAAACATTTTAATTCCCTCTTTAATTGAGCTAAATATGACTAAAAACACTCAAAATTTTGCACATTTCAATTATTTTAATCAGGTAAGATATACACATGCTAAAAGGTTTTTGAAGCTCAACACTCCCTGCTTTCCTACACATACACACACACGCTCAGTGGGTGTGAGGGTACAGTGCTCGAGCACACATACTTCCTCAGGCAGCAGGTCATTCAGCAGACGCTGCTAGTCTTTTGGAAGGAGAAGAGTATAAACAGCAGATGGTAACACTGGGAAAAGATGGAACACAATGCAGAACATACTTGCTGCATGGAACCCACAGGCTGCCACAACCAGGAGAGGAAGCAGATTTTGTGCATGCAGTGCAGCAAAGAGGCTAAACGCTTGCTGTGCAACACACAGTGTTTGGCATTGAACTGTAGGAGCGCTCTGACACTTCAATCCTGTTTGTCCAATCAAAACTGAATGGTTTCTTTTTAATGATACAAAACTATTTGATCTTTTACCTTAACAACATGACTGCGTATTTCTCTGTGTCTGCTTCCATCTTTGGCCAAATATCCGAAAGGATCTCAGCTGCATACAAGTTCTCCTTTGTTCCTGGAGAATATAAATACAAGAAAAAGGGCCTACTTTGAAGATAAAATGTCAAACACATGAAAAACGGTTGATTTTAAACAAAAGAAACAGCAAATTGCTTTTTTCCCTCATTTGGTGAGAGGTGATAGGAAATTACTTCCACTTTGATTTTTCCTTTCAGGCTTATCTCACCAAAAGGGGAACCCCTTTGACAGAGAAGGAACTATGATTAATAATAATACACATTGTACTGATGAGTGTGTCTCACTGAGTGTATTCAAGAGAGAAATGCTCTGGGGAGACAGACAAATCGTTTATTATTTTTCACATCTGGCAAAGAAGTCCTGTGTTCCTCCTTCTGCTGTGCTGCCACAAATGATCGTCATTTAAAATTGAACGTTATCAGATTCCGAGGCAGGCTGTGGAGAAATGGTTTCCTATCATTTGGATAAACACAATACACACATGGGAAAGGAGATGGAGGTGGGAAGAGACTCAAAAACCAGGAAAGTGAGGAAAAAGTAGCTTCTTTTAGGCTGACAAAGTATGATTGCTGTCTCAATATTGCTCAAATATATAATTTTTAAAGTAAATTAACTAATAAAGTTGAGGTTTGATTTACTTTGACTGGTTTGTGTGAGGTCACGCTACCAACACATAACCACCAGCAGCACTTCCTAAGATGCATTGTGACATGGTGAGAGCATTTGGGTGTTAAGAACGCTCAAGCCACATGTTCAACCTTTAAAAAAAGTCTATCCAACGCTAGAATACACAGCTGTTCCATGAAGCATCCACATTGATGAGAGTTTCCGTACTCTGGAGAGCAGCAGCGTCACATGTTGGGCTGAAGAAGCCTTGGGCAATAGTCATAAACAGAAAACACCTGAATAATCCAGTGGTGAAAAATTAAAACTTTGTTGTGCAATTTTCAGCTTTTAAATGGGTAAAATTGAACAAAAAAAACTTGAAAACACATAACGTCACATAAACACATAACGCCTATGCATTAAATGCATAGGCATCTTTTTTGATAGTTCTTTTATTCGTTCTGTTTCAATAAGTTTTAATTAATACATCCAGTGTTATTTTCAAACTGGATTGAGCAGCCTGAACAATCAGCATGTCAGGGGTTCAAATCTTTGTCTAAAGCAGTTATTGTGTCCTTGGGCAGGACAAAGGTTTCCACAATCCCCCTGACTGTAAACATGATTGCTTTGATTCTAAATTTATTAGATTGAAGGCGGTTGCTAAATGTAATTTCTCAGTGGAGTACATTTGGCTGCTCTGTCTGCCTCTGCCCGCTTGTAAAATTCAGATCCCAAAAGCGGGACTGTCCTGTGTGCTGGCGAGTTTCCTCCACATTCCTATTACCTAAATAGGGAAATCAAACAGGGGATGGAATAGGACATAAGCATTTTGGGATGTTTTTGGACAGCAAATGAAAGTTTAAGAGAAATCTATTCATTCATTCATTTTCCAATCCGCTTTATCCCTTTCGGGGTCACGGGGTTGCCGGAGCCTAACCCGGCTACTCATGGACGAAGGCAGGGTACACCCCTGGACTGGTCACCAGTCTGTCGCAGGGGCCACAATCACACACCCACGCACACTCACATCCACACCTACGGACAATTTAGAGTAACCAATGAACCTATGAAGCATGTTTTTGGACGGTGGGAGGAAGCCGGAGTACCCGGAGAAAACCCATGCATGCACGGGGAGAACATGCAAACTCCACACAGAAAGGTCCCCCAGCCAGGACTTGAACCGGGAACCTTCTTGCTGTGAGGCAGGAGCGCTAACCACTGCGCCACCGTGCAGCCGAGAAATCTATTGTCCTTTCTCAAAATTTTGAATTTTAAATTATTAATATCACTATGTCCTGCACAACACATCCTCTTTACCGTGTGTTTTGACGAATATTTACCAGATTCTGTAGCATCTAGGACTTCTGGCTCCAAGTTTTCTTCCCGTGTACAGTGCATATCACTGTTCGTTCGCTTTTCATCTTTTACTGATAACAAACGAAAAAAAAAAACTGTCAACACAACATTTTAATGTTACACAAGTATATGGTATTATAAATGTAACTATAAACTATCTCCTCTTTTACACACATTTTGCATTGTTATTTATGGAGAAAGTCAATGATTTGATATGTAACCAAAATGAAAAGTGAACTCTACTCAACTGTGATACAACATAAACACAAGACAAGAGATCCACAATTCATCTCATCAGAATTCTAAAAGCTGCATATGTGAACTTTGCCTTAAAGAAGCTGTATTTACTCTAAAACTGCATAAAAGCATGTCTCAGATGCAAGTGAGTGGATAAAGTAAGCTGAAATTATATAATTTAGAGGCATATTTGACTTAAAAAAAAAACTAAAAGTGGATCATATTTACAGTTGCATGGGTTGGACATACATGTTGCGGAAAATGTCTCTGCATCAGAAGTCTGTGTAAGAACCTGAACAGCGAACCGCTCGTCTGGTGTCAGCTCTCTGCACAGAGCCTCACGCAGCATGTGGTGAACAGCTAAACCAAACATCTGATTAGGAACACACACACACGCAGACTGTCACATGTACTTAAAACATAAAAATAAAATCATTAGTACAAAAGAAAAAGTGTCTGCAGCTTTAAGAAGAAGCAACTCAATGATCTGAAGGATGCATTTCAATTTTACAAATGTTTTGAAAAATGTTTTGTATTTAAACAACGATATATTATCTTTTACCAACTTCTTACAGCAAAATTGCATAATCACATCGTAACAATATTACAAAAGCCTAGAAATTGCATAGATTAAAAACTATTTTTAAGTTGAATTCAAAGACAACTCTGTGTTTCTATCAGATTTTTACCAAATACTTCCATTTGTTTCTTAAATGTGGACCTGCTGTGTTGTAGTTTAATTGGTGCAAAAAAATGTTGAGCTGGTAACATTTTCAGAGTAACACAGCAAAGTGATCTGTGAAAAAAAGAGCTGATCTGGAGTTTAATCATGCATTTCAACATGTAGATAAAGTACACAAATTCACACAGTTGCTTTATATGAATGACATCAGGAGCTGGCAGGTTTTCAGGAGCATGCTACCTCATGGTGTTGTTGTTCCTCCAAAGTGCTGCTGAAGTTAATGGGGCA
Source organism: Adrianichthys oophorus (assembly GCA_036245035.1). Taxonomy (NCBI): domain Eukaryota; kingdom Metazoa; phylum Chordata; class Actinopteri; order Beloniformes; family Adrianichthyidae; genus Adrianichthys; species Adrianichthys oophorus. Next base: position 20,683,729 of record BSAI01000101.1, on the reverse strand, counting down.
GTGAGCCTTTTTCAGGGTTTCTCTGAGGGCTGGCAGTTTCTGTACATCACCAAGCGAAGCTGCTACTCTTGACAAAGCTCCATAAATTGCACTGGCCTGCTCAGTGAAACAAGTACTTTCCTGTTAGGGGAGAAACACTCAAGGTAAACAACAGAAAGTGTGAAATCCCAAATAGAGAAACATGTTTTTAAAAGAAGTAAAGAAAAAAGAGTTGAATTATTTTCCTGAAAAAAAAAAACAAGTTTGAATTTCATAAAGATGTCTTCTTAAAAGATTCAATAATCAAGCATTAATGTCCCGAAGAACGGCTATTGTTTGTCTTTAATTTTTGGTGACCTTCGTGAACTCTGCCATGATGGTTTCTTCATCTCCAAAGCTGAATGGTGTCTTACTGCACAGGAGGACATGGTAGCCCAGCGGTGCACGAACGTGGACAACCATCAAATGACGTCTGAAGGATAAGCAAATAGCAAAAAGAAAAGAGAAAAACACAAGTTAGTTCATTGCAATTTATCAAAGACACAATATAATGATAATATATGGATTTAGGTTGTTTTTTGATATGCATTTTGTATTTTTACTTGTATTTAAGTTGTTTTGTATGACCGTGTTTGGGTTACAAAGAGTTAAACCGTCAGCAGTGTCTATTGTCTGTCTACCAAGTGTGAAGCAGACTTCACAGGGACTGCTCAGTCATGAGTTAGTGGAGTCCTGCTTTCTTGGCCCCATTACCTTTACATAATTCAGCCATAAGAGCCTAACTAGATGGATGAGCGCAGAAGCAGGGCTTGCTGGGGCTGCTGAAGCACGCAACAAGGAGATAAATGGGGGCAAGAAAAAGGAAAGAAAAGTATTCAGAATAGAAAATGATAAAAACAAAAAAAAAGAAGAAAGAGAACAGAAAACTGAATAGGAAACAGAAAGTGCCTGACAGTAAAGTATAGGACACATTTAAAGAACACAACACAATGGTTAAACGGCTAAGAACGTAAATGAGTTTTCATAAAAAAGCATTAGATAATGACACGTGGGAAGCAAGTACCCATGGAGCTTTGCAGGTCGAGTGCCATGCGTGCTTTTGAGGCTCGGTGGTAATTGCACTACTGCACACTTGTACCTTACACCAGAAACTAGGCCCTCTGCTTCTAGGCCAAATCACACCCATTAACAGAGACTGGGACAAACGTGTCTTGCTGCTTTCACTAAGCCGTGAAGATATTCCTTCTAATGCTCTGACTGACTTACTGTAAGCGGATCTGCACAGCTGCAAAAGTCACTGTCAAACAAGTTTTCTTTATAAAATTCCAAAATGAATGCAGAAAAAATATTTTAAAGACTTAGATAAGATACTACATTTTTAAAATTGCTTTATGATAAAAGTGTGAATCAACTATGTTCTTTTTCTTTATCAAATGACACATTTAAAATGTGAACTTTGATCATTACAACACAAATATTCCCAATAAAAAAGGAAATCCTCAAAAATGAATACTAATAAGTTTGAAGCATTTTTCTGGAATGGTATTGCCTTTAATCAGCTCTATCTAAATGCAGGTATTTCTGTTAACAAAAGCACAAGAATAAGGGGAATATTTTCTTGAAATCAGACTGGCACACTGATGCTTAATCGAAACTTCTAATTTTGATCAATACTGTACAAGTCCTGAATTTGTATCCCTGGTGTCCTACCCTTTGGGTAAGTTCAGCACAGCTGCCTTTGAGCAGGTCGTCTTGATGATGAAAACTGGCATCTGAGCTTGCATGCTGGTCCATAAATGTGGAAGGATGGTGAGCACTGCGGGCTCACATCCTCCAGACGCTTCCTGTTCTGTGATGTGATGTAAAGAGGAGAGAAAAGGTTGAGGATCACATCACAAACATGTGATTCATACACTTGCATTGAATGTTTGCATTTCCTTCATGTTGATAAGATGCACCATCAAAAACAGTGACTGCTGTAACACAATAAAGCTTCCACTGGAACCCTTACAATTTTTCATTTTTACAAGAAAGATTCTTACTTCTCTCTGAGTCCTCTCCCCAAAAGAGAAGAGCAGAGAAGCTAATAAGTGTTTGAGATGGATGGAGGTTATCGATGCAAAGGTAGAGCTCACGCCTTATCATTGGACACTGTGCGAAGAAACATATTTGAATAGTTCAAAGATATCACTTTGAGGTAAATGCAAAAGAAAAAAAAGACAGAAAGAAGAAGGATGGAATGATAAACTGATGTAGACGGGAGGTTAGGGAGTATCTTAAGAGCTGGAATAAAAGATTTAAATAAGCCAAAGAAGCATGTCAGGTGGCTTTTAAAGGGGACAGACCAGAAATATAAATGTTGTATAGTAAGCAGCAAGAATGACAAAAAAGCCAAGTGAAACCAAAAAGTTTGGCCGTGAAAAGGGCCAAGGAATTAAAACACTTTCAGAATCAATCATGAGGGTGCCATTTTACTTCAGAGCTTTCTATGGTTAGGCATGCAGGAGTGAAACAACGTGTGGAAGATCCAAAGGAAATGCCTCCCGTTACCTCGGATAGCACAGTGCTCTAAAGATGAAAGATGAAAAGCTAAGTTACTGCAGTTGAAGTCGTTTGATTAAAATAACAATCATTGTGAAAAAATGACAAGAAAAATCACAAAAGAAACTACAAAAGGAAAAAAAAACTCAAACCTTACTCTGGGATACATTCTGTACCTTAAAACATGACTGCTGGAAAGAATGAGAGTAAAAATGTGGTTTATGGAAAACCAAAAGATACCTGGAAAAAAAAGCAAGAAAAGTAATAGTTTTTTGGTCAATTATTTATCTAATGGAGATTTTTAACGTCTATTATTTACTGAAATTTGTATATATATAGATATATATCTATATATATATGTGAATGTGCAACTCACTTAAAACACTTGACAAAGTCCTTGAGGTCCACCCATGTCCTGCTCAGAACGGATTGAACATCAGCGGAAGCTTGTTCAGTTGCAGGCTCTTTCTCTCCAATGCTTGAATCATCTGAAAGGATGTTTATGAGACACATTATTTATCATTCGATGAGTCACATCACATGTCTTAATGTCATCCATCTAAGAAATAGACTGTCACGTATCACAGTCTTGTTTATTCTTTCTAAAAGATTCAAGTTAATGAACATTCCTGTCTAAAATAATCTGCCTGTTGGCTGCAGTATGTCTGTCACTTTTTTATAATGCCATGCTTATTGCTAAACATACGCAGAAAAGAGTGAAATTGTTATTTCAAATTCAGGAAAGTAACAAAATGCTAGTGACTCATTGCAAGTTAACCGAGACTCAAATCATTATCTTCAATCCAGAAAGTGGAACTGGCCCGACTCCTACGTAATGGCAGAGTGTAAGTGCACACGCACATCATACTCCCACTCACAGACTCCCACTATCTGAGTGCATGCAGTGCAACACCCCTCCACCACCACCACAGGAAAAAAAAGTACATGGACACAAAGCAGTCTGCCCCCAAGCACAGTCTGATCAGTAAGCTGAGGCGGCGATGGCCAGTGTCTCTGCTGCTGAGCAAAAGTGGCCTTAGCTTCAACTGCAGGTGTTACTAAGCAACTAAACGGATGCAGGGAGATGGCGGGCATCATTACAGTTCTACAAGCTTCTTTTTCAGATTTAGCTAAATGAAAAAGGACCAAAGAATCTGGCAAAGATCCCATCAACAACAAACTAAACAAATGCATAAAGAAGCTTTTATGTTATTTTGAGTTTGATCAAAGCTGATGCACATCTTTTCAACCATCAACATGGCACAGAAACAGCTTTTACCATTAGGGATGTTATCACTGCCCTTCTTCATGTCCTCCACTGAGACCTACAGGGGTAAAAAAAAAAAAAAAGCCAGATAAAAAAGAAAAAAATAATAAAACAAGGGGAGGCATGTACTGACAGGAGCACCACAGTGAGACACAAGCCTCCACCCTCTGGTCATTCTGAGCCAGCTGTGGTGTTGGGCCATTCAGCACAACCATGCAGTTTAATGTGACAGGGCCGACTCCTCCCCCTGCTAAAAACACCAACAGGGAATACCAGCATTAACTCCCACTGAATGTTACAGATGGGGAATGCTTTAGTTTAGCTGTAATGATGTTGAATTGAAACAGAGTCTTTGTTTTCTCACTTAAATGCTAATTATACCAGTCAGGGCCTCAACGGGAAAATGCTGGAACAAACAAAGTTTCTTTAATGAAAAAAAAAAACTTTTCACCGCCTTAAACAAGGGCAAAGTCTTTCTATCATGTAATATGAAATAAGGCCTTTAAAAAAATCTGTGATGACTCAGAGATGAAGAATATGCGTCTGAATGCAACTGTATCTGAGTCACAACTTATTTCAAGTGTAAGATGCAGACATATTGTATGCAGACAGACAGAAACAGGCTTTGTGACGGGGAGGCACACTTGACCTCCTAACTGCTGCTGCTGTGCGTTGCTGCTGAGCATCCACATGTGTTTGTGTGCATTTTTCATAAAGGTGTGTGAAGTTCGGCTCTCCCTACAGAATGGGATGCTTTGTGCAGCCACAAGGGACTTGGATTTTATGCCTAAATACTTTAAAGATATCAAGGTTTTTTTATGATCAGACTAGTCAATAATCAAAATGTGGATAAGAAGCGGAACACATAACCTTTAGTTCCTTGGTTTTATTTTACATGATTTATTTTTTTAGTGAGATGTTTTCAAATCTAATTCTTTAATCCCCACCACAGCTGATTTGTTGGCAATATGGTGGGGCAGCAGGTTTTCATCTTCAGAACACAAGCTTTATAAATAATCTTCATAAAATGTTCATATTTCTTAGGTTTTTCCTTCAGGAATTTTGTGACCTTATATTCTCTGTGGCTGCACGGTGGCGCAGTGGTTAGCGCTCCTGCCTCACAGCAAGAAGGTTCCTGGTTCAAGTCCTGGCTGGGGGACCTTTCTGTGTGGAGTTTGCATGTTCTCCCCGTGCATGCGTGGGTTTTCTCCGGGGACTCCGGCTTCCTCCCACCGTCCAAAAACATGCTTCATAGGTTAATTGGTCACTCTAAATTGTCCCTAGGTGTGGATGTGAGTGTGTGTGGGTGTGTGATTGTGACCCCTGCGACAGACTGGCGACCAGTCCAGGGGTGTACCCTGCCTTCGCCCATGAGTAGCCGGGTTAGGCTCCGGCAACCCCGTGACCCCGAAAGGGATAAAGCGGATTGGAAAATGAATGAATGAATGAATATATTCTCTGTTTAAAAAAAAAGTGGTGAGCATTGGCGCCCAAACTGCTTTGCAGAAAGTGCTAAATGGCATTAAATAGTCTTGCACAATACAGTTTTTTAGTAGTTGGGAAGTAGGGAAGGAATTAGGACATAGCCTGTGCCATGCTTACAATGGGATGCAGGCTATTCACAGAAAGTCAAAGAAACAAACAGACTGAACCACCACAGTTGTTTGTGTGTATTAAACTGTTAAACAACAGAGCGGTTATTATGATCTCTTTGTTGCCTTTGCAGGCTATTAGAGGAAAGTGTGATAATAAAACTCCCAGGAGACATGAACGATGATAGGTCAGAATCAGCCTTTTTTCATCACCATAGTCCATGAGCTCTTCCTGTTTTAAAGTCTAGAATTGTTTTTATGTTTTTAAATGCTTTAAATGTTCCTAGTGCTCTCTATAAACAGCACTGTGGTCACTCATTTAAAGTGCTTTCTCTCTTTTTGCCTTTGACTCCATCTCTGTCTGCTTCTCTGCTGCTTGGACGTATGTCACCCCCGTGTTATTTCCCTTTCTGTGCTGCTCTTTCTCTTCAGTGCCCCTGGTTGGCAGCGGCCTGGCAGGGAGATAGCAGAAGTGACTTTGGGGACTGGGGGGTGGCAGCCTCTGTCACTGACACAGAGCTCCACTGATCAGCCCTCAGCTGCACACTTACAGAGCAAACAGATGTATTAGAAGACAGCCAACAGTTGAGAAAAGAAGAAAAAATATGGCTCCAGAATGTCCCATTTTTCTGTTTCTACCTAAAGGGTTTTGGAGCTTTAATCTTTAATTAAGATATTAAATGATCAAATGTGAAATCATATAGATTTTAAATGCTTAAGAAGCTAATAAGTTTATGTACCTTTGTTTTTTCCAGGTTGTTCAGTGAGTTGCCTGGAACTGCATCAGGTTCCAAGAGTTCCTGACCATCAGCATCTTCCATCTCAGAAATTGGCGCCATGGATGTGGAGGAACACTTTGACGCAGAGCGTAGTCCAGCTTCCCTGAAAGAAAAAAATTGAAACCATAAAATGACATTAGAATTATTTTTTTAGCATTTAAGCACTTGATTTGTTTTGTTTTTTTTACAAAAAAATTGTCATAGCTTCCATTTGTTACAAGCTTTTACTCTGCAATCCTTTTTAAAACTTAAACTGTTTAAGGAGATGTCCTGTTCTTTATTCTACATTAATGTCTTATGTCACTTCTGTAACAAACTTAGCTGTCCTGCTTTATTACCAGATAAATAGATACTGCCAATAAAAACTAAAATACTGTAGAAAAAAAGGAACAGAAAAAAAGCTGTTTTAGAGGTCTTCAGAACACTTACAACTCCAACAAGGAGCCACTCCTGTTCTTGAAACAGTTGGAGACATAAAGATTGGCAACCTCAATGAACTGGTCTGGTTTTGGCAAAGCAGTTTCTGCAAAAAGGTAAAAACAACCTTTAGACATCATATCAGCCAACACTACTTTGTTAGGGTTAGCAAAAAGATACAGTTATTTTAAAGAAGGAACATCATCTGGCAACATGTTTATCTCACTGCAGTGTGAAGCCTTATGTTTTGTACAAAACTCACCTACATATTGACTTTATTGTTCAATATATTCCCCTGCTTCTTTCTCCCAGCTCCCCTTCAGTTTTATTCTTTCTGTTATTTTTTTCACTTTCTCACTCACTTTGTGGTTCAGAGGTGACCACAGTCTTCTTCTGTGGACGAATGAGTTTCCACCGGGGCACAGGTGGAGATGTGGGCGGTGGCTCCAGCGGGCCTGCTCGTGTTCTGGTTAATAGGACGGCACGACCACGCAGCAGGGATAAGCCATAGCGACGCAGCGTTTCTGCAGATTTCACCTGCATGGCCACATCAAAACAAGTGTTGCCGAATGTACAACATCTAGTGGTAAAATAAAAAAAAAATAAAACAAAATGGAAGTTTCAACCTCCGCTCTTCTATATGAAGAATTTGGCAAACCAAAATAGAAAAATGAAGCTGGATTTAAAAGTATTTCTGTCAGCACTTCACCATGTCACAGAGTGGTGGCTAGTTATTTTGCTTTTTTGGAAAATGCTACTAATTTCTAAAATACAAAATATTCAAATGTGAGGAAAAACATGTTTTTATATAGTCCTAAAAAAGTTAATGACCTGAAACTGTAACAACATTTTAGAAAGCCCATGAGCAAATAGAAGAAAAAGGCTGAATAGAAGAGGTGACACCATCATACCATTTGGCTCATCTCAAAGGCCCCGCAGTGCGTTTGAAAAGGGTAGAAGCTAGCGCACACCACCACTTCTGAGGAATCTAAGGGAAACAAAGATAAAAGCATACATTTCACTTCAAAAATATTTTTGGCTAGTATTGCTAAAGAAGATAACTAATATTACTGATTTTATGTCACACCAGAGTCAAAAGAAACATATGTAATATGAACACTGCTAGTTGTGCTTCTTTATTTAAGTCTAAGCTTCATAGGGGGCCTTTACCCCCTGTGGGGTTTATTTTAAGTATTTTTGCAAAAGAGCATGTTGGCCAAGTAACATGGAAAATCAATTTGACAGGCAGTGGTGAAGAGAGATGGGATTACTTTTTGGCAAAAACAATGCCTGAACCTTTAACATTTTTACAGAGAAAATGGTTTTCATCCTGATTTCTTCAGAATAACCAATCTCAATTGTTCTGGCAAAAAAATGGAAAGAGCAGTTGTTTATTTTTGTTTGTAGCTGCATTGTGCTGAGGCTTTCTTGAGATTAAAAAATGTATTTTTAGTGAGAGTCAGTCTAAGATCAAACAGAGTAAGTCTGTGATGAGACCAAGAGTGAAAAGCTGAAGTCAGCTGGAAATCACTAAGTGGCATAATAGTGGAATAGTACAGAAATTATACATTATGCATAACTTTTGCTTGTTTTTGATAGCTGTACAGTTGCTTTGGTTTTTAAAATAATTTGCTGGTTGAACACCGAGGTCTTCATAAAAGCATCTACAGCCCTGCCATGACCACACGCTCATTTCTAAGTACACATTGCAATCCTGCCTTCCTTGGCTTGGGAGGCTTCTCTGCCCTGAGGGAGAACGGAATAATTCACCCTTCCACTGTTCCATCTGTTAGTTTATTTATGATCCACCATATATGCATTAACCCTGTATGATCTCTCTAATACTTGGTGTCAGGAAAACAGGAAGAGATACTTGACACAGGAAAGAAGTGGCAGCATGATGACTGGCTGGTAAAAAGCCTCTAAGAGTCTCAGTTGTCATGCAAGCAGAACAATACACTTTTGCCATTTTTCTATAAGTTAAGAAATTGATACAACAGTTATTGAAAAGGGTTTTGTATGAAGCGTGCACACCTATTCAGTTTGTTTGTGTGTGTGTTAACAAAGCCTACTGTACAGTACGTACAGTATGTACACTGCAAAAACCTTTAGTGTCCTTTTGCTCCAACGGCGGTGGGCTTCTTTCAACACTTAGATTGGAGTCTGTTCTTGTAACTGGGCTGTCGGGCTCCACCCCCGGAACACTCTCATCCTGGGGTTTAAATTTAGGAATGATATCCTGCAGAAAATTCCAGGTCTTCTCTGGAAATCTAAACCATTGGGGAACAAACAGGGTCCAAATCAGAGATTCCTTAATGCAATACTTTAAAAAAAATACCAATAATTTTGTTTAATGCATTTAATGTCTGTAAAGGTCTGTTAATATTTGTAGTTTTGGTAATGTTTCTCTTAACTTAAGGCTTTGTTTTAATTGAAGCATTTACTTTAATTAAAGACTTCAACGGGCTCTGCTTTCAATAGGAAATAATAATTTTCTTCTACTTGAACTAGGTCTGGGCGATAAACGATAGCTATCGATATCACGACCGTACTTTTTTCGATAGTTAAATGAGCGTATTACAATAGACTTTTATTATGAAGGGGCCAAATTTAAAACTCGCCAGTCGCAAACATTTCCTCCCTAGTTATTTATTTTTTAGTTATTTAATATCTGAGAAGAAAACAGAATAATGTGCACTGCAAATTGTGCAGAAGGCATGTTCCTTCTAAAACTGTGAATGCCACCAACCTTTTTATCACCTGAAGCAGTGCCACCGAGCATACTTAATCTCAGACTGAAATAAACGATAATTCTCCAGCAATAACAATGGTAAGACCTTAGCAGCAGCAACAATCTAAACTATGAGAAGAAATTCAGAGAATTTGCTTTTAGTTCTTAGCTTAGTCACAGGATGTTGACAAAAATGATTGTCAATTTTATGTTTGTTCCGTAAAACTTGAAAACATTAGAGTTTATTTGTAGAATTAATGCTTTGATTTTAAATGGAACTGATCACGCAGTTTAGTGTTCTGTTTTATTTATGTTCTCTTTTGAAACTTGAAAGATTTTGCTTTAATTTTCAGTTTAGTTTGTAATATTTATGCCTTTTTTTTGTTTTCTGAGGGAAAAAAAACTGTTGCATCATGTTCCTTCAGTGCATTTGTTATATTGAATGTATGATAGGAAATAAATCTGTAAATCTAAACAACCTGCTGATGACTACACATTTCTCTTATGAACCACAGAGCTTTCGAATTTGACTGATATAGTTATTTGGTTTATATCGTGATTTATATCATTATTGCCTGAAAAAAACAACATAGTGATTCAAAAAATTCACAATCGCCCAGCCCTAACTGGAACACATTTTAGAATTTAATCTGTGCTTCACTTAACAGACTAAATAACCATATCAAAACCAGTGGTGTGTAAAGCTGGACTAAAAAATAAAAAGCATTTATAACAAATAGCACCTGGCTTTAAATCTATTATCCTTGTATTATTTTAACAAATATAGATTGACATAAAGCAGTGACAGCATTCATCTCGGTTTAAAAAACAATCAAACAAATTGATTGTTTTAGCTAAACCAATTAGCTGCTTTTCTTTTAAATACAGATACTGGCAAAAAAAAATCTGTTTTGTGATTTGCTAATCCAATATTTAGTAAAAGTTTAACAGACTTTATTGCATAAAACATGTAATTCTTAGCAAGGCGATGTAAGATCAACAGAAAAATAACAACATAAAGTAGAAAACCAGTAGAGAAAAAACAATATAAGATACAGTTTACAAGAGTTGATCAGTCTTTACTTTACTAACTTTATTGGATGGATTTCTTGGACCCAGCCAGTCAAAGCCTGAATGAAGGTGAATTCACTGATGGCCCCAGTGGATTTTGGCCCAGCACTAAAATAAAAAGAAAACAAAAACATAAAAGATGTCTAACTAAAGTGCCAGAGGTAACATTTTGCAAACTATATTTGTAATTGACTTTTATAGCTTGTTTTCTTAGTCTTAGTTTTTAAAAAGGGTTCAAATGCTTAAAATACTGTTTACTACTTTTTTAAATACAGAATGATTTAGAATGACTGCAAAAGGATATAGGCTAGTTATAATAGCAAATAAAAGTTATATTCTAAAACTGAATGAAACTTGAATTTTCTTTATCTCAAAGTACCAACAACATCATGAGAACTTGATGCTGTTTCTAAACAATCTTGAATGAAAGTCATTTGTAAAGTTTAGGAATAATGTAAATAAATGTTAAATTATGAAACTTGAGTAAAATGCGATCTAAAACTTGAATATAGTTAAATAAACACAACTTGAAAATTAATATTCAATTTGGCTAGTTCTGTGCAAAAAAACTGTCTTATAAATGATTAGTGAGGAGATTTCTTTTTCTGCTTGGAATGAAAGATTTATTTCTCTGGAACAAGACATGCACTGATGCTCTGTCACAAACATGAAAACTGTCTGGCACCAAAATAAATACAGAAAAAGGCGACAGAGTTAAGGGCAACTAAAGGTTTGTCAGAGTCTGCCTTTGTGTTAGTGTGTTTCCAAGGTTAGCTAGCCCAAAAAGAAAATGTAATCTCATTGTAATTTTTTTAAATTCATGTTTAGCAAAGCACAAAACAGTATATCAGTGCATGTGAGTTAGTCTGTATGTAATAGATGTATCCCTTTTAAATGGGTCTGCATTAACATGTATGTAGAAGTTTGTGCAGTAAGTCATGTGTGTTCATTTGAGTTCATGTGGATGTTTGTGTGTGCTTGTGCATAAAAGTAATCAGCATTTGTTAGTGGTAATCATGAACTATAAACAACTTTCGTTGTCATCTCTTTTTGAACTCAATAATTTCTTTGCCTTTGTATGTCTTTTTGTGAACATCCCCTCCACTATCACTCTTTTCCATCTAGTCTGAAACTTTTTTGAATGAACAAAATAATGGATATTTTTTAAAATAAAAGTTTAGTCACAAACACATTAAGGTTTATACAAAATAGACCTTGTTGTTCCAAGGATTTTAAACTGCAGGTGTTACTAAATAAATAGTTCAACACTATAGAGGCTTGTAAATTAGTTCTGAGTTTGGCAACAGTTCGTGGCAAAGTTCTTGTTTTGCTTAGAAGCAGCCCTGTTTAGAACAGTCGCTCAGTGTAGCGTTAAAAGATAGGAAGTGCATAAAGTCAAGGGGAAGCTGCACGTCAGTCATGTTTTTTACTTTTTTATTTTTGTGTGCTTCTTAAGACCAAATTCAAATAAATAAAGTAGTTGGCCCAAAGGTCTGAGTTTTGAAACCCCTGAAGTTGAACGTGATCTACTCAAAAAAAAGTTTATAGTCTTCTCAAAAGAATTTTCTTAAAGCAGAAGTGATTATTCATGGGGTATTGCACACAGACTTTCATTAGAACTGTTTAAGAACTTACTTTGCGCTGGCCACTTTCATGAGAGCCTTAGACAGCAGTATCGGCCACAGTTCTGACTGACAAGTGGAAGCAGGGAGAAGCAGGTTATCCTCCTCATCAAAAGGCATGGCATCATCAATGGTTATCTTTCTCCAGGAACCCTGAAAACAAATATGAAACTCAGACGAGAGACTAAGTACAAACACTTGTGAACTTCTGAAATACTTAAATGCATAATTTTGCACTTTTTGAGCTGCAGATATTCTGTTTTAAAAGATTTTCAAAAGTAAAAAGCAACCTGGGAAATGAATTTTCAGAGTATAGACCATCTGACAGCAAACTTCCAATATCTTGGCAATTTATACTATAAAAAAGTGATGAATTCTAAGTGCATAAAATATGTTCTTCACAGTTATAACAGGATTCAGTCATTTCTTGAACACGTGCCACCATTTCAAACCAGAGTCCAGGTCTGCATTAGTTCTGGCCAGATTCACAAATTCTGATCAAATGTAAAAGTTTGGTGAGGTTAAAACAAATCTATGCCATTATTATTACAACAAGAATCGTAATTTTACTAAAAAAGTAAAAAATAATCTCTCTGCAATCTGAAACCTAACTCCTAATTCTAAATGAGGTCAAAGGGTGCATTTTTTCTTGTGTTTTCTCACATATCCCTGGGGTTATTTGTTCTGTGCTTGTATTCTAACATCTTGAATAGTGTCACAGCTTGTTACAGGGTGTGTCGTCTCCCTGTTATCCTTGCAGTGCATTTTCACGCCGCGTTTAAGGACAGCAAACACAACCAGGTGGTAAACTCACTGCCTGTTCACAGCTGTGCCCTTCTCTGCTTCTTCGGCTGCCCAATCAGTGCCAGCAGTCAGACAGCAGAAGAGGACACACTCCATTTCACTTATTTCTCTGGATTAACCAAACCTGACTATTCACAAAGGTTCTGGAATAATAGAGGAAACCTGGATGAAAAGTTCCACCACAAGGGAAAAAATGAATCTAAGTACATTTATTCCTGTGAATGGTTATGTAAAAACTGTATGGGGGTGAAACAAAAAGCGAACACAAATGGACAAAAAGAAGAAACTTATACACAAGGAAGTGAAAATTGGGAAGGGTGGGAAATGCATGCTTAATGCCAACCTAACATCTACGTTAGAGAATTGTGGTTGGCACAGAGATTATAATAGTCATTGTCAAGGCAAGTCACTTTCATCTTTATAACATCTTTGGCACACAAAGTTGATAGAAGGACTCGGAAAGCTTTGACAGTATAAAATAGAGTAGTACAAATGAAATGTAACAAGAAGACAGTGCTGCAGAAAATCAAATTGAGGCTGGCTACCTTCCTTTGCAGGATTCAGAGCCATTTGCTGCAGTTCCTTAAATGACCACTGGAGGTAAAAGGGAGCAACTTCCAGTTAAGTAAAAACAAAAAAAAGTAATATTTTGCACTAGAAGTAAAGTCTGAGCCACATTTCATCAAGTCAGTCTAAGCTGGTTCCACCAATGTGCAGCATAACAGGTACCAGTGGTGCTAACCATGTTTGGTTCTATAAGCGACTTTCTGAAGATCTCAAAACTTTATATGACTTAAGAATCTCTGTTAGTCCAGCTGCTCCTGCTGCAGCCTTTTTCCATCCTCTGCCGCTCTGCTCACCTGGCAGGTGTGGCCAATGCTCCTTAATTTGCACCTGCCGGGTATTTAAGACAGAGGAGGCCTCACCAAAAGGGGGCAAGAAGCTGAGAGCAGTTGGGTTTCAAATTGAGGCTTTTGCGGTTTCCCCTCAGCAGTCTTATACTGATGGGGTTTGTTATTTTAGTTTAGGTTTGGACCTTGGCAGTCTTAATTTGTGGGCTTTCTTTTTTGTCTTTCTTATAGGTAGTTTTGGTTAGGCAGCCCTTCGCAAGGAGCTGCTGACTCTGACGGTCAGCTTTCTCCCTGACCTTTTGTTATGTTCAGCCAAGTTTCCAATTCCCCTTTGGTTTGTCATTTTGTTTGAAACCAGTACACTAATTATTTTCCTCTTTTGCTTTTCATGACAGTCTTTTTCATGTAATAAACTGTGACAAACTGAACATTTAATAACGCTCCCCTTTGTGTCCAACCCCTAGACCCGATCCTGGTTTTCATATTTGTGGTGTAACAATCACAAAGAGATAACAGGCGTTTTGACAAACATTATTGTTTTTTTTTTTTTTTTTAAATCTAGCACTTTGTATTCAATTCTGTATCTTATAGTCAATTGAAGGACTTTAGAACAGAGCTAATGTTACCCGCTCTCTTGATTCTGAGTAATAATCTGGTAGCAATATTTATTTTGAATTACCGTTTCTGTCTTCTTTTTTTTTTTTTTGGAAGACAGACTATTACTGTAATCTGGTCTTCAGAAAGCAAGAGTGAAATGGCTTCCCTAAAGGTTGTCTGGATGTGAGACATCAGTCTATCAATGTAAATCTTTCTTCCTGCTTTCAGCTGACAATCTGTCTAGAAAGACACAATGATAAAGTGTTTTGTTGGCTTTTAACCTTGAACCAAGGCTTCACCAATCAAAACAAGTGTCTTCGAGACACCTCAAAGACCGTGGCAGCACTGATGTCCAATACAGTTTCCAATTTTAACGATTTACATTTTTTTTCTGGAAGATGTTTGAACATCAAAAACCTTTATTACATTTTTGAAAACCTTTTTTTTTATTATGACTAAAAATGCATGGATATATCTCATAAACATGTGCATCAAACTCACCATCCAGTACAGTTTGACCACATATTTTCCATAACTGTTGTACAGCGGAACATGATCTTCCACCACTTTACACATTGAGTAGATGTGCTCCCAAGGTCTCCAGTTACCTTGCATCCAGACAACGTGGATGTCTTCAATGATGCTTGTAATCGTCTTGATGAGGCATACAAGAGGGGAGAGAAGGAGCAGAATTTGATCACTTATTCACTCAATAAAGCACAAACATGAAGATGAAACATTTTATCAGAAAACTAACCTGACAAAACATCAGATGCTCATTGGGAGTAAGCAGATCAAAGGATGTTTGGTTTTCAATAACCGTTATATTCTGCAATAAAGCAAACCATCATTTTGACTCCTAGATGCTGTTGTTCACCTTTTGGCATTTCCTGTCAGTGGTCGCCACAGTGAATCAGCTTACACTGATCCACACATTTGGTTTGGCAGAGAGTTTTACGTCAGATGCCCTTCCCGACACAATTCTGTAATTTTTTTCTGGGCTGGGGACCGGCGCAGGGAGACCAAGACTAAGGTCGCCCTGCATGTGGCTACATACAGTAGTTCTCTAAACCTTTTGAGATATATTTTAATTTTAACAAGAACGCCAAATAATTCAGTGCTGTTTGATAACTCGGTAGGAAAAAAATTTGCAAAATAAAAAATTATTTAGAAATCTTGTTCAAAATATACACATTTGTGTAACCCACATGATCCCAGCCTGAATAAAGCAGAGTGTCTAACCATGATCCACTAAGTCCACCATCTTTGTACATAGGTATAAGTACAACCAACCTAAAAATGAATGAGGATTTAATTAAGAAACTAAAGGAATTTGTGCCCTGCCAAGGTTAATTTTGCATAGCATCCCCCAATGTTATGCACAAATAAGTTTTGATGGAAAGGATGGTTATTAGACATGACGGGGGACATCTTCTTAATCTAATTTAACAATGTGACACAAAAGCAATTAGACTTTAGAAAAATACATGGTGCTCAGTCAATGAACATGTGCTTTCTTTCCTTTTTTTATTAGAGGACTGATAAAGAGAAATGACTCTAGTCAAAAAGCAAATGTTTTTTTTTTGTTGGAAATACTGTCTGTTAAAGAAACTACCTGTCATTCAAATCTTTACATTTCTTAAAGGTTTTAATCCCTAAAGAAACAATAGTAAAGGACGCAGATGAAAATCCAGAGATTTCTTGTTCCCTCTTCAAGGTTACCTGTTCTGTAAGAAAGTCTGCAGGCCGCTTCCAGCTGTGCACTTTTAAAGATGGAGGCAGAAAAGGTTTCTCCTCTGGATCTTCATAAAAAGTCTGTACGGATAATAAACCAGAAAACAAACTTTCAAATAATATTGACAGATTCCATATTCACAGTTCCATTGTATTCTTAGTCTGATCAAGGATGGATGTGACAAAATATGTCCAACTTTAGCCTGAATAATTACAGCTTTGGGACGTTTTTTTGACTTTGTGTTGGGTCCTCCTGAACTCCAATTCTCTTTGTTGATTTCGACCTCGTTCCATTCAGGCCAAATGAAAAATCCAGAGTGCCCCAGTGCTCCGAAAATGTCACTGTTTGACCCGGATAATGTCCTGAAAAAAATATCCGGTTACCTTAATTGCGTTTTTGACAATATTTATAGACCACACGTAGCTTTATTTTGTAAGTAAAACAATTCCTCTTAAACGTGACGAAGAAGAAATACTTATAATAATTAAGTGCAAGCTGCAGATTTAGGCTAGTAGTTGTTTTTTGACAGAATTGTTTTAGCTAAGCTAATGAGGCTGTCTAAAATTAACTTGAAAAACAAGACAAACTCACTCCGTCTGTCGGTCATTAGAGGACGTTTTACCGGTGGAAGACTCTCTCTTCTTTATCTGTGTACTAGACATTGTATAAATAAGAAGTGTAAAACCAACCAAAAAATATGTGAAACTCTTTAATTAAAACTCCTTTTAGCAGCAGAGTAACTAGCGTCGCTGTCGCAGTTATTTGCTTGCTTGTTACCTAGTAACCGGTCACAACGGTGGGCGGGGTGTAGTCAGGGGCGTGGCACCTGTGGCTGCTGAAAGACCCACCCCAATGAAAATCATGTGTATGGTGTTTTTAACGTGTTCTTGAGGCATTTTTTCCTCATAATAGAGGTATTGGAGGACATATATATGTATATATATATATATATATATATATATATAAATACAATTATGCTTAAATTTATATTTCTTTATTCAATCATTATAAATCAGGAGCAGACAAAAAAATGCCATTGGAAAAGGTACCATTCTCATGCATCCGCTTGTGGACGACTAGATCCACGTAAGTCTTTGTTTTCCATATGAATGATGAATAACGGGAAATGGGAGCAGGCTTACTCTGCCAACAGTCCCACCCACAACTAAGGTGAATTTCTAAAGAACGACTGTCGCTCTGCAGAAACTGTCCTAGAAAACGACACAAGTCTACTGGGAATGCTTTTAAAATAGATCGAAAGATGATTGGAGTGGGGCTTTGCAGAACATAATGACACTATAAACAACAAAAAAGTGTTTTAAATCAAATGCGGGGAAAAAAAATTGAAAAGCTGCGTCAAAAAAAGCTATGTATTGCTTTAATGACACCAAATACGCTGCATGATTGATTTACTGTCAAACATTTGATTAAATTGCACAATTTATTTACCACTGCACAAGACATCATGTTAAAATGTTTTTTTTATTAAGATACCGGAGAATGTAAACAAGTTTAAAACATTCTTTAAATTTAACAGAATATGAACCCACTGTATAAAAAGGGATCCTTCTTACTTTTATATGGCATCAGATACATAACTTAGGGCACAAATCCACATTAAATGGGTATATCAAACATTTTATTGATCAGTCCCAAGATAAAACTTTGCAAAGATCTAATGTAGTACCTTTAGTAACTTTAAATGTAATACAACTGTGTGCATCTGACTTAACTAAATGACTCACCCTGTTATTAAAGTTGAGAAACAAAATTCTACATAATAATAAATTGTGACAGTAAACAAATGGGATGACATCTTGATGGGTTTGACAAGGAAGCCCAATTTTTTTAAGGATACAAGAACGCTTGGAGACGAAACATGTCAATTGTGCCCCGAAACATTATTAATTTAATTAATGGAAAGACTTAAAACACTCAAACATATTTAGCTTGCCAGAGAACACTTGGATGTCAAAATTACATATATATACACACATACACAGGAGTGTACTGAGAGAATGTACAGTAAAGTGACGACCAAAATGTTTCAGTATTTCTCAACTTGCGTATTCCCCCCCTTCTGCTTAATTTGTGACTTTTAAGTTTTGGAATTGTGTGGGACTCAAGGAGACGGAAGAGCTATATGAACAATGCAAGAGTTTATGATGGAACTAGGATAAAAAAATTGTCAATATTGCATTAAAACATAAAAACTGAAGAAATATTAACGTAAAAAAACAGTTAAACAGAACTTGGATGTGCAGATCAAATGATGATGGGTGTAGAAAGAAGTTCCTGATGCTTTGAAGACCCAAAAAAAAGTTCATCTTCCTCCTTGAGGGTACAACAGAGAACTAGAGCTACAGACTGAGTGAACTCACTGGACCTTGCTAATGGAAGGCAGACAACTAATCTGAGCAAATGGAACGTTAGCAACAGCCTGACTTGATCTCAGCAGTGAAAGTCTCCTGGTCCAGTTTGATTCGGTCTCCGTTGCTCTCCTCGTGTGGCAAACCTTTGTCATTAGCCAAGATGTGCTCTACCAGGAAACGTGCTGCTTCATCCACGTTGATGTTGTCCTGAGGAAAAATCAAATGAAAAGGTTACAAAGCGCTGATAAATGACTTTAGTCCGAGCAAAATAAAGAAACAGGTTTGCACTCAGCCCACAAACCAACACCCGTCACATGACATAGCTCCAAGGTCCCAGTTTCTATTCAGGCTCCGATGATCAAATCAACTCATTTCAATCACATGAAATCATTCCTTAAGATCTGTTCTATTGAAATAGTTGCTGGCTTATTGAATTCTAAAATTTAAAGGACAAAAAAACAAAAATAGCTAAATAAAAAACATGGCAGTCAACTCTCGACATAAGTCAGGACAGTGCTCCCTGGGTACCCTTTTTCCTTGCTCCAACAAATCTAAAACCTTTGTGATCATCCCATCTCTGCAGAGCCGCTTAAGAGAATAAGGTGTTGGAGAAGGAAATCTGAAAGCTTAGTTCCATCAACTGGACTTCCTTTTGCAGAGCCAAAATGTTTGGATCCTTATCTAAGGAAATTCGTCATTTACTCTCAGATAAATCCACTTGGGCGACCTAATCAACAGAGCAGGAAAATTAAACATCGAGGGTGGGGTCTCTTGTGGAGCAGTCCAAAGAAACACAGAGCAAGGTCTTTTTGGAATAATCTTATGGGCTCATTTATTCAAACTGTTCTCCAGTGCAGTTTTCAATCATTCCAAGGGTCATTGCAAACCTGACTAACAGAATTTTACTTGGACAAAGGTCCTATTTTTTCCTAGTAAACCTTTGTCCCAGGTTTACTGGAGCAGAGGTTTGTCTGAATAGAACGATCAGCCTTGATTTTGTGGTTTCACACATTCTGTATTTAAAGTCATGGCAGCTTCTGTTTAAACATCTGAGTAGTTATACATCTGATCATTTTATATATTTAAGTAAATATAATACACACACATATACATAGATATAAATAGATAGAGATTTTTAATTAGACTATCAAACAGCATAAAATATAGTCTGATAAGTTTATTTAATGCGACTTTTCACATCGATAGGAGCCAGTTGAGGTGATGATACGATTATGGCTTCTTGATTTGCTTGTGTTCTCTACAAAAATACATTTTGAAATCCAATTCATCAGGGTCAACATTTGTTACATCTGTTTATGCATCAAAACAGATGCTTTGTGCAATCTAGAATAGTGTGAAAAGGTCAGTTAATTGACTTTAATCATGAAGTAGCTGTCGGCACCAGAAAAGCTGCAGTTAGACTTCCTGAAAAAACAAAAGTTTTTATGTGCAGATGGTCTTTTCGAAGCACAAACTGAATGAATGACAGAAAACAAGGACAATCTGACACCAAAGCCACAATGTGGCATAAGCAACACAAACGAGCCATCATGTCATGCAATAATAATATTAAAAGTCTATTAAATCTTTTTAATCTGAAATACTCAATCTTTATTTCAAATTCAGAAAGATTTACTGACTTGTTTGTATCATGTGACTGTTTTGTTATGTACGGCTGTTCTTCACAGTGACAGTGACATTAAAATAAAGGATCTTTTTCAGATTTGTGAGAGCACACGAGAGCAAAAAATAACTACATCTAAACAGCAACATAACCTATCCATTAAAAAAAGAACAAAAGCTACATTTAAAGTTTCTCATCCCTCTCATTACCACAGTTTTCACCATTAACCTCTTGAGGCCTACTGAGCACGGCAGCACCAGGGGCTAGCTGGGGGTTGCTATAGCAACTGCAAGGTTTGGCAAAGCAACCCCTTAGAAACCCCAAATACAGTGGGGATCGAAAGTATGGGTACTCCAGATAAAATGTTATAATATTGTGCATAAAGAACTCAAAGAAAATGTTTAAAATCTCATAAAGGCATCAGTTTACTAATGAGACATTCTTTTAATATGTCAAAAAAAATTAGACTTTATTTCCATCATTTACCCTGGTGAGAACAAGATAATTCTTCTTATTGATTTCACAGATGTCTGCAGCCACTCTCACCCAGGGCCCCTGAGGTAAAAGGGTAACGATTAGTGGCTCGTGATGCTGTGAAGGGTTACTTGCCTGACAATACTGACAGTGTTCAATCTATGTCTGCAGCATCTTGCTGATCCCAGGCCACCAAACGCCTCGCCTTGCCCACTCTCGACACTTGACTATGCCCATGTGGCCATCATGCAGTCTTGCTATTATTTCTGACCTCAGGCTTTTGGGAATGACAATTCTGTCACCATAGAGAAGCAGGTCAGTGGATACCGTAAGGGCGTCTTTTACTGCCGAATGTTGTCGGGAATTTTGGAAGCACATTTGGACCAGCCATTTTCCACATTGTGCCTAACATTCTGTAGCTCAGGGTCCTCTTTAGTATGAAATTTGACCTCCTGCAATCGAGAACTTGACACCGGCCATGCATGGCTTCTTCTAAAGCAAATATGTCTTCGGACAACTCAACCACCTCCACTTGCAGAACTGTGCAGGGTTGTCGCAAGAGGGTGTCTGCAACTGTGAGATGCTTGGCTGGGGATGTACGCTGCTTTTGCATTAAATCTCATCTTTCTCAGTAACAGTCGTTGGTAGCAGAGCGGAACAGCATCAATGTCTTTAACATTAAAGAGTGGGACCAGTGGTTTATGATCAGTGTGTACAGTAAAATGATCCAGCCCATACAAATACTTTAAAAAAATTTCACAAGCCCAAAGCACAGCTAAGCACTCCTTTTCAATCCGAGCGTACCTTTTGTCCGCCTCACTGAGGGTGCGAGAACAGTACACGACTGGCCTCAACTGTCCATCATGACTTTGAAGAAGAACCCGACCCAGCCCGTAGGTACTAGCGTCTGCACTCATGACTGTTGCTTTCTTTATGTCATAGTAGGCTAGCACAGGAGCTAAAGTTAGCATTTGTTTAACCCTTTTAAACGCCTGATCTTGCGCGGGGCCCCACATCCATTCTCTGTCAGCCTTAAATAGGTCATTCAGTGGGTGAGTAACATTAGCCAAGTTTGGCAAGTTATGTCCTAGATAATGGACAAATACCATCACATGCTTGAGGTCAGCAGTGTTCTGAGGTGGGTGAATGTTTGTGATGGCCTTCACTTTTTCCCTGTCCATTCTGATTCCTTGTTTGTCAATGACGTGGGGCACACCTGTTAGCTCTGTAATCTCTTCAATTGAGTCTGCATTGGACCATCCCACGGAGCTCTGCCTTCACTTTAGGAAGTAGTAAAACTGAGACTTGTCTGGCCGTAGTGACAGAATGTGGTACTGCTCCGTCCTTCAGCTTTATCTTTATTGGAGGTGTTTTTAACAACCAATTGGGTTGCGGTATTGTTTCTATCCTTTGGATAAGACCCATGCTCACTGACGCCTCTTTGACTAGGAGATTGTTAACAGCAGGCCCCTCCACAACATGTACATCGAAGCAAAACTCTGTCCTTTTGTAGTTGGTGGACGCTTTGAATGTCCCCATGGTTTTCAATCAACCACCGGGACCATCTAACTTCAGCTGGGAAGACTCTGGCTGGGGTTTTATCTTTAAGCTCTCATAAGTCTCCAAAGATATGATGCTGGTGTCAGCTCCACTGTCCATTTTGAACGTCACACACTGTTTGTGTGGTGATGATGCTTTAGCCCATTACGTGTCTGTTTTTCCCTGTTGTCATTCTTGAAGAAGCCCTTTCATCCTGTGGAAAAAGTCAGTTTCTGTGCATGTGTCACCTCGCACAGTGCTCCGGCTCCGCTCTGCTCCGTGATCTGTCCTCTGATCTGTTACGACTGTTTAGCGTGGATGCACACTTTATCCAGTGTTAATCCGGCATGAGTTGCAGCCTTTGTAAAAGCTCTTTATCCAGTACACCAATAACAAGTCTATGTCGAATGTTTTCATCTTTTGCCGCGCCAAAGTCTCAATTTTCCACCAGTTCATGCAAATGTGGAATGTATTCCTTCAGACTTTCACCATGTTTCTGCATCCTCTGGTTTAACTTTGCTCTCTCATAGATCAAATTAACTTTCAGGACAAAGTATTTGTCTAGTTTGTCGATCACTACATCACACCCCTTTTCGTCTCTGTCATTAGCATACACAAAAGTTTTAACTATCTGTTCCACTTCACTTTCTAGGGATTATAGCAGCGTGCACACCTGCACTTCCCCCTCCTCCTTTTTTCAGCTTTGTAACTATCCTGTAACTTTGAAACCTCCTCTTCCAATCAGGCCAGAGCTCCGGACGGGTAAAGTCAAGACTTTCAGGAACTTAGCCATGGTTAACTTCTGACACCATGTTTTGTGATAGGACCAGGCGGAGATGTTGGCATGAAAATCAACTGCTGTTTCAATTTGTCGCCACCAGACTGTTTATAACCTCTGCGACACCTTACACATGGTGTGTCGCTCCGCAATATAAACTAGTTCCTTAGACCTTCTCAACACAATACATATGCATTCCTGTTACTTTCCTTCTTGGAAATGTAATTTAACATAAAAATAAATGAACAACACCTTACAGTCACTTCGCAACCCTTAAGCAACCTCAGACAAAAAATCCTGCTACTGAGGCAAGCAATCACCAAACAAACTCGGATCCAAAGTTACCTAAAAGTAGCATCTACTAGAAAAAGAAAATTACATATCTCCGTGAAGGTTTAAAGCAAATACATTGGTATAGCTGTAATCTTTTATATTTTTCTGCGATTAGATTTTTTTTTTTACAAATTTCTACAAACTAAGTAGTGTGAAACTTTTTATGACAAATATTTTTCTGATAAAAGTTTTGTATAACAGGTTATGTGAAATTTAGGCAATTATCACATTTCCGACACCCTTAAAAAACTTAAGAGTAAGATTATTTAAAAACAGAAGAATATTTTCAGAAGAAAAGGCTGCTAAATATATGTTATTTTTTAAGCACATTTTAAATTTAAAAAGGTCTAATGAAGTATTGGCATGTAATCTAGTATTGTCAAAAGGCTGACATCTCCCATCATACCAAGTACATGACTGTTGTGTATATTTTTTGTGTATAAACTCTGAGGAAAAAATAAATAAAGTACAAGAGGGTTGACTTCTCACCTTAGCCGAGGTTTCAAACCAACCAAGAAAGCCAGTGTCTTTGCAGAATTTGTCCATAAGGGGTGTGCTGTTGGGACTCTCCTTCTTCTGGTCACACTTATTGGCGAGCAGCACAGCAGGGATGGGGTTTCCATTGGCCAGCTTCACCTTACTGTCCAGGTCATGCTTCCACTTGGAAACAGCATCAAACGTAGCACCTCTCGTCACGTCGAAC
Source organism: Adrianichthys oophorus (assembly GCA_036245035.1). Taxonomy (NCBI): domain Eukaryota; kingdom Metazoa; phylum Chordata; class Actinopteri; order Beloniformes; family Adrianichthyidae; genus Adrianichthys; species Adrianichthys oophorus. The sequence continues at coordinate 20,659,920 of BSAI01000101.1, read as the reverse complement.
ACAACAAATGCCCCAACAGCCTCCTTGTAGTACACTCGCGTCATGTTTCCAAATCTCTCTTGGCCTGACAAAGACAAAAGGGGCCAAAGAGGGCAAATATGAGTTAACAGTTCATCAAAAACAGTGATACAGGTTCAGATTTGTGATGTTAAACATGGATGGGATGATTGGCCCAAAAATGACATACTTTAAATATTAATAAACATGAAACTAGACATTTAAAACTAGTTTAACTCCCAACTTAAGGAACAGGTGACTTAAAAGAAGGCATTCATAAAATCATTTTTTACAAACCATGAACAAAGAATCAAATTCCTTCAAAGATAAATTAAAATATAAAAAAATATTTGCATCACGCAAAGTGTTTTTTTCATGTTTTTTAGTATTTTGATGCCAAAAAACTAAAGTTAAAGGATTAAAGAGCATTTAAAAGACAACTTAAAGTGTAATACAGTATAGCTTCAAGCAAGATGAGGTTATGTGCCAATCTAAGGTTTTATTTTACAACAACAAAACCATCAGAAGAAATAAATTCATAAAATTAAAGGACATTTCAAAGAAAACTGATTTTTTTCTCCTCTTTAATCAACATAGAAACTATGAATAAAAAAGAAACACCCTAAATCCCATCTATTCAAACATCTGGCATGGCTACAAGGACGTTTCTTTCCCTCCATTAGCTACTTAATTCATTATTCACCCTTTAGTTTGGTTAACCAACAGAAAACACTGGTAGTTTTTTCAAAGTTACATATCAGAGTCCCACTACTTTCACACTCAACAATGCAGTAAAATGTGTTTTCCACATTTGAACCATCTCCTCTGGGAGCAGTCAGATACATTTCAAGATGAACTATGGAACCATATTGGTAATTTAACCACCCAATCTGAGACTCTAATGTTGAATATCAAGAAGATTAAATTTGGAGTCTTTGATATGACCAGACCATGGACTTCATGGACATGCACAATTGAGATTACAATCCAGGATACAAAATGGCTGGAGAACATCACAAACTGCTAAGATGGAAGGAACAAAAGTAAAGCTGCCTTCTTGGTAGGATAGAAGACTAAAACTCAACATCTGTGTAATTGTACTGGCCCTTAAGGAACCACAGGCAGAAGGTTTAAAGGTCTGTCAATCCATGAAGGCTGATGGACTCAAAGGAGTTCCCAGGATTGTCCAAGCCAACTCATGTGGATCTCTTTGGCGATCTTTAAAGTCCAGCAGACACAAATCGTCCATCCTCACTGTATGAAGTCAATGACCATCATCTATACGGACTGACTATGGACATGACATTTTCACACCTTCATATCAGCTTACCTTCACGGCTAAAAGATAAACAAAAGAGCCAAAGTGATCTGAGCCCACACTGCAACACCTCAGAGAGATGTCAGAATGCTCTTTTGTTGACCTTATCCCAGCATTTGATGCAATCATTCCACCCAAACTTGTTGATAAACTGCTGGACTTCATTCCATTTGCTCCTAGATCAAACACCTCCTTAATACAGGCTCCCACAGGGGTTTGTGGACGTGTGACTGCTATCTACTCATCCAGCAACAACATTGAATATGCTGGCGACGTCACCATCATCAGACTCATCATAAGGGGGACGAGTCAGCGTGCAGAGACGAGGTAGAGGTTTGTTAGAGCTTAGTATGCAACATCAACAATGAACAGCACAGAAATCAAGTAGATGGGCGCAGGTTCAGAAATAGAACACATTGAGAAAGGACTTTTAAGCTGCTGGGAGTCCATATCACTGGATGCCCCCTGCCCTCTCTGGAAGATCTTGCCATAATTCATTACATCAGTGGAGCACAAAATATCACCAGTGACACATCCCACCTTTTTAAAATGCAGCCCTCTGGCAGGCGTTACTGAGCAGCCAAAACAAAAACCACAGCTTCAGAGGAAGCGAGTTTTTTGGTTTTTTTTTGTTTCCGTAGGATTATTTTTTATAAAAGCAGACATAGGATTAAAACAAAACAATAGAAAGATTTGTACAGCTAAAATGCAAATTATCATATGCTTTTCCTTACCATAAAGCACGCTGAAACATTACAGTTAACATGTGCCTTCAAATAGACATTCATTTGTTTAAAATATTGCTTTAAATGTTGACAATAACAAACGCTGGTTATAGTCCTAGATACCCAGTAGAGTTTCTCAGAAGCAAAAGATTATGTGTTAAGAAAATGATTGCAAAGACTTTTTTGAAAATATTGCTCAGAGAATGGCTGCTTTCGCACCAGTTTGACTTGTAAACATAAAAATAATGGAGCAATTTTGTATTTTGATCGGTAAAAAAGCAATACTGCAAAGTGATTACAAGAACAAGGACTGCCCTATCTTTTTTTCTTCCAATTTGGATTTTGTCATTTTGGAACACATTGTTCTACCTTAGTTTTTTTAAATTAAGTAAGCCAAAAATCCTATTGTTCATATTTGTGAAGCCTTTTCTATGTATTTCAACAGTAAAATGAAGATGTGTAAGATGTGTTCTTCTGTAATTTTTTCTTTATCACAAATTATTATTCTGATTTTCTAAAGAATTATAATTTTTTTAGAGTTACTAATTTTCTTTGGGCAAACAGTAGTCAAACTATTAAGTGTATGCAAATACAGGTCTCCAGTGATGTGTGACAGCATGCAAAAATTCATGCTCCACTGTTTTAATATAAGGAAGCCTACAGGGCAGATTTAACTGTTGAGTGTATTAGGCGGCTAATTCACAAAACAGAAAATGAACCGAGAAAAAGATTGTGGAAGTGTGAGTGCAGCTTCTCCCAGCATACTTTCACTTTATTGCCTGCCCAACCACGCAAGGAACAAGAGCGGTGTGGTGCAGAGCGGGTGTGGTGTGAGAGCAAATACACTGTGGGGCCCACAGGCCTGACGGTAATTGCTCATAATTGAGAGTCTAATTTTGGCCGATATAACCCCAGGTAAATTCACCAGAGACACGACACACTGGGATAGAGAGCCGATGGACTGAAATAAGCCTTTCATTTCTAGGCTTGTGCAGCTCATACGTCCAGAAAAGAGCAGGCCATGGCAAGGTACAGACAAAAATAAGAACCTCATCATTTTGAGGGCACTTTTTGACGTTTTAATGGTCTGACAGCCCACAGACACAATGACGGAACTAGAATTGAACAGGTTTAGGAAGTTTTCTTATACCTATGCTATAATTTTTAAACAAATGAAGGAAAGTCATTGTGCGTATATGAAGCATTTCAAAACTGGGTTAGGTTTCACAACGCGAATATAGCACTTTTACCAAATTATGCTACTGATAGATGTTTCGTTTGGCTCCTGATAAATGTATTTTTTGTAAAGTTGCTGGTATCATATCAAATTCCTGGAATTGTAGGAGTTGGTGGGAAGGGGGTTTATAAAGCTTCCATTTACCATGAGCAACTTCACAAATAAATATGAATTTCACAATACCAAACTTTCAGTAACGGTTTGAATTAATCTTCCATGACCATGTCTGCTTTATCTTTTGAGTGAAATTACAACCAACAATCATTTTGAAATCTGCTCCAGCCTTTTTGCGAGAAAAGTTTTGCCAATTTTCAAAATTTATGGGGGATGATAACTCATTTATTCTTATTCTTTTTTTTATTTGACTACATGCTGCATTGACAGAATGGACAATTTGTTGATGATTAATTCTTTACGATACAGATCCACCATGGTAAATATGTGTGGATCAAATTTGAAACAGTAGTAGGGGTAGAAAAGGTTGAGGTTCTTCCTTAACACTTGTACCAATATCTTTGCTTCTTAAAATAATATTGTTGTGAACAAAAAGTTATCAAATCACCCTATTGTAATTGACACCAACTATATCTCATAATAAATTATACTGCATTTTTTTTGTGGATTTCATCACAGTTTAAAAACATTATAATTCCAGAAAAAACAAAAGAATTTCTGTAAATACTTCAATGAAATGGGCTTTACATGGTTAAGGAAGCTCATTGGTACAAACATAGCAACTGGTATCAGCTGCCACTGGTAGCAATTGGTAAAAACGTAGCAACTCCCACAACTCTTAAAAAGAGGAAAATATAAGTGAGTAATCTAATTTGCTGATCTGTGGCATTCTGGGATGTTTTTTAAATCATACTGAATCGCTTTTATGCCATGTATTTTATAAAGTGCTGCAAAAGTAAACTAGAATAGTTTATTTGCCTTTGTTTTTACAAAAGGGACGAACAAAATTATACTGAAAACATTAATGAGGGTCATATGCTGCTAACTCAATCAGCCCAGAACTCAGGAAGGGACCGCATGAACAAATGAGCATTTACTCAAGTGCCACAGGCGAGCATTTGCCTGCAGGAGAAAAAAAAAAACAAAACAAAGACGTGTCAAACGTAAAACATCAAGCAACTGCCTGCAAACTATAGAGCAACATACATCCGAGTCCATCCATCAAGATGCCGGGCTCTGATGGAATTTTAATTGAAAAGAATTCAGTTCATGACCTCAAACACAATTAGATGCTGATTGCAGCACATCAAACAGAAGCACTCGGTGAAACGCTTCAGTTCCGGGCACTGTGCCGTGTCTGTTTTGCTACACGAGAGAAGCAGATCCAAACTGAAGTCTTATTATCCAAAGACCTAGCAACCCCAGTTTTCTCCATGGTGGTGCATGCTTTTGTGGGCGGGTTACCATAGAAACAATCCAAGCAAGACATTACAGCAGTAACAGCAGCCAGTTCAGTCGGTTAGGAGGCAACAGGCTGTAACCCCTCCCTTACAACATCACTAAAATAACAAAGACAACGCAGGGCAACAATATCGAAAAGGCAGCCCAAGGCAAGACTGCAAAGTGAGACAGAAGAACACATGACTTCACATTCCTCTGAACAGCATGTGAGAAATGATTTACAACAGCTTACTTCTGCACAGAACAGGCTCCGAGCTGAGGGAAAATCCCAAACCTTAAGTGGAATTACCCTTCTCTTTCCCCTTCACCTTTTACTAAGACCTGCTGCTTAAATTAAAGCTTCCAGAAATCAGGCCTCACAATAATACTATCTGTTGCGCAATATCTGATTTTTTTTTAGATCTTGGAAGTCATTTCAACATTCCTGAACCAGAAATAAAATTTGATCAGAATCTTAACTGGTTGCAAATATTCCAACACTGATTACTCATCTGTTTAGCGGACACTTCAACATAATTTCCTCACACTTCTCATCACAGTAACACAAGTTTGCTCTGTGTTATAAAAGATGGCAATGTTTCCAAATCTAAAGGATTTACTGAGTGTGTTTTGAAGTGAAAAAAAGGTAGTTAAAATCATCTTTAGCTGCTTTGAAATTCCTGAACTAATTCCTGAGATTTAGGGTGTTTTCAGACTGGCAAAATTGTTTGGTTCGGTCCGAGTCCATAAATTTGCTTCGGATTGAGTCCTAAAGATTGCGTTTGGTCTGTATTCAGGCTGCCATCTACAGGAGATTTCTGTTTCGGACCAAAGCTTGTAAGATCTCTTCAGTCATTGGCCAGCAAGACAAAACAACAAGAGCAATTCAGAGGAGTGGCACTTTAAAGTCCTCATTGGGATGGTTAACTTATTAAAACTTTACATTTCGATTACGGGTTTTGAACATCAGGAACAAAAATTTATACTGGCTATTTTGATACGGCGGAGGAATGCTGCAAGATGATTACTGGCAAGAAGATGTGCCGTATGTGCTTTAACTCAGAGGATGTTAGCAGCTGCAGTACTGAGGAGACGACGGCTGAAGAATCTCAGAGCGAGCCGAACCTCAGTTCGATCGGAAACAAACCGAGACCACCTCGAAAGATGGGTCAGAAAGCGGTTCCTAGTCCCAGACCAGGTTTCGCTTGCGCAAATTCAGACTGAACATTTGTTCCGGGTTATCGAGGGACACAAACTCTGGTTTCTGCAGAAGTTCACTAAAATGTTGCCTCTTAGTTGTGGGCAGGATGGTTAGTCCGAAGCAACCCACCCCCACCTTACCCTCCCCAATGTAGAGTGGAACAGGGAGCATGTAGTCTGACCAGTGTATTTTCTATGTCACAAATAATATATTTTTGCAAACGGGATTTTGTTTTTTTGTCTGCTCTTGATACACAAGAATTTAAATAAAGGAATACCATATTTTCTGCACCATAGGGCACACCATCAATGAGTGGTTTATTTTTTAATTATTTTTTAACAAACACAAGGTCCACCGGAATATAAGGCGCATTAAGTGAGACAAAAAGAGTCAGAGATAAGTCAGTCAGTGAGACTTTATTAACCGTGTTTACAGAAACTCTTGAACTTGTTTGTAGCACGCTACACATTAGCCACGTTAAATGCGTTAGACGTGTTAGAAGCGTGAGCATATTCACAATACCTGCAACTCCCAACCTTGTTTGCAGCACATAAAAAACAGACAAATGCCAATAAAATAAACGTTAGTAACAGGTAGAAAAAAAATGTATTAATTAATCCATATATAAAGCGCTCTAGATTATTAGGCACACGGTAGCATTTTGAAAACAATTTAGGCTTTTTTAGTGCGTCTTATAGTGTGAAAAATATAGTACTCAGAAAACCAATTCTGGGCTTTGTTTTCTTCCATCATCAGAAAAAAATGCCACAAGAACTTATTACAAAAACACAATTCTCACCGCAGTGGGTCTTTAAAAAAACTAGTAATTTTTACCTATCATTTCAAAGTCCATTCTTGGATTAAAAAAACAAAACAAAAAAAAAAAAATACATGAACAGTTTTTTTTTATTTGCTGATAAAATAATTAAATTCAGTCAAAACTACTAATTATGAAGGCAGCTTAACCTTTTTTGTAAGTAGTAATTACTTTTTTTTTTCATTTAATTACAGAACAAGCAATCATTTTGTGTCTCCTCAAATCAAACAATGTCTTCTAGATAAGTGGGAGTTCAAGATCAGCCGTTTCACTTAAAACCCAACAGAGGATGTTCTTCTTGCAGCACATGAAAAAGTTTAATCTGCTAAAGACAACAATGGCGACCTTTGAGATTCCTAACCTTTGGTTGATCCTCACATCCTCTATTGCGTTTTGCTATGTTTTGTTACTGCTAAGAACAGAAGCAGGCTGCAGCGTATCCTTCATTCTGTGGGGTGTGGGCAACCGGCTGCAATCTGCCATCACTGCATGACCTGTACCTGTCCCAGACGACCAGTCAGGCAGGGAAGATGGAGGCGATCCATCCTACTAAAATTGTCTCACCGTACAGACCTAAATATGGAATGCAGATTGTACGGAGAGTTAAAAAACCTGTTTATTCTAGTACGTTTATGACTATTTGGATTTTATAGCTGATTCATTCCAATTTTCTTAGAGTCTTTGTGTTTTCATCTCATTGTACTTCATTCTATTTCATCCCTAATCGACCACTTTGATAAATATCCAGGTGACCATTAAATACCCCAAAAATTCAAGTATGTTTACACCAAAAAGACAAAAGATTCTAGCTATATTTGAAGTTGGGTGAGTTTTTTTTGTGTTTTTTAATTTATATCAATTTTCTGGCACCTCAAATATATGTAGGGACTCATATGGGAATGTTGAATATGAACTGAAAACGTAAACTGCAAAATTATAGACAATTTTTCAAACTTTGGAAAGTGTCCTGTCAAAACTAGAGATTAAACACAACTACAAACTAATAGTAAGAGATTCAGTACAATGTTTTTATTTGCAATAGTTCTTTTGGTTGATCCTCACATCACTGTGTTCTTTAACTGACTGCTTTTCATTTTTCTTTTATTCATAATTTCCTGAAAACCCTACACTCACCGACTTGTATTTTATGGCAGTACTTACAGAAGATTTTTTTGTTTTTGTGCATAAGGATATTTTCCATTTAAAAGATCATTTTTTATGCTTTTGTTTAATAGAACTTTTGCTATTAGAATGTTCATGGATTATGAGACGTCACGTCTAATGCAAAGCAGCAGCAATTGTGGCGTTACCATACTGGAAAACTGGATACTAATCTTGAGCACAACAGCCGACTATAAACTACTACTAACAACTCTTTCCTTATAATATTGTCTTTTTGTAAAAAAAAAAAAATTTTAAAAAAGTACCATCTATTTCTTAGCACAGCACAAAGGAAAAGGCTTTACTAGTAGACAAGATGGTCAAGTTCAAAGGAAATAAGACCAAAGCCCTTCAAGACGAGCAACAAATGTTCAACAGAATGTGTTTAATAATTCCTGACAGCAGAACAAGCTAAGCCCTCTCAGATCTTTGTCTTTTCTGAGTCTGAAGCAAACACTTGAAAAGCTGACAAAGTGGAGAGTTCAGGTGCATTCCAAGCAGCATCATACATTTATGTGAAGACAATTTTATTTTTAAGACCAGCCCTGGTCCCTAACGCCCTGCACCACACTTAAACATTTGTTCCTTGGCAACACATCTGATTTAGCCCCACAGAGACGCCAGAACAAGTCAAGGGTATGTGAAACGGGTGTGTAAAGAATCAAACATACAGGGTGCAGGTATTTGTGGACCAGGTTTCAGACACTCCGCCATAGAAGGCCTGACAGGTCAAGCATGTGTTTCTCTAAACGCACTGTTACAAAACAATAACAGCTGATGAAATGACCCAAAAATTTAACACTGAATGATTTTGTGTGTGCATATGTTATTATGTGAAAAATATCTTGCTATCTAAATATTAAAGATAAAGGAGAATATATTCCTTTAGGACACCCTTGAAATGTTCTTAGAGAGGTAGTTTTGCAATCTGTTCATTGCCCATTCAAAATACTTTTAAAGTCATGTAGAACTCTAGAAGTTGATATTGTTAAAATTAGATCTTGTATCCTTTTTTACTTTTCCTTAGAGCACTCAGCACGGACCTGGCTTTTGGACAAAAATGTTAAGGAATGGGATTACGTGGTCAAATCATGTGACGTTGGAACAAAACCAAAGAAGTTGGGTGTTTTAGTGTGTGGTTAAGGAGGAAATCTATGAATGTGACTAAAGGTCTTCTTATACAAATCAACCTTATCAAAAGGGTTTTATTTTAAACGTACAAAATGTAAGCTTTTTCTACTCTCCACAATAGTGGGTAATCATCTTGTCTCCAGGCTTTAAAAAAAACAATGAGAAAGTAGTAATTCTGGGTGAAAGGGGGTTTGGTTCGCACTCTCTTTGCACCAAGTTCCTCCATCCTATCCAAGGCGCTGATTACTATCATTCCTTCAAACTGTAATCACAACTGAGGTGGGTGAAAGACTAAACAGCTCAACGGCAGGATGAGATTCCCTCCTCCTGCATTCTGGAATGACGTAGAAGCCATTTATTAATGGCCTTCATGACTTACCTTGAGCTTTTGCTCCAACACCCACACTCTGCTACTTATTTTATCCTTGGATAGCCTTCGGCAGCTTAGGTGAAAAGGTGTTAATAATGAAGTTTAGCATCTCTGTCATTTAACCCTACATGTTCCATGATGTACAGTACCATCACTAAAAATGCGCAGATCCCCCGAGTGGATGAACCTTTGCCTTGATGAGTGTTTGTGCGCTTTGGTGTTTTATTTATCCTGGAATAAAGCGTTGTCTGGCTGTGACAGAGATGACCCTCCCTGGCGCTCAGCCGCAGATGTCCCTGCACGCTGAGCTGAAGTGATGGGGAATTGCTGGGAGGTTGTCAGATTGTGGGTTGGTAGGTAATAGCCTGCGCTGCCAATCAGTCGGTGACAGACATGCAAGCTGTTGTGACGACCTCCCCAGCACCCAAATGTTCGCCCCCTTTCTGTCACTGCTATGAGCGATGATATAAATATAAGAACAGCAGTCTTCGAACCATCTGTCCTGATTTGTCTCAGCATATGAGGTCGGTTTGAGGCAAAGGATAGAATAGAATATCTCTACAGGCAGGCCACGTTTCTTTTTTCTTTGTGTCAGTGACAGGAAACAAACTAACCAACATAAAAAAAAAATAAGTCTAAAGACCAACAACTCCTCATGGGCATGCAAGTTCTATTTCCCACTTTCCTACATACTGAAGTTGAACCAAAGCAACTAGGATCTACGGTATTTAACCCAAGACAGTGTGAAAGAGCCAGATGAGAAGAACAAACAACTGTTTTTGGCAGAGATTTTCTGAACAGAATGTACAAGGAGCACTCTTCATTCTCTGCAGCATGCTCTAATCACTTGCACATGGTGAATTTGTGGCCCTCACAAAATGTTTTGGGAAAATCTTGTTATGGGAAATGTTCACTACACCGCACAATTCATCTGTGCATAGTTAACTCCCCGCTGTTTTAATGCTGACCTCACCGAGAGGATTGTATACCGACTTAGACGGCAAGCAAAAAGTAATATTTAGTCGTGGAAAAGTCTAACAGCTAAAGTCACACATGACATTACGATTTTTTGCTCCAATGATTCATGCAATGCAAAAAGACAAGTCTGTGTTTTGAAATTATAATTGATATTTTTATTTCTGCTTCATTAGTTTTTACTTAATTTTTCAAAATAAAACTTGGTTTTAGACCTTTAGAGATTGTGTTTTGAAAAATGTTCATTTTGTAAACAACTACTAAGTGTTAACGATGAATGACCTATTTATCTTTCTAATTTGACAATTTTGCATGGAAACTTCCATAAAAATGCTAAATCCAGTTTATTCTACAATTACTTTTCTATCCAGTAAAACTGTTTAGTTATATTTGAAATAAAAAAATAATGAAGAGTAAGGTAATTTTTAAAACTGTTTTAATGGTATAAAAAAAATCAAAAATGTGTGGTTCTTTTTTAAAGTTCAATTGTGGTTGAAATGTTAATGCTGCAGAGCTTGCATGGGAAAAAGAGGAAGTACAACAATCCAATTGAAGCTTTCAGTTCCAGCAGGACATACAAATTAATTCATCACAAACATTTTTTGAGTTTAGGTCTTTAAAAGAGGTCCAAGTCTTCCAAATATAATACCTTCAAGTATTTTTCACATTTAAAACTATAAAAAATCAAGAGTCCAACTCCCACATTTTAAAGAACTTGAGACAAAAATTATGTCTCTGTTGTAACTCTGAAGTAACTGTATAACTTAGTGCCAAATCTTAGCCAATAAAATGTTTTGGAACCGATTCTGCTCAACAAATACCATCTGTCTGATCAGAAAAAGTAGAAAGCTTCAACATAAAATGATGATAGGGTTTCAACAATTTTAGTTAAATATGTAGAAAAAAAAGCTCATTTCCTCCTGACAGAGGAGAATGCATGTCTGTCCAAAGGCCCTTGTCACATGATTTCAACCTAACAAATAAAGATAACCAGCATGAATGAGCCTCACGAGTTGCAGCACAGCCAGTCAGCAATATTGTGACCAGAGTTTCACAAACCCTGACGTCAGTTGGGTTTTTTGGAGGGGGGGGGGGGGTTGGGAAGATAAATCAGATCAAAGTAGAAAAGACAGCATCTAATGGGACATTACTGATGGCATCGTCATTTGGAGCCAGATGAATGTGATTAATGCAAGTCGGTCTGGGTCACATTTTTAGGGCAACTAATGTCGCCAGTCATAAGTAAGCTTGTTTGAAGTCCACACCCCTTCTATTGAAATTGGCTCAGGAGAATCTGTCAATCAAAAGCATTTGAGATGAGGGCCAGAGGGCACCACATGTTTTTCCTGAGACATCTGATAGGTCCGTTTATAACTAGAATAACTTGCAATAAAGAAAAAAATATAATAAAAAAAAAAAAAAATCAGGATTATCAGAAAGATGTTAAGAAAAATGTACAAGAGTAAAAATGGTTATTCTGACAAATAGAATGACTAAAATATAACAGTCTTAACAGTCTATGGGATATTGACTTATTGGAGCAGCAGGTACTTCCTATTTGGAAGGCGAGGGAGGAGGGGTCAAGCTGTCCAGTGATCTATGGCTGTTTCCAATAGCTTTTTTTTTCATCCTGATTCACAATTTGAATAAAAAATACTCAGACATGTAGTTTTAATCATAGTTTTCTTTATAAATGCCCTCCACCATGAGAAACAAAATGTTACAACAGCAAGTTTAAAAACTCGATTTTTATTAGTGAGTCTTTAGTATGTTTTTGCAGAGTGATTTGTTATGGACTTCAGGGCCACCGTACCAAAGCCCCATTAAATGCGTTTTTATGGACAAAATGCCTTCATTTGAGAGGATGTGGACAGGCGGGGTTCATAACAACGACTTACATTTCATTACCAATAGCTGCTGTGATAAAAAAGTAGACATGAAACCGGTCTTATCTGGAGGTTTTATGCTCAACAGTAACTGAAACCTTCAAAGTTGACCATGAAACGCTGCAAAACTTCCATGAAATTTCTCAACTTTTATTCTGAAAGTAAGCTTCTTTTTTTTTTTCTTTAAACGTGTCTCGTGCGTAAATCACATGACCGAGTTTGGCTCCTTACCTGCAATGTCCCACAGCTGTAGCCGGACCAGTGTCTTGCTGTCCCAGTTGATAACTTTCAGGGCAAAATCGACCCCGATCGTCGCCCTGTAGTGCTGCGAGAAAAGCTGATGCACGTAGCGTTTGATGATGCTGGTTTTGCCGACTCCCAGTTCCCCGATAACCAGAACCTTGAAAAGATACTCCTTGCATTCAGACACCGAACCTCCGGCCATGCTGGAACTGACGGCTTTTCTACAAATCGTGGGCCCGCTTCTGCTTTTAGCTCATGTGCTGTCAGGAGCGAAGGACGACTGCGAAGAAGGGTCAGGTCGCCTGAGAGCCGAAGGAAGTAAAGAGTTTTTGTTTCTCACACCCACCTTACTTCCACCACTCACTTTCTAGTCCTCCTCCTCCGTCCACCGCCACACAGAAACCACATGATAAGTCATAGGACCCGGAAATGTCAGGTGAATACTTCTCTGTTTGCTGCTGTATGGCAAGTCGTCAATACCAAAAGTTTCCTTAATTCGCTCATTCGACTTTACAGATTTAAGACGCTACGAATCATAAAATATTAGCTGGAAGGAAGTGACTTATTGCTTTCTTATGACAAAAAACTAATAACAATAAAGAAAAAAATGCTCACAGCATGGTCATGTTTTTTGGAAATTGTCCAAACATTACCATTTTAAAAAAGTGACACTGTAATTAATTGTATTAAAAAAAAGTATAACTTTTTTTGCATTGATTAATTGTTAAAAGTTAGTCATAAAATGGTCTCATATATAATAGTAACGAGGAAAGACCATGGTTGAGCTCCAATTCTCTCACTACTTAGTACACCATATAAGGCATTTGTCATTTTGTAGGGCTGTCCAAATCTACATTTGCAAAATCCTGTGCCGTAGTCATTCCCCAGAAAGACCAGGATGCACTGATACCATCGTATATGTCTGAATTCCTTCCTTACTCTCAAACTACTAAAAACCTATGTAATAGTGTGGTATTATCTGGTGCTCTGGATTTTAAAGGCAATGTGGACACCATGCTCACTACTTTTCTTTTAACAGCAAATATGACTACGCCAATTTCACGATGTAAAACGTAATTTATATGAACATTTTACGAAGACATTTTATGAATTCACTGTGGTCTGATGATGAAAACTTGGATGATTCATAAAAAAACATGATTAAATGCAATTATTCACAAAAATTGCATGCATCCAAAAGGCATCATAAGCAATGAATTTTGGTCAATACTCACCAATCTAGTGAGCATAGATGAATATACAATTTCAAAATCCAGTGCCCTGGAAATTTTTCAGAAGTATCTGCACAAAACCAGTGGGCATTGATCCTCAAAATATCAGCAAATATAGACCACCATGCATTGCGACTGAATGATTTGTCATTTGAAAGATTGCATTTATATGTATTTTTGCATACATTATCCAACTTTTCATCATCAGAACTCTTTGGATTCATAAATAGTCTCTGTAAAATGTTCATATTTATTAGGTTTTTACTTTGGCAAATGGGTGACGTCATGTTTGGCATTTAAAAAAAAAATACTAGTAGTGAGCTTGCGTCCGGATTGCTTTAAAATCCAAGACACTGGAGAGTACTGCACTTTAGTCTTTTAAGGGTAAGGGAGTGGTGAGGGATTTGGACATAGTCCATATGTCATATTGCAATAGCAAATGTGTGACAAACTAACCTTTTTTGGAGTGACTTTTACATACATTTCTTTTACACAATTTAGCTTGTGTTCAACAGACTAAGCTTGTCTATTTTGGGGATATTTTCAGGCAGTGAACAGTCTCCTTAATATAAATAATTTTTATTTTACATTTTTTTAATTCTCACTCAAAACATAAAGGCCTGTATCATCTTAGACTCAGCTGTGTCTGACAGCTTGCACCTTGTATATATATTACATAAGATTAAAATGATTTACCAACTTGCACTATAATTGACTAAAAACATTTGAAAAAACAGTATAACTGCACTACAGTGGGTACGGTGTGCCATCGTACTTTGAAATAATTTGCATTTTCTAAATAATAGAACTTAGAAACTTAACCTGAAATAAATTTCTTAAGCTTATAGCAGGATTTAAGCAAAACTGTTACATGTATAATCCTACTACAAGAAGCAATAATCATTGGTTACAACCAAATATTTTTAAGAGGAAACAGCTCACTCAGGTTATCTTAAAAGTTTCCAAAATAAATCAAACATCTTGACAAGTTTCAGAAGACAAGTTTTAAAATGTATAAACGTTTTTGTCTTTATCTTTACATTCTAAGTATAGAAACATTTATCAGTATTACAAACATACCACCTGTGTGAAAAACAAAAGATGGCTTAACAGTATTACAAACTTTGAGAAGTAGTACAACTTGTACTGTGTATCCATTACATGACAGAACAATCCCAGAAAACGAGAAATATCAGCACAGCATGAAAAGCAAAAGTTTGTTCACATCCCATTGGTGAAATACTTTGTTCTCAGGACTATGGTTGAGTGTAAACAGAATAAACAGCGTTGTCAACATCTGCAGCCTTCCTTTATCAGCTACATCAGTAAATGTGAAAGCCAGGATGGAGTTTCATAACAACTTTTGTTATGTTTATGTCACACATGATACAGTGCAAGTCTTCAGTTCTGTCAGGATATTTTTAAGATGAGCACACCTCGCAACACTTAAAATGCAGTATTCAACCAATGTAATTACATTTTCTGAATGTTTTTTTTAACTATCCTAATGTGGTCTGGGGAAAAAATGTGTAGACAGATCATCAAAAGCCAATGTTTTATAAAGCAGCTCTGATTGCTACACTCATAGATGAAGTTCTAGGTGTGCAACAGTGAGGGGAAGATCTAATATAAACTGGTATTAAATAAAATTGATATCTTAAAAAAAGTTTGTCTGATCATTTGAGATGTTATTATGATCCTAAGTGAGGTATCATTCATTAAAATTTGGCATGAGACCTAGCTAGTTTTGGCACTGCTTCCAGCTTTACATTTCACTAAAAGGCTTAATGCTCAGCATTCATGAATAAACCCTTACACTTTTGGTTAGCAACTTACAAATGAAAGTAATAAATAAAGCAAGCAAAATCCCTCAATTAATCTTTAAATGCCATGGTGTGTAGATCTGTGTGTAAAAATGCACGTGATGTTGACTGCGCCAGTGCCAGGTTTGCTGTCACAGTGTTGAGGAGCTGTGTGCAAAGTCACAGAGCATGTCTGAGGTGTAGACAGAGCTTGGAGGGCTACCAAGCATTGGCTCAATAACAGGAGAGCCATTGATGGACTCCCCAGAGCAGACAGAGTCTCTGAAGGGGGAGGGAGGCGACAAGGCAAAAGAATCCTCTAGACTTGGTTTGTTGCGAGTTAAATTCTCACCTTCCCCATCTTCCCCCTCCCTCTCCTCCTTGGCATCGTAAATATAGCTGTGTAAGAGGTCCAGTTCTTCATCCTCAGGCCCCTCTTCTTCAAACATCCCCACTTGGGGGGTGGAAGGAGGATGAAACGTTGCTGATTTTACTTCCCTGGCAGTGCGAGTATTCTGTGCTTGAACGTGGAAGCCGTGGGAGTCCATCACAGACCCATGCAAGCGCTCTGCGGTGGGGCACGTCAGGTTATAGGGCACATAAGCTTGCTCATCTAAATCCGATTTCAGTCCTTGAATTTGTTCTGAAGGTGTTTGGGAACATAGGGGGCGCCGTGCTTCGGCTTCATCCTCTTCCTCCACCAAGTTGCACAGATGTTTAGAGCCAGGTGGTTCTTGGTGAAGACGGGAGTCTGTGCCCAGGTTGCCAGTTGAGGGCTCACAACTGTGGGGGTCGGGGGTGTTAGTTAGGGGCCTGATGACCGCTGTCTGATTCAAGCCGGCTTCCTGTTTCCTCACATGCACAGACAGTCTGTGACACACATTCCCCCCCTTCGGAGGGTGTCTTGCACCTGATTCAGACCATGACACAGACTTGCCATTAGAACTATGAACGAGATAAAGACTGAAGTTACTATCAGAGGAAACCGAATCAAGAGAAAAGTAACATGAGCATACAGTAGCAGCAACAATAAAGCAGCAGCTTTTCAACATTCCTGATGCATGTTAGAATATTTTATCTCCACATAACTCTGCATTAACATCTTTGCCACATGAGCCCTAAACAATAAAATACAAACGTATACAAAAGTGATTCATAATGCATGTCAGACAGCATTATGATCTACAGAAAGCTGAAAACAGAATTTAAAGAACCAAAAGCCATCTGGCTCCTGTCTTTTCCCATTTTTAACCTTACGGTTAAAACAGGATGCATGCAAAGTATCACTGCTGATCTCTGATCTATGGTGGCCCTGCAATGCACATCACACCAAGAAATCGCTCAATGCAAAAACATATTCAAGGTCACAATGAAAATTGAAAAATTAAAACAAATAATAAAAGAAACAATATTACATTTTAAAAATCAAAACAAAATTCTAGAAACAAAAACACACAAAAAAAAAGAAATAAAAATAAGACGTGTCAGAAAACAAAAGATATTTGTAGAAATTAAAATGACACGAAGTAGGTACTATGGGACACCGCTGATTGAATAATGATGTTTGATTTTTGACGTTTCAGTGTCTTCAATCGGTCTTCACTTCCTGCATACTATTAAAAGTTTTTATGATCAGTACGGAACATTTCCTGTATCCCTTCTTGCCAAATAACCTTTAGTTGATATGATGGCCAAATGTCCTTATCCAATCAGTGATGTCCCATAGTACCTACCTTTTCTGGTTTCTTCTTTTGTTTCATTTATTAACATTTCCTTTTGATTTCTGGAAATTACTTTAATTTTACAAAGTTAGTTTTTCTTTTTTACAGTAAACCAGAAAAGGTAGGTACTAGGGGAAATTGCTGATTGGATGGTAACATTTGTCCACCATTTCAGCCAAATCTAATTTACATGAAGCAATACTTGATATGCTCCATACTAATCAAAAACTTTTATAAGTATGCAGACATTGAAGTTGCATTTGGAAAAACTCAAACGCCAAAAATCAAACGTCATCTTCTAATCGGTGATGTCCCATAATACCAACGTTTTTCAGTTTCTTATTGTTTCATTGTTTAACATTTATTTTTGATCACTGAAAATTTTGTTTTCCAAAACGTTTCTTTTTTTTTTTTTAGGAATTGTGTTTTGGTTTCTAGAAATTTTGTTTTTAATTTCCAAAATTTAATGTTTTGTTATTTGTTTTGCCTTTTTTAATTATTGTGATCTTTAATATGTTTTTGTATTGAGGGATTTGTTGGTGTGATTTGCACTTCAGGGCCACCGTACTATCTGACCTGAGGACCACACATAGTTTAGTGCAGAGTAAGCCTGGACTGGATCTAATGTGATTAGTTGGGAGGTTGTTAAGAGAGGCTGAGCATGCTGAGAGAAGTTAAACATGAGGTTAAATCAGGATAAACTGAAAACAGCAGGGAGGGGGTGTCTTTTTCATGGAGGGCCTTGGTGTCAAAAAAGCAGAATTGCAGAAGCAAGTGATGCCTTTAATTAATCAAACATTTAAGCCAGCCAGGATCGCTCTCTGGATGCAGAACATTTTCAGATTAAATTGACTGAACTTTTTTTCTGTGTGTGTATTAATTTAATAGTTCAGTCGACAGAACTGCTTTCCAGGATAGAAGTTAATTAACACCCAAACATGTTTGACAGCCTCGACACTTGCTTCTTAGTGCAGAAGCTTGAAGGTGAAAGTTAGACAGGCTGCATTCAAAGGGTGAGGGACAATAGCTGAACAAACGGGTCAGTCTCGTTTTCCGCCCCGCTCCTTACTTTGTCCAACTGTCCGTGAGAACTGCTGTGGATCTCAAACAATTATATACATGTCTTACATCTAGTTCTTATGCAACATCAATATGCTTTGGAAATCACACATATGTTGGATTTGCTAGCTACAAGAAAGTGAGGAAAAAAATCAAATCTCGAATTTTTGTTATAAATTCATCCCAATTGAATTAAATATTAGATTCCCAGGGGATTGGGGGGGGGGCTGCTATGTGAACCACTTTACTGTATTGAAATCACAGCAATAGCTGATTCTTACATCAATGCACTCATCATGGACATTGTTGTTAAAGATTTTTTTTTTTTATAAATGAAATCTCACAAATAAAATTTCTCAGAATGGTGCACAAGTTTTTGTCTTTAAAGGGTTTTCTTAAAATGAATGGATATTCTTTATGATTGTGCATTTTAAATTTTGTCAGGGTCTATTTACACTTTGCTGATCAAGGGTTACAAATGGATTCCTCATTAAAACGTGTAAATGGCAGCACTCTTTAAAGGGAAAAGAGCAACAATGCAACGGTGAAGACGGTAGATTTAATCAAATCAATGGCATATCTAAACAACATTCTAGTTCAAACAGTTGGATGTAAATACGTTTTTTTCTCCTACAGGTAGGCTGACCTTTGTCTGATCATTGCACTTTGTTCGCAAGACTACACAAAAACTACAAAATTGTTTTTCAATAGAATCAGGGGGACATTAGAGAATAAAGGTAGCACCAGTAAAATCTGGCTTTCATGATATATATATATATTTTTCACAATTTTAGTATTTTACTGGCCTTGGCTGAAAACAAGTGTAGCAAGTTTAGGTCTGTTGAAACACTGGGGGATTTTTCAGTCAAACAACAACTGTATTTTGGACTCAGAAAGGCTACCTCTACAGAAATAATAATAATAAGGATTAGATTTTTCTGTGTTTCTCCAGATGCTCAAAGCGCATACAATGTATATTCATTTTTCATTCACTCCTCATTCATGGTGGTGGTAAACTACTGATGTACAGCTGCCTTCGGGCAGACTGACAAAGACGTGGCTGCCAGTACTCGCCCACGGCCCCTCTGTCCAACGCCGGGACATTCCTATACATGCACACACCAGTGGAGCCACACTAGAGGCAGGGAGAGTGAGGTGTCTTGCCCAAGAACACGATAACCTTTGGCTCAAGATGAACATAATGCTAGTAAGTAACAAGTAACGCTATAAAGGTGTGTTTGAAAACATAAAAGAGAAGTAGATTCAGTTTGATAAGGCAAGAAGTGATAAAAAAAATGTTAATTTGATTTAGTTTGCTATCACTTCTAAGATTTGATTAAATAGCCTGGACAGTGTCTCGCAGTTACAACAACTGATATTAGCACAAAGTAGGACAAAAACAAAAGATTCACACAACATACCCATGTAAACCAGTTCTCCATTTCTCCAAACAAGACATTTTAAATTTTTTTCTAAATTCATATTTCGGTAGATTTGTACTGTTAGCTTTGCTCAGTTTCTGTCCAAAAACTACAGCTTTTTGATTAGTCCCTTTTTTTTTTTTTTTTGATTGGCGGAATTGTCCACCTGGGTTTACATTGGCAAACAGAGATTCTTTGGTCTAATGTAACTCTTCAACTGTTAACACAAATAACCTAATTCCAGTGGATTCTGAAACAGAGAAAAGCAGCCTTGCGCTGATATTCTACAATTTACGGAACTGAATTGTTTATGCAATCAACGAAATAACTGTTTCTTATGCTCAGAAAATTGTTGTTGCTGTCGCCAGCAACAACTTTGTGTGTTAAAGGGTTGACCCAAATTCTGGCGTATTTTTACACCTGTCCACACAAAGCAGCCAAATTACAAAAAGCAAACACCGGACCAAATTGATTGATTGATTTTTATTAAATCAAACCACTTTGGTGCAAATGTGCTCCAAGCACTGCAATTCTATTTGTTTTCCATAAAGTCCTGTTCCACCATCAGCTGTGTTCTACCAGTAGTGAGCTCCAAAGGTAAAGGCGTTTGAAAAAACATGACAGCAGAAAATATTCTAAATCAAAACATAACTAAAGTCTAATATGGGTATGACAACAATGTCCATGATTTTTCGTTAAGATTACAGTCAGATTGATTTTTTTTCTGATATTGAGTACTTTGTGATTCATTTGCTAAACTTTGAAAATCACACGAGAAAAAATAACAAAGCAAGACAATAAAAATGAAGAAAACTGTGATAACTTACTTGGCATTTCCTGAAATAGCCTTCTTCCGCCGGAACATATTGAGGAAGCTGTTGCTGCCACACTGAGCTGCAGATTTTCCATCTCCAACATGCATTCTCACTACATCAGAGGTTGTGAAGGCGCTTCGGACATTCCTTTCTGGCTTTGCGATGATAATGTACATTTTGGGCGTGAACATGCAGCTTAGCGCCACTGTCACACTCAGGCTGACTGAGAAGGATGTAGTTATGATCTTGTAATTGGAGCCAAAGTAAATTGGCACAAAAGCCAGCCAGATGATGCAGGTAGTGTACATTGTAAAGGCAATATATTTTGCTTCGTTAAAGTTGGCAGGGACGTTCCGTGTTTTGAAGGCATAGTAGGTGCAGCTCATGATTAGCAACCCATTGTATCCAAGTGGTGCCACCATGCCTAAGTTGCTGGTATTGCAGATGAGATAGACCTCACGTATGCTTGGATAGGATTTGATGGGTTCAGGAGGCTCCAGGATAATGAGTGTGATCTCCAGAGTTAGCTGCACACTGATCAGCATGAATGCAATAATCACCTGAGCCCAGGCGCTCATAAAACGTGGCTTCCTGGTGCAGATCTTCTTCTTACTGCCAGCTAGAATGCGGGCAATTCGATTGGTTTTAGTCACCAGAGCAGAATAGCACATGGCAGATGAAAGGCCAACCAAGAGCCGCTGCAGATAGCAGGAGGCAACCGTAGGACGGGCAATCAGTGTGAAAGGACAGATGTAACCCAGGAAGATCCCTGCCAAGATAATGTAACACAGTTCTCTGCTGGATGACTTTACAACAGGCGTATCACGGTACTGGATAAATACAAAGGTGACAAAGGAGGTGATCAGGATGCCCACGCAGGAGAAGACCACTGCAACAATGGACTCCACATCTGCCCAGTCAAGATACTTCAATGGTAAGGGCTGACAGCCTGAAGAGGGAGGAGAAGGGGCTTTGTCAGTTTAAAAAAAATTAGGATTACAATGGTTTATGGTTTTATTATCTAAGATACATGTTCCAACAAGACCAAAAAAAACAAAAAAAACAGAATCACCACAAATTAAAGACAGAAAAAGCTGATAGAGAGCAAGTTATCAATATAAGCAGGAAAACTTTTCCAAAATATTTTTTATATAGAAATATTTTAAATATTGAACAAAAAAGGAATAAATAAAGAGATCATTTTTAGATATTAAATATTCAATATTGTAAAAAAATTGTTTTTAATGAATCTGTTAAAGTCCTAGTTTAATTATCTTTTGATCTATTTTCAAAGTGTTCTCAGTGGCCTTTTAATTCTGTTTTTAGCCAAAATAAAAAAAAATCTGTGTAGTTTTCAAGGACATAGTTTTTGCAGAGCAACAGTCGTTCTTTAGAAATTCCAATTCTGAGTTATGGGGGGGACTGTTGGCGCAGAGTAAGCCTGCCCACACATCCCATCAACCCTTTGTTTATACTCTCTCCTGCTAGTTTTGATCCAGATGTCACCTCAGACGAGGAAAGTGAAGTGGTTGCATCGGAATGGAGCAGAGCATGGAGCTTGTGACATGCCGATTGTAGCATCTTCGTCACATCCACAAGCTTTTTCAAATGGCGTTTTTCATCTGCTCCTGATTTACAACAATTTGAATGAAGAAATACTCAGAAATGTAATTTTAAGATTAACTGTCTTTATATTTGTTCTCCAGCATGAGATTAAGGCCACATGAGCATGTTAAAAAAACTATCAAAACATGATTTTCATTGGAGTAGGTCTTTAAGACTTGAGGCCTTGCTTGATATACCTTTTTTATTTCGTAGTTACAGTGCCCCAGCTAAGCAGAATAAACTACAGAGGTAATATAACTCAAAATGTGATGTCTGCGTATATGGATGCCAGGTCCAGGAAGGTAAACAATCTTGATTTTCCATGCAGATGTGAAATCAGACAATGTAACAAGTTAAAAAAAAAAAAAACAAAAACGTTTTTTTTCCCATTTCGTTCCTTTCAAGTCAGAAACTCATTTTGAGGAAAGTTAAGTCTCTAAAACTAATATTATCTTTGATTATCCAATCTGATCTCAAGTGAGTAAAGATCTTAGTGTTTGAGCATCTTAAGCTTTATTTGAAAGCCTAAGATGTATTCATACAAGTATAATATTCTATTGCTAAATGTAATGTTGCATAAACCTGAACATATTCTCAGTTGTTGACAGGTCAGAACGCAAGAAGGATATTCAAGCACATTTTTTTCATCTTTTTATTTTTGTGATACATGTCCTTCAAGGAACATTAAGTTCATCTATTGTAAAAAAGCACGCATTCTGTCCATGAAGATTTAATCCCCATAACAGATTTCCATCAATCTTGGGTATTGGTGGTGTTTATCCTTATTTATTTAGGCACTGTACATCAGGAACATTTTAAAATAAATATGTATTTTTTGTTTGACTGACATTTTTCCTTCTCCTCTTATGTTGATACTAGAATTCATATTTGATTTGGAGTTAAAATCTAATGAACTTTTTTTTTGAAAGAGTCAATGTTATAACAGGAGCTTGGTAATATATTTAGTTTTGCTGTTTACTTGGATGCAAGAACAACATTCAAGGACAAAGGGAAGTGTGGCGTCTTCCTAAAGGACACTGACGGAAGGGATTGAACCAAACCTAAGTTCCTTCTACTCCATAACAAACAGCATACTTGTCCTAAACGTATATTTCCTTGCTTGTAAATTGCATAAACACACTAATGTGTCGTGCGGGTTTTGAGTCTGTTGTGATGAACTCGTTGCATTCTTGTCAACCAACATGCAGAGGAATGTTGAAGAGCTTAATAAGAGAAAACTGACATCCCTCAACTTCTCCAGCTTAACACTCCATAAATTACATGCTTGTGTTAACAGTATTAAATGGCTTCTCTGAGAAGCTCTCTTATGATCTGCATGCTAATGCTAAGAGATGACAAGACTGGGGAAATTTGAAAATGGCCCAATTTGTTTCTAGGTGCTTGTTTTTGGGCAGATTAATACAAAATATGGCATATTATTAGGAAATCAAGGAGCAGAATAAGAAAGTCTCCAAGCAAGAGTAAGACCCATGATTTTTTTTTTTTATGGCTTCAGAATTCTCATTTGAGAAATACACGGTAGGAAGAAACCACTTTAAAGCAACTAAGAATAGGAACAATTGAACTCATTTAGTTTCTTTTTTTGCCTCATCAGCTCTTTGTTATAATGAAAAGAGAGGCTCTTTCTTGACAGACTGCTGACACATGTCCCCAGGCCTCTCATGGCAGTAATAGGATTTTACACCTGGCAACTGAGAGCTTCTCTTAACTCCCAAAACTGCTGTCAAAACAACTACTGGGATACAAGAAGTTAAAGAGCAGAGGGAAGGGAAGAGAGCATTATCACCCTCATGGGGGCAATGATGGGGCTGAGGAGCAAAAGCCAAGGATGTGGCTCATGAGGTGTCAGACTCAGCCTTGAGAGAGTCAGGAGACTTCTCAGCATGCAAAGTCCACCAAAATATCAACCTATTTTTAGGAATCCGACTTAAAATAAGTGAGGAAGAAGTGAAACTTGTTGTCAGAGCGGTAAGAAAGTTGGATTGGATTATCAGGTTTTTGTTTGCCCTACCTGCCAGCTCGTCATCAGGCCACCATCCCAGCTCACACGCCTTGCAGGTAAATTCGTCCTGCACATACTCATTGTCCTTGCAAGTGGTGCAAATCCAGCAGCAGCTCACCTCACCCTTCCTTATCACCTGCAAGTACAAGAACATCAGCAAAGCAAGGGTCAAAGACATCTTCACATCTTGCTACAGCGCTGATCCAAGAGGCAAGACAAGAGGCACAGCACAATCAAGGCTGACTAAATAAGTAATGAGCACTGGGGGGATATCAAAGATGAGAGTGCCTTTGTGCATTTTTTTCCCCTCATAATGTCTTCAGCTACAGACAGTGTGTGGAAACCAAGGCCAACTGTTTTCACATTCTCCTCTCGCAGAAGCTCCTACCAGCATTTTGATATGCAAAGCATCATGATAAGCGGAGCAGGAAACAAAGCAGATAAAGAGAGAAGAATAAAAATCCAGGAAAGAGGATGCACCCTCCTTCAAGGCGGCTCGGTGTGTACAGCAGCACATTACATCAGGCAGAAAACCAACCAAATTGAGGGATTTTTCTTTACTGAGCACAGTGTCCGAAAGACTGGGCCAATGTGCTTCTGATCCAACAAGACTGAACATCACAAAAGAATGCCTAAGATGTAGTTTTTATTTTATCATATAAAACATTATCTTTTTGTTTTCTTCTATTAAAAATGTGAAGTGATTTCATGTCTGAAAAATAGGTTTTTACTGGATACAAAAAAATCACTGATTGAGAATACAGCTTAGTTTAAAAACCAATACAAATTTAGTTTGATTTCCTAGAATGAGCTGTCTTTTCAACATGTTTCAGCTATTCATCAATAAATGTATAGATTTTCTTTGAGAATAACCTGGTTATCTTCTATACACTACAGATCTTAAGTTTGTCTTAGACACAGATTTGTAAAAAAGTTTCAGGCTATCTAAGCACCAAAAAAATATGGAATCATTGGGAAGGCTACATTAGTATGAGCACAAAAAAATGTCCATTTTAATAAAATACAACCCCTATAGAAGGAATGGAAAGGTAACGCTTATAATGGAAGATCACCCACACACTGCAATGTTTACTGGTAAAATCTTTGATTACAGCATGTCAGCACATCTCACTTCCATTCATATTAGGTTGCCCTCCTGCTAGGTTATATGAGCCTGTCACCCAATTTGATTTTTCAAAGGGCTGCAAAATAATTTGTAATAGAAGAAAAGCTATTTTAAAGCTCAAAACCACTGACAGGCATGGTTAAGGAAATATGAATTTTGGTGGGTTTTTTTGAGTCAAGCATAAACTGAAAGTATGCAAAAGCTACGTTCACACCTGGCATACAGTATAAAAAAAAAGTGTGTTTTGCACACGAATATAGTCCATGGTGTTCACACTGGACACGCAGGGGAAGGGCTTTTTCTTTTTTTTATGTTTACTAGCACACGTCCGCCATCCACAGTTGGAAAAGCTTTGGTGTGCCATGTCAAAGCAGTGCAAATCTCGCTCCAGACATTTTTTTTTTTACAGCTCTATTATAGACTTGGTGTCATATAACTCTAGCTGGGTAAAAACATCAAATATTAATTTCTCCTCCATGATCAATTTTCAAACGACTGGAACTTCCAAGAATACGTTACTACCAAATCTGAGTCCCCGATTGGTCAAAGTCAAAGATTGATCTTTTTAACTTTCAACAAAACATTCAATGGCCGCCAGGTTTGCACAAAGAGTCCAAATAGGATAGTAAAAACTTGCTTAGCTGCACATGAACGTGAGAGCTTTGAATGCTAAAGCCCGGAACATGCGCTTACGGAGACTTTTCATTGGAAGTGGCTACTTGAACACACGTTGCCAAGGGTGTTGTGAACCTAGCTTAAAGGTGGATGTAAGAGCACTTGAAGCCTTTATCACACATCAGCATCCTAACCCAAAACACACAACAGAAAAGCTCAGAAAAAAAAGAACAAATATGCTTCCAAAATCAGTGGATGTTGATCACATCATCCAGGTAAAAATGACACTGGGTCTTTGCTACTGAAGCCTACGCCACAAACTCATCAATCATGGAGTGTAAACCCAGTTTATTGTTTTATTGATTTAAAACCCCACGTTACATAACCTCTGAGTCTGTGTGTCAAGGTTTCATCAGTGATTGTAATAAAAAAGGTAAATGGGGGGAGGTCACATGATCCATTGAAGTCTCTACAATCTATGCCATCTATTAACACAAACTTCAGTGAAAATGTAGACAGGCAAGTCAAACGAGCCCTAATGTGTTTTAATTTTTATTTGACAAGAAAAGCCTTTCTAGAAGAAAATATTAGACGTTTTTAAGATTGAATAACACAAAAATATGCAAACCATAGCATAAAATAAGCCATGAATGTACAATATCAACACAGAGAGGCTTGACTTTGATGTAAAGCTAGGCCGTAAAGCAAGAAAAAACTCTACGACTTTCCTGTGTTACCATTGACTGTGTATGAGAACTAGACTGAGTGACCCCTCCACCTGTGCATTACAAACAGAAAGTACCTGTTGGCTCCAAGAAGCCAAAATCCAGTAGATTTCTATTAAGAAATAAACAGCTATTACTGAGTCATTATTATCTTTGTCTGAATAACCGTTCTTGCTCTTCAACCTTTTTTTTAAACATGTTTTTTGTTCATGATATATATGAAGTGAAAGTTATTCAAACTATAAACTTCCCAATCAGATGCTTTAATAAAAATGAAATCAAAATGCTTGACTTGACAGATTCTCCCGATCCCGTTTTCAAGAGGTAGGAGTGTGAAGTTCAGACAAGCTCGCTCCTGATTAGCGACAGTGGTTGCCACAGAAAACTGTGACTCAGACCAACTCAGAACCAATCACTACTTACTGATGTCTGGCTCCAACATGGCGGTATCAGTATTGTGAAAAAATACAGACTGAATTGACTTCCTTTCAATAGAGCCAGAAGTAAGCCATTGTATATGGATGGCATCATACTCCCTCAGTCCAGTTCTCTTATACAGTCAATTTTTAGTTTGGGAAACACAACTGCCTCCAAAACTTTTTGTTTTTTAAATTCAAATATAGAAGTGCCCCTGCGGCAGACTGGCGACCAGTCCAGGGGTATCCCCTGCCTTTGCCCATGAGTAGCCGGGTTAGGCTCCGGCAACCCCGTGACCCCAAAAGGGACAAGCGGTTCGGAAAAGGAATGAATGACTGAATATAGAAGTCAAATGTTTTTTAAGTTGTTTTACTACAGAAATTAAGATTATTTTTTTGATCATATTATAATACATTGGTAATATTTAAAAGGTTTATATGTGAATCAGTGGGATTTGCCATGTTGCTTTTCACTTTTTTCCACATTTTTTCTTCTTTGAACTTGTAAAAGAAGACTAGAAGGCCTACCTTTATCTGTCCTTTCGAGCAGGGTTCACTGCACACTGAGCGGACCATATCACTGCTGTTTATCCACAGTTTATTGTCATCGATGCTCAGGATGCCCTCGTGCCAGGAACCCACATTTAGGTAGTCATAGCGATCTTCACCCACACTCTGCAGATTCATAATATCATACCTGGACGTACAGAAGGAGAAAGTGCAATTAGTGAGGATTTCACCCCTTGGGAGCACTTCCTTTGCTTCAAATTCACTTCAAAAGCTCATGCATGAGCCTTTTTTAGGGTGAGCCAGAATGTGCTGCTCCTAACCTCCAGCTGACAAAGAAATGACATGGCTGTACTCTTTGACTGTCAAATGCTGTCTGTTGGAGCGAAAATAGATGAAAGTGGGTGCCACAGTGGACCATCCACTGAATCCGTTCCAGTCCAAACTAATTACATCCTTTGTGTGCGTGTGTGTGTGGGTGGGTGTGCATGTGCTAATGAGCAGGAGAAGAAGGGCCAAAGGAGAATTTCACATTTGATGATGTCATGAGAGCACCATTTCCATTCTTACCTGCCTGGGGTGTCTCCATTCTCATCAAAATAGATCTCCTCCCCTGAGACTCCTCTAAAGGAGGTCTTGAGCAGGTAGTCCAGAAGCTTACTGCCATCAATAGGATCCATAGCCTCACAAAGGCCTGTTTGGCCTGGGCACAGCTCCTTGTGCATATCGTGAAGGCCGTGAGCCATGGCATAGATGGCATTGATGACAAACCCCATCTTACTATCCTGAATATAGTTTTCCTGCAAACTCTCATTTCCTGTGAAAAAAATAAAGACAGGTTTCAGGAAATACTGGGTGGAATTCAGAAAGAGATTGGATTTTTTGTTCAGAGAGGAAATTACATTGTGAAAGCAAAGGAACAATTATGAAATTAAAATCAGACGTTAAGTAAAGTATAAAAAAACTTTTTTTTTTTTTTTAATATTGGCATACATATGTGGGTAAGATTCCCAAAAGGTTCAAAAGAAAATAGCAGTGAAGTAAATCCGGAATACATAGAAAGTGCCGTGCTTTTAAAAAACACACAATGCAGGGGGGAAAAAAGCTACCACAAACATGTCATTTTTTTCCACTTTTCGGAGATTGTCGTGAACTTGGCATGCAACTTGTAGGAAGCAAAGCTGCTTTTTCAGCTGCTGTGAGCCATTCTTCAGTGCACTTTGCAGACATTCAGACCAGAGCATCACCATGAAGTTTGGCTGACACAACTGCCCCTGCAGCTGAGGGCTTTCACACGGCTCAACATCATGTGGTGTCAACTTTTTACAGAAAGCATCAGTCAAACTCTTCTCTGCTTGAAAGAATCAAGACAAAGTGCCGGTGACAGTGAAGATAAAAGTGCCTATAGCGACTGGAAACACTTACCACCTTGAAGATCTTTGAATTTTAATTGATTTGTAAAAATGTGATACAGAAAAGCAGAAAGGAGAAGTGACTGCACTGTTAATGCTTGACTCTATTAGATTTTGGGGGGGTTTGGTTTTAGCATGCAGTTATTTAGCTGCAGTATATAAATTGACTGCAAAAATGCTTCGTTTTGTTGATGGAAAAAGAATTTACCGTAATCATCTTTTGGGAGCAAATGATGAGCATTTTCAAAAGAAGGGGAAAAAAAGAGAAAATATACAGGGTTTTTTGTTTCTTCTGTTCAAATGTAACCTTGTAGTCTTATTGTCACAACTAAAGAAAATGAAGTTTTCTTTTTTTGCTTCTTACCAGAGCAGACTCTTTTGTAATTCTTGTTCTCTTGTGGATGGCGAGCCAGGCGACACTGGAATCGATACTGCCAAAACTCCGCAAACCAGGGGTTCCTGGTGTTGGTGTCCAAGCGCAGCTTCAGGTAGTAATCATCAAAGGACTTAACCACCGCCGACTGCAGCTTCATGGTAATTCCTCCTTCTGCTTCCAGCTCATAGCCCTCCACGACTTCATAACGATCCGCCCAGCCGTCACTGCAAGAAGAAAGCACAGTCAGAGCAAAAGTTCATACCTTCACCATCAGCACATTTGTTTCCATTAAGCATGCAACCATGTTTGTATTGATTATTACTAAGCCATAAAAAACAATTGTTTTAATTCATTTAAATCAGGATAGATGGCAATCATTGATAAAAATAATAATAATAATAATAATTTAGAGCTTAATGACTTAAAATGTCAAGACATTTGTCAAGGAACTGCATCTGTGGTAGTATATTGTGTCATAAAACCCAAAGTTTTGAGGAAAAAAATGCTTTGAGAAGTTAATTTTACAAGACTTTTTGTAACTTTTAGTAAAAATGAAAGGTTTTTTGCAGTTTTTTTCTTGCTATAAACTTTTTTAATGAAGCAAATAAGTACATATTTGATCATCTATTAGGAGTTAGACGTGATCAATATGTCTGATTGTGCAAAAAGTTCCTGTGTAAGCCTTTTAAGGTGACAAAACTTTAAGAGTTGTGTAGATAAACACAACATTTAGTGTAGGAATATTGATTTGCAATCCTCCATGCAAGGATGTTACCCTAACTCAGTGTTGACACATGAGGATGATAAAAAATAAAAATAAAACATGATAAACAAAAACAAAAAAAGAAAAATGAGCAAAGAGAGATTCAAGCCAGTGCCTTGAAATACCTGTGCTATTGACAGCTACACTCCAGTTAGAACCAACCCACCATGGAACCAATTACTTCACACAGACCCAGCGCGCTGTGAGTGATGAACAAGGCTTTGTATGCATCAGAGGCCGAGCAGGTCTCTGACCTTTAAGTCCACAATTACCGACAGAAAATGAAGAAGGACTGATCCAGGAATGTCAAAATATACCCGAAGAGATGGTTGAATGTGGAAGCGCATAAATAAAAAGAAAAAATAAACATGAACGGTACACAGAAATTCCATAACTAAACTGGTTTAGGATTTAGGATTTCATGATGAAAAACTCACAGCCATGAAACCATCTTTGATCAAATTTCTCAATATTTACTTCTTGTTTTTTCTTGTTTGAAAAAATTAAAAGATCCAAAATGCAGACTCATTTATCCACCTTACTGCTCCTAAATATTTGGTAGTGTAACACTATCCTTAAAATCATCAGAGATTTACATAAATCTGCTTGTCAGCCATTAAAACTGATGCTGTAAATCACTCAGTTTGTGTCACACAACCTGCTCTTTAACAACAAGAAGTCTTTCATGCTGATGCTCTCTTTGTAATTAAAATTTAATTTCATGAATATGTTAACTTTTTTGTGATTCAAATTTAATGAAACTTAAAATTATTAAAACAGCAACAGCCCAGTCAATTCTCTAAACTTATTTTTTATTTTAACCCAGTGAACTCAGACTCACTTGTTTTTGTTTCCTTTTTTTTTTGCAACGTTTCAAACTACAGCAGTTGTTCATTTGAAGACAGGGCTGCAGCTGTTCCAATATTTAGCAAGATTTGGGAAAGATGGCTGAAATAGTGCAGTGTGTCTCTTGAGACATTCTGATGTGAAAAGCACCAACGGTCACAAAAAGCAGCCCAAAAGGGAACTTAAATCACTTTTTTTCCTTCCACTTTTTATAAATTTGCTTCTAAGGAACTCTGCGGCATCTCTGTTTGGTTGCTTTAAGATACTTTTCTGATAGGGGAAGGAGTCTCTGAGGTTCTCCTCATTCCTTTACCCACATATGTATTTAAAAAAAAATCAAATTAGGGTTTTTCCTTTTTCTTCCTGAACCTCCCTTTATATTAAAATCCATCTTTGGATGGAGAGATGAAGTCTTTGGTGGACAACCAATTCTCCCATCCTAATCTGTCAGCAATTAAGTTGAAACCTTAAATCTGTTAGCGCTGACAGAATTAGATTCTACAGTTGTTTACTAAAGTACATAATTCCTTCATTATCACGGTGACACCCTGATTAAAAACCATTGGGGACGTTTTTTGCATCTTCCAAGGAATTTTCCTTTTGATCCAATAGTGACATGTACATTTTCTGATTCCCCACAACTTTGAATATCATAGCCGTGGTTTTCCAAAATACAAACAGATAGAACTCTCTATTCATGTTACAAAAGCATGTTGTCTATAAATCTAAAAAGTATAATTGAACAAAATACATTTTTCCATATTCCTGATTGTGTTGAAATGGAGTTAGAAACACGTTAACCTCGTTGGGCCTGGTCACATTTTCTTCATTCCCTTCAATTGAATAATGCCTCTGTTCCGCACGCCCAGAACAAACACAGACACAGTTCATCATTTAAAAATATGAGCATATATGTGCAGAAGGGACACCATGTATGACTTATGAGTATTTTATTGAAATCTACTCTGCACATTTGAGCGTTTTGGGTGAAAATAAATAAACACAGGCACATGATTCTTGCATAAAAACAAAAAAAAAAGAATTCTACTCAGCTCGCTCCCATGAATAATGCAGAAAACATTGAAAACGTGCTTGACTTCATATCACCGTGCTGTGTAGGATGAAGTTGAATGTCAGTCTTTCTTCTCACGCTGCTCTCTTAGGATTGTGTTGTCTGACAGAACTCCAGACAGCTCACAACAGGACGTGAGCAACACGAGGAACAGGATCTGATTTGATGTCAACTCAATATTCTGCGCCTTCACACCAAATTATGGAATGGTCGCTATTTCATAACCTGACTTGGATCAACCAGAGAAACACCTGTTCAGGCGGATGAAAAAAAAAAAAAATCACGGCTGCTCAGGTGTGTGTGTTCATCAGCAACAAGCATCACTGGTAATTATTTTTTAAAAATGTGCAAATAAGGGAAGCACGACTTTACGAAGAGGGAAACCTGAACGAGTCACAACAGATAAAAAAAACACAAGTGGAGAGGATCAAGTGCGTAATTATGCTGTGGGTAATTAAGTTAAATGGAAACAGCTGTGAAACAGAAACTGCTTCTTTTTATTCATTTTTGTGTCTTTTTTTTCTTAAATTAATGAAGTTAAAGAAAAAGATAAATGTAACTCACAAATGTCATCACCTAAAGCGAGGAGGCAAAAGTCATGATGAATGTGACATCACCGTGAGGTAGGTTGGAGCACATTGGAGGGAGAATGCTGGTTTGATCTACGATTTATCAATAGACCCCTTGCAGTGATGTTTATGCACACACTGTTTCCGCCATGTTGGGAGTCAAATGCGCATTCAGATCCTATGGCTGCATTTTTTTTATACTGCAATCCTCTTAATTAAATGTGGACTGTTTTTTTACACGACCTGTGAGTGAGAGGGGAATAAATCACCTTGAATAGCCACAGATGGCTGCTAAGAACATGACTGGAGGTGGACAATGCGAGCTTATGGCTGCACTAACTAGTTTGGTTTTAGGGAAATATTTCAAGAATCAGAGAACAGAAAGCATACAATCAGAGACTCTCACATTCTATGAATCAGACCTCTGACTTGTGATCTTTGAACCCATCCTTGAGGGCACCGGAGGAAAAGAAATGAAACACAAAACAAGCCTCAGGAAAATGTTCTTTTCAGATTCTTTCACTCAAATGCAAAAATGTGATCAGTCCTTGTGTCACGTGTCATTGAATTACTATTTTGCAGTTTTTTGCTTAGAGATCAAAGTGCAAAAGCCCTTAGGCGTTACGCGTCTTACATTTTCTCTTTGTGTGTGTGTGTGTGTGTGTGTGGGGGGGGGGGGGGTCTCTCTTGCGTTTCCTTAGACTCACATGTTAGTTGGTCAGTTCTGTGAAAGAAACTGGTTGAAGGTATCTGAAGAGCAGCTAAAAATGGGGTTGACATCACTAAGGTGCCCATACTACGGTGTCCTCCTTTTATGGCATGAATCCATCATTGATGAAAGTTGTGGTGAGGTCTATACTTAAAAATAAAACACAAAAAAAAGGTTTTCTCTTGACTTTCCTCAAATTGGTAATTCAATCAAAAGCAGTTGTTTAGAAATAACTCTTTCAAATATTTTTCTTTTGCAGATGTGCCAATAGAAGTTATTTTCATGAAATAAAAGCTTTAAACAGATGATGTATGTAGTTTATTTTCACCCTTACAGACAAAATAGAATGTTTAGATCCCATTCTACCTTTAATTTGAAAAATTCTTCAATTTAGTGGCGCTACTGTATTTACTGTTATCCCACATTATTCTTCCACTAATTTACACTCTTCGTTTTTGCTTAGTGACAACTGAAAATACTGATATTATCTAAATATTTATTCAAATATATAGATTTTTTAATAATCATGAAATTTAAAACGAAAAAAAAAAAATAGGAACCAGTTCAGTGGCCTTGTGGAA
Organism: Adrianichthys oophorus; assembly: GCA_036245035.1. NCBI lineage: Eukaryota > Metazoa > Chordata > Actinopteri > Beloniformes > Adrianichthyidae > Adrianichthys > Adrianichthys oophorus. The sequence continues at coordinate 20,626,069 of BSAI01000101.1, read as the reverse complement.
GAGTGTCCACCCTGAAACTGGAAGGTTGTGAGCTCAAATCCAGGCCGAGTTATACCAAAGAACTTTAAAATGAGACTCAATGCCTCCTGCTCGACGCTCAGCATTAAGAGGTTGGATTTGGGGCTTAAATCACCAAATGGTTCCTGAGCGCGGATGTGACTGCAGCTCACTGCTCCCCAAGGGGATGGGTTAAAATGCAGAGAACAAATTTAACACACCTAGGTGCGTGACAACTGATGGGACTTGGAAAAAAAAACAAAACACTGGATTTCCACTTGAATCACATCTGCTTCTTGTACTGATGTGTTCATCCTAATGTGCAGTTTTCCTCCGATTTAACATGATATCAAAATGTGTTTATTTGCTTAAGGCAGATGAAAATAATCCTGTAAAGACATTTTGTTGGTTTCATAGTAGAGGGAGTGTGAGATATGGTGTACTGTAAATGCTGGGTGGGATGGCGAGTCTTTAAAAGCTTATCCAGGTTGTTCTTATTTATTTATCATGCCCCAGTTTAAGCTGGGACATCTCTTCATTATCAGGGAACACTGCTGGGGAGGAGAGGAGTCTATGTTACAACTAAAGGATGTCAATTCAATACCCCCCGGTAAAGCTTCTCCCTTATAACTGTTGCATTGTCAAATTAAGGTAAATAAACATTCGTAGAAAGATAATGACCAAAAAGGCACTTTCCACTTGATCAGTATCGCCTATAAACACAAACTTTGAAGCAATAATTTAAGCTGGACAAGGAAAATGATTTATTCTAATTTTTTCAAAATATAATGGAATGGGCCTCTTGGTGTGCCTATCTATCTATCTATCTATCTATCTATCTATCTATCTAGGCCCACTCCAATCATCGTTTGAGCTCTTTTAAAAGCGTTGTGTTTGAGACGTCCACCTCCACAATGAATTGGGTAGTCAGGACTGGATGATGGAGGATGGGCGCCTGTGAAAAGTGCTGCTTGAGCATCTGGAACGCCATGGTGGCCTCCGCAGTCCAGAGAAGATGCTTGGGAGCTCCTTTCAGGAGGGAAGTGAGAGGAGCCACCACTGACCTGAAGCCCCAAAGGATCTCAGGGTCTCAGACCACTCTCCTTTTTGACAAAGAAGAAGCCAGCCGAAGCAGGAGAAATGGAGGGTTGAATGAATCCTTTGGCCAACTCCTCTTGGATGTACGCCTGCATGGCTTCCGACTCGGGCTGAGACAGCAGGTACACCCGTCCTCGGGCGGGCATGCCTCCGGGCAGGAGGTCAAGGGTACAGTCGTAGAACTGGTGAGGAGGAAGCTGTGTGGCATGCTGCTTCAGAAAGGCCTCCCGCAGGTCCTCGTATTGACCTGGCACCTCCTACACCTCCTCCGTTGCTCTGCACTCTGCGAGGATGGTGGCTTGGGTCGGTCGAGATGGTGCACAGCATTCAGGCCATCTCGTGATCCAGAGACACTGACGCTGGCAGTGAGCAAATGTGAATGTCAGCCTGCACCATGACCAGATGATGGTGGGATCATGCTTCTCCATCCAAGGCAGACCGAAGATGATGGAGCAGTGGGAGGCCTCAATGTTGAAGAAACAAAGGGCTTTGTGGTGGTGATCAGGTGCGATGAGTGCTATGTCCTATGTCAGGAACTGGATCTGATCTGACCCTTGTGGTTGTCCATTGCGGTAACTGCCACTTGTGTGTCGTAGGTAAGCAGAAGGACACTGTGAGTGCGGGCAAAAGCCCATGCCCACTCCCATACAGCAGCTCACCAGAGTCCCTGCCATCCTGCTGACGCAGGAATAGGTCGCATTGCATCAGGAAGCCACTTCAGGATCTTCATTAAATTTCTCCTGGAGCGCCAAGCTCGGCTCCGACGTGAGAGCTGGAGATGGGCTTGGTGCGCCATCTGGCGGGTTAACTTGTAGGCGCGCCATGATGGTTTCGGTAATGGCAGTCAGACGCTGGAGCTGGCGACTTTGCTCCCGTAGCTTGGCGGACTATCCAGCTGGATTTAACTAACTTGGTACTTCTGCTGCTGGATTCTTGGATGGAGAAGCATTCTGTCACAAACGACCAGACAGCTGGTTCCACTTCCAGCAGGTTTATTTAAAGAGACAGGCAGACAGGAGCAAAGTTCAGCTAAAAGTTCACAAAGCTAACTCAGAGTATTAATTCAGGAAACAGGTCAGAGTAGCTGGAGTCAGAAACAAAGCAGGGTCAGGTAACAGGTGATCAGATCAGGACCGCTCAGTATGCAGGCAGGAAGGCACAAACAATAAAATGTGTGGTCCTGAGCAGTGCTTAAGTGTCCTGTGGCTGATTAACTGATGAGAGTCAGGTGGGGAGACATCAGAAAGTGTGCGCTGGGGTTGCTGGGTGATTGAACGAAGTCAGTACACTGGAGATGGCTCCCGTTGGTGACCAGAGGGGGAGACAGAGCACTGACTCCTAACACTTTCATCCAAGCAATGTTTTAAAAGCCAAAAACTGTTCATTAGGTATGGGACACTAAACCAAAAAATGGTTTTAATAGAAATCCAAGATATATTTTTAACACTGGAAGCTAAAAAATATGTCCATGGAAATGGGAGGAGTCTTGAAAAAATATTAAAACATGCAACTCATGGTGCCTCTCTCTTGATAATGAGTCTGACGACACTTTTCAGCTCCTCGTGTCCAACAGCAACAAGGTTTCTAAACGGGCATCAACAATTTGTCCTCATCTGAAAACAACAGTCTTTGCTGCTGCTGAAGAATTTTTTTTCAGGATTTCAACCATGTTCTCCAAAAAGGAACTATTGTGCTGTGTTTTGTTTAGCCCTGCTGAAAAAGTACATAACAGATCTGCAGTGAGACGATCACACCAACTCTGTCATCAGGTCAAACAATATCTCCATGGAGACCGAGGTGTTAGCAGCACAAAAGCCTTTTATAGCCGAATCAGAGGGATGTATTCTCTACTTTTTTTTTTTTACATAAAAGACAAAATAATGAAAATTATTGTATACTAATATGCTGAAAAGATAAATATTATTCTCCCTTATTAGAAACATTTTTAAAATTATGTTTTATGTCTTGTCTTAGTTTTTAAAATGGTATATATATATGTGTGTGTGTGTTTGTATGGTGTTTGTGTATGTATAGACAGCTATTTAACAACAATGAGGTCTAAAAAAGAATATCTTATTAAATGAACATTTTTAACTTTATTGTTAAACCTATGTGCACTACTCCTCAACCCAGGGAATTAGGCTTCTGCACATAAAGGTGCACACGTGTTTTTACACACTGCTAATTTTGTTCTGAAGCATAACATATTCTGTAATGTTTTTAATCTCTTTTTATGTCAAATCTGATACTTTTTTGTGATTAAAGGCCTAATTCATGTGCTTAAGGTACACAAACCCCTAAAAAAATGAAAGCATTCATTTAAAGAACACACTGATACCCCTTTGGTGAATTTTATTCCATTTTTTATTCTTGTTTTTCCTCTCTTTCTTAATAACACACTAGGTGTGATATGATTTTATACATCACATTTGTGTATTCTAGTCTCCATTTGAAACAAACATGGAAGGACTCCTGTTTATGCAGGTAAACATGACTAAAGATATATCTTGATTTTATCTCGAATGAAATGAAAGAATAGGACTTTTCTGCACCCTGACATAATCTAAAAGAGGAATCAGCAACTTTGTTTATTTCTTTCAGCACCTTTTTTGTTTACCTCTTTAACTGCATCTTTTCTGCATCATCGTCTTTGCTCAGGGAACCTAAAATCTGAGTTATAAAACACAATTAATTTGTTTGCGAGATTTAAACGAGTCATCTTCCACAGAAAAGAAGTTGTTCCTAAAATTCCACATTCAAAAACCTGGTTTTCTGTCTTTATTTGTGTGAAAAATAACTTGTAAAAAAGAAGAGCTGTATATTCTGAACATTTATTTCATCTATTAAGAAGAGTTGAAACCACATTTAATTTCGGATGCCAAAAGCACCAGCTTATTTTGGCAACATTTTCAGTGCTGCTGCCAGAAAAAAACAGCCTCTCTTTACACTTGCTCTGTTATTTGCTGAACATCTCACACCAAGAAGTAAACAGACAGAAATCCACATCCTCTGCTCTCCTTCTTTCTGAAATGGAGAGCAGTCCGTAGCTGAGATGACTAAAAGAAGCAGCCCTAACCATTTCATTTATTCAATCCTCCTTACAGGAAATTAAACCGTGTACCAAAATCCAGGAAGAGCAGACCCCCTGCAGTCTTTAAACCTTAATGCAGTGTGAAAAGACAGACTCACGGGCTCTTAATTACCCATTATCAAACAAGCAGAACTTCCACACTCCTCTGTCAATGTCCTTTTTGTCAAGACAACCAACAAACAAGAGTAAGCTACTCAAACTGGACCCAAACCAGAATCCAGAAGCGTAAGACAGGGAGAGAAATGAGCATTACATGAGCAAAAGCAGCTTATGCAAATGACTTTCAGTAATACAAGCATTCAAGGAGTATTAGAGGGACTGAGAGAACGGCTGCTGCTAATTGCAATAGAGCAAGCAGGCGTGCAATTGAGTAGGTGGATTTACAGCAAGCAACTATTCAGAAACTTGCAACGGGAGAACAGACAGGGAAAGATGACAAAATGCTTTATACAGGAAATGGGTATCTGGGTGAAAAGGCTGCAAAAACAGGAGCTGAGCAGATGGGCTTGAAAACCATAGTAGTTTCTTTGTTTAACTCTGTGGGTGGAAATTAATATTCAGGATTCAGAGCTCCCTTTTAACAGTTTAAGCTGCAAAAACGATTAGTGGTGTTGGCCCCAGGGAAATCACACACACACGGTAAGATACTTTAAAGATGCATTTCTCGCAGTATCAGCTCACTTTCAAGCTGTCTTTTTTCCTTATTCACAAAAAAATACAATAATAAATTATTTGCATCACTTATTTTTGAATCTGAAAATATATCCAATGAAGGTTGGCTGTTAGCACCCTTATGGGGGAATTTCATCTTTTTTTTCTGAAGGCTGGAGCTGCAGTTAGGGTTGAGGTTAGGGTTAGGAGTTCAGGTTTTTAGACATGACTAATCACTCATAAAGTAAAAGATTGAATAAAACACTAGCCATAACTAGCTTTATACCTCCAAAGGGCAGTTAAAATACATGTCTGCTGTTATAACAGTCTTTTGAATGAACAATTAAATGGAAAGACATGGATTTCAATGAATTTCAAATTAATTTAACTTAAAGCTCAAACCAATATATTTTTTTTCACAATGTAGGAGTTGGTTTTGTCAAAAGTAAACCATTGTTTTTATCTGTTAAATGTGTGTTTCCTCATTGAAATAATAAAAAAATGTTAATTTGCTCTTTTGAACTTAATCTTAAATTATGCCATGTGTCTTTTTGTGTTTTTTTTTTACTTTGGTATAATGTAGATGATAACAGGGTGAGTGATATATTAGGTATGACATATTCAATTTAAAAAAATCATTTTTTTTTTCTCAGAGAGATTGGTAGATTCTTTAAATTAGTTTTCCTGAGATGGAATCAGAAATTTAGCCAACAGTCAGAAGTTGGACAAAAAAAGCAAAAATTCTGATTTAAAGTGGAAATTCTGAAGGAAAATTCAAAAGTTTCAAGTAAAAACTCTGTTATTGAATATTAAAGTCAACATTTAAAGATACAAATGAGAAATGTGACAAAGAAAAAAATAAAATCATAACAGTCATTTGAAATTTTTCAGTGAACATTTATTTTATTTTTTTTTAGAGTAGAATAGAATAAAACTTTATTGATCTCACAAAAGGAAAATTGTCATAAAAAATACCTTAAAAACCTGAACTAAGAGGATCATTACTGTCGAGCAATAAGAAAAAAAAACAACTAAATTTTGATTAGAGTCTTACTTTTGAGAAAGAAGTTCAAACTAACCGAAGTTTTCAAGTTTTACTTTTTCTTTTTTTTTTTATCTAAAGTTTCCGAAAAGGAAAAAAGATCCTTTTTTTTATTCATACTTTTTTACTCTTCCAGGGGTCCTTACGTTCTTTCACAAAAACAAATTACTTTTACAGAAACAATTACAATTCCCGGCAACATTTTTAACCGTTAAACCTTGCATCCTACATGCATTTACACATTAAGTCATTTGTAGTCTGCAGTTACAGTTATCAGATATGCTGTTTGTTACTCAATTGTCTTTCTTCCTTTGCTAGATGCTTACATGTCTGTGTTAACCCCTATTTTACCTAAATGGACCTGGTTTTTGTCGAGATTGCCACAGTGTGGAACATTAGAGCGTGTTTCTCCTCTAAAAAGGTTTAGAGTCTGGAAAGTGACTGGCAGAGGCTTTATTTGCTCAATTTTGACCAATGCTGTCCAGAACTGAAAAATATCATCTTTCTCTCATGTCTGCACAATTTCACTGCTGAATGGAGCAAATAGCAATTAGTATGCATGCGGCTGGCCCACACAGAAGGACTGCAGCCAGGCAAAGAAATGTCAATCAATTTGTCATTGAGTGTCTGCAGCATTGGGGTTTTACTTTCCAGATTGTTGCAGCTATTTCAAGACCAAAATTTTGGCATAAACACTACTAAGCTTAAACTTAAATACTTGTAAGAAAGAACCCCATCCTCAAACCAAAAACAACATACATTAAGAAGCAATTATTCCCTTCTGGAGCCTTAATGTCCAAAATATAAGAAACAATTCCATTTTATTCAGATTTGTGAGAAAAAAAAACGTCTTTGTATTGCTCTTTTATTCAACACCTTTGATGAAACGGAAAGATTTAAGAAAATATTCTTGTGTTTGTTTAAAGTCTTGCTCCTACAGAAAGTAAAATTTACATCTGACGCAAGAAATGGAGAACTCCAGTGAAAACCTTGAGAATCTTTGCTAATAAATTAAGTTTACTTGTGAACTGTCACAACCCAGTGAGCTATAACTATAAAGATCAAACCACATTTAATGCAAATGCAAATTTAGTCTGAGATTCATCTGAATGTGATGTCAGTCAAAACAAAGTTGTGTATTTTTTTTTCTTTTTTGGTTTTAAGTTAAAGTGCCACAACAATCATATTTTGCTCTATTGTAAACATTTTCCCAGTGGTCTTCTAATCATGATTATGTCATTTTAAACCAAAATTGAAAAATTAAAAACACCTGCCTCTTAGTTGTGAGCCAGATGCCAGCTCAGACAAGGTAAACAAAGATGTAGTGGATGCATCAGAATGGAGCGGAGCATAGAGCTTCTGGCCTACCCAGTGTATTTTCTAAGTCACAAATACGCATAAAGTCTGCTCCTGATTCAGAACAATTTGAATAAAAAATACTCAAAAAGGCAATTTTACGCTTAATTTTCTTCATGTCGTCCATCATCAGAACATGTTAGAAAAAGACCATTTTCATTGGAGTGGGTCTTTAAACGCATTATTCCCCTATAGACTCATAAATGCTGGAAGGAGGTTAAAGATGCACATCAAGGATCTACCTTTTTATGTATTCATTTATATTTCATCTGTGGAAACTTTTTAGAGAAATAAAAAACAGAGAAGCAAATCATCTCAAAATTATCTGAAAGACACGATGAAGACATGATGAAGACAACCTGCTTCCACAGCTTCCACAGCTGCTTCCTGCCAATCTGTATTCTTCAAAACCTCTAATTTTCTTTTCTTTCACTCGTTTTTGTTTTCCTTTCATTGGTTACTCAATAAAGCTTTCATCTAACTCTGTAAAGACCACATCTTGATCTCACGCTCAATCTACAGATAGTTGTGTGCACCAGCCAGCAGCTGCCTGTTTGTCAAAAAATGAGCTGGTAATTATTAAGTGAGATGGTATTTTGTCATTCATTGAATCATTATAAGTCTGAAATGTACCTAAAAAAGACTTGCATGCTGTACCAGTGCGGATAATCCTCACAGCATGCCTGATGTGTGCGGAATCAAAACAGTTTTTTCTGTTTCAAGAGGAGTGTTTGCAGCGCTGCTGAAAGGGGAAAGTGGATTGGCTGAATCACAGCTGACAACAGCGACTCAGAGGGAATTTTAAAAAAAAGAAACATCTCTGGCTCTTAGCAGCAGGGCAGAGTGGAAATAAAGTGTTGAAGTGATGCAGAGCCGAGTCTGCAGATAAGGGGTGAAGTGTGTCGAGCACGCCGCCGCACCCGGTCCTTGTCTGGAGAGGATGTTGGCCACACAGCAAAAACATAAGCTCTCAGGTCCAAATCACTCACAGTTTATGCAACCAGAAAAAAAAACTATAACACAATCTCATGTTTGGTTTCACCAGGACTATATTTGTCATACAACGATTTTTAAAGCTTGTTTGGAGCATAATCACAAAGCTTTGATTGGAGCATGGCTAATATTGAACCACAAATCTTCATTGAATAATTGAAATTCTCTTAAATTTCAATCTGACAGATGCTATAATTTTTTTTTATTTGCCTTTATGTGCGAAAGATCCTAGACGACATCTCATTCGTAATCTATAGGATTTAATATGCTGTCAGACCACCTTTTGTTGTGATATTCAGTTCTTCTGAAAGGCCGTCCACAGATTCAGAAGCATTTATGACAATGTCTGACTGTCTCTCAAGAAGCTCATCTGTGAGGTCTGACTCTGACATTGGAATGAAGGCCAAGCTCAAAGTCTTCACTCTAATTCCTCCCAAAGGTGTTCTGTCAAGTTGAGATCAGGACTTTGTGCGTGCCAGTCAAGTTCTTTCAGACCAATCTCGCTCCTCCGTGCCTTTATGGACTTTGTTTGTGAAGCTATGGAAACACCAAGCTTTTAGTCCCTGGTCTTCACGCTTGACGGACAGGGAGGGACTTGGTGTCGTATGATTCCAGCCGGGTGCAAACTGCAATTATTCGTTTCTCCTCCGTGATCAATTTTCAAACAGTTGGCACTTCTGTGAATTAAAGGAGATATTATCCATTCATCGCTACCAAATCCAAGTCCCTGATTGGTCAAAGTTCAGCTTGGCATATTTAATGACAGTTTTATATGTAGAGCCCGAAAACAGTCGTAAAAACTTGTGTAGATACACATGAACTAGAGGGTTTTGAACAAACGCGTTACAGAGGGCGGTGTGAACGTAGCTTCCTATTAACACTGGCAGCTCAGTGTTAAGCATTTTACAAGTTGTGCCTTTCTTAAGCTTTATGAACATATAGGAGTTATTAGGAGAAATAAATTCAATTATTTCGGTGAATGAGCTACGATACAGTGAACTTATTAGAATGGATATGATGATAATGTGAAAAAATTTGAATTGGAGCTTAAGTTTTAAAATGATTAATTTCCATGTTAAAACACTCCAAACAAGATGCTTTATCAAATATTTTGAGTTGAAATTGAGATTGAGGCTCAAGGTCTTTTGGGATATTGTGCTAAATTCTGATTGAAAGCATTACGAAAATATACATTTCATACTTATATTTGCTCTTTTTCTTCAATTGGCTAGATTTCATTGATAACCTTTCAAAATAATGTAATAAATTTAGTTTGTGCAGAAATATGCTCCCCTATGACATAAATCTTCATGGAGGAAACAGTTTGCAAAGCCGCTATTCACTGTTTTTTGGCTGAAACTGCTGGTGCTACTTACTCACAGATAAAAGTCATTAGTCATTTTGTTGCAGCATTCAGCAATTAATTGTTCCGTTTTCTGATATTTTTCAGACATATACGAGCCGTCTTCGCTCAAAAGAAACGCTCTTTCCAAAAAGTCATTTTCGTGCAACACACTTCATAGCTTTTAGAATTAATCTTGAATGTGACTTTATAGTCGCAGCGGCTCTTCATGCTGGTGCAGGGGGATGCAGTGCAGCCAGTAAGTTGCATGTGTGCACAGTTTTGTGCCTGCCAGCTTCATTCAGTGACACACATGACAAGGTATCTCTGTTGGTCCAGATTCAGTGAGTTCACAAACCCTGAGAGAAAAATTTGGAGTCCTTGCTCTTGGAAGCTGTTTATTTTACATTTGGATAAAGGGATAAACAAATAGGAAACAAACCCATTTAACTCACTTTTGTTGATTGATTCCAACATAACCACACATCAGAAAAAAATGCTTGCTGTCTCAGAATGCCAGAAGAATTAGTGTCTAATTGAAAAATGCATCATTTCTATTATGTTATTTTTTTGTCAACAAATGATAATTTTATTTTCCTCCAACAGGCTTGACTCCATATTTTTCCAGGGGGTTCTCACCCTCTCTATCTCCATCTCTTCCTTTTTTCTTTGACCCAGAAGCGTTTTCTCTACCCACAGAGATTTCCACCAAATCTAAAAAAAGACACACTTTTCCTAGTCCCATAGAGGATAAAGAAAAGGAGAAGTATGGGAAGGAGTGCAGCCAATCCCAGAACGTCCTGACGATAGATAATTTAAAAGGCACTTGAAAGGACACTCCCCCATCTAAGACGGGAAGTGCTAAATGCATTGATTATAGCATCACAAAGTGAAGCTGTCTTTATCAGAAGAGAAAACAAAAAAAGGAAATGCTCTTTTGAGGGTAAGGACTGTGACTTCATAAAAAATATTGGTGCCACCTTACATGAAATTATTGGATGAGAACAATTACTCTTTGTGCACTTATAGTGGTCCTGACGTTGTAAAGACATGGACTAACACTGACATTGCCCTGACTGCATCCACTGTTTTTAGGAAGCGAGTAATTTTTGAAGCTTTTTCATCTTTTAACCTGTTTATGGGTGCTAAGATTGCTCTAAATGTACTTTTTGATTTGCTATAAAAAAAAGAGATAGCAAAAATAACTTTTAAGATCCAAAAAAAAAGTAATCCCTGAGCCCTAACACTGGTCGAGTGAATGGAGTGAATATGGATATCAAGCTTTACTTTAATAAATAGTTTTTGATTTGTTAGAGCTAACTGTAAAGTAGTAGAACAGACTAAAAATGGCTGTGGACCACAAAGGTTTATACCACATAGAAATTGCAAATGGTAATTTTATTCTCAATTGATTTTTTTTCATTATAAAACTGTAAGCAGCAATAGTTTTGTCTGATTTTAAACCCTCTTTTTCCAAGTAAAATACAGTATTAGTCAATACTTCAAGAGCATTTGGACAGCACAAATCTTTTTAAGATCGGAGCCTCTGAATATCTGTTTGATCTGTTTCCGTTTGGTAGGAAAACATTCTGTCAAAGTTCTGCCTGACAAAGGGTCAGAACTGCACTCAGCTGAGTTTGCCATGTGTAAATTAATCAAATAAAAAAATGATTTTATAGCAAAAACAGAAAAAACATGCGGGACATTTGGTAATAGCTATCCTATTTTCTACTTTCACATTTAGACACACTGCAAAAGGGGGTCAGAAAATTGTTAAATGCACTTTTAAAAAAAGGATTTTATCAGATTTTGTCATAAGAGGCAGAAAACTAAAATGTTTTTTTAAGTCGCTAGTCTAAAAAATTCTGTAAAAACTTTTAGCTCATTTTGACTATTTTTACTGTAAAGACTCACTGCAATAAAAACCATGTTTTTGGTGTTTTAAACATATTCTTGTGGTATTTTTCTCATGGTGAATAATAAAAAAAATTAAGCTTAAAACTGCATTTCGGATTACTTCTTTATTCAAATTGTTATGAATCAGGAGCAGACAAAAAAAAAATCCAGTTTGAAAAAGAGCGTATTTGTGATGTAGAAAATGGGCCCAATGCCCCCGGCCCCCTCAGAGGCAAATTTCCAAGAAAATACTGTCGCTCTGCGGAAACTATGTCCTGGAAATGATCACGTTTTTTTTTTTATTTGGCTAAAAGCATAATTGTAATTTCAATTCCACTGGAAATGCTTTTACTATAGATCAGAAGATGATCAGAGTGGGATTTTAAGTACTTTATTACTTATGTAAGCACATTCCATTTGTCTAAAGAGCTATCTTATTTTTGGTGAGAATAATTCAAATAAAAGTTACTTTGCTATGAGAGAAAATCTAAAAGCAAGTTTAAATAAATACATTAAATAAGGACACAGTTTGGCCTCTTGTGGCCAGAATAAGAGATAAGCACAGAGAAAATGTTGGATGTGTGAGAATCATCATTACTGACATTTTTTTAGGGCAGATTGAGTATTAATGAGCATGTGGAACAAATCCTGGTCCTGCTTTCTAATGACTAAGATTACACAAAAAGTATGTCACACACTCATTCAGTGCTCAGTACAGAGGGAGATCATTTTCAGAGGGGAGGGGGATGTAATCACCACAAAGCAATGATGAAATATCAGTAAGAATGATCTTAATGTGATCAGATTTGTCAATGCAGAAATGACTACACAAACATAATTAAGCATCGATTGACTGTCGAGTTTTGCGTCTGTGACAAAAATATTAATTGTTTGATCTTGCAAAACAGTGGTATTCATTGCTGTTGTTGTCTTCTTGGTTGCCATGGAGACGTACATCTCCGCATCCTAAAGTCTCCTTTTCTTTTAACCCGGTCTGCAGGAATGTTCTAAAATGTGGATGAAGACATACCTGCCAACAAGGAGGAACTCTCCGTGCACCCCGAGCCGCCTCATGGCCATGAGGAGACTGCGAACAGTCATGCCCTCGCAGAAACACACCACCACTCGAGCTTTGGGCAGACGTTCTCGTAATTTCCTCAAAAGGCGATCAAAGTGTTTCTCGCCTGCATTGCTGTAGATTTTGTCGGAGTGGGCGATGCACAGGCCTTCCTGAGAGGCCAGTTCTTTAAAGGCCTCCATACCACTCTCCCCGTAGTTTCCTGAAGGTGATAAGAAAATTAGACCATGAGGCTTTCTTTTCTTTCAATTAAATTAAATAAATGATCTCAGAAACAAATATTTGAGGTGTAAAAACTGTCTTGTTTCTAGAGTATTGAACCTAGGAACTGTGCCTATTACATACATTGAAAATCAATGTTATGCTCAAAGCTCGCCTCATAGCAGTCATCCACGCCATCAAGGCTTGACTGAAGCTCTGATCCATTGGTAATGAGTGTCACAGAGTTTGCAGGCTCCTGATTACAATCACGCTCAAAGAGAGTGAAGATGCCTGCTCTTGTTTAAGTTCACACTGCAGCAATCAAGAATGACTCAAAGCTGTTTGAGTCTAAATCTTCCACGTGGACCGCAGTGCTTGACTGATGTGGCACAGCGTGTATTTGATACGTAAAAACCCGCAGCTCCTCAGTTTGAGAGGTGGATTACACAGACAATCCGTGCTGGAACACGCCTTTGTGTTTGTCAGACAGAAATTAGAAGCAAAATCTGAAAACATTCTTGTCACGATTGCTGCGCTGGGAGGCCATCTTTACGAGAGCACTCACAGCCTTCAGATAATCTATTTGAGAATGGCATGGCTTAAGAAAACAAAAAGAACAGCAGCTGAAATAGACATCCGTGCATTGCATTTTGTCCAGCACACAATGGGCCCATGTGTTGCTTTTCCAATAGTCCTTTGATAATCGTTTCAATTACTTCTTTTCAGTCTCCCACTAGTTCATGAACATAATGATATCCAATTATTTTACTCTTCGTCTGGGCTGCAAGACGGGTGGGCTGTGATGCATTTGTTCACACCCCATATGACCATCAAAAATGCAGACAGAGCATTTTGTCCACACAGATGATAATTAAAACAGGTAATTTATGCAATTTCAGAGCCTTAGCTGTTGCCATGGGCAACAAGCTGCATTTATAACTCATCTAGAGTGGAAGAGCGGCATTGCTTGTGTGCTGAAACCAGTCGTGACCACAGATCTGGATAAAACTGAACATCACACAAAGTTGTAGCATCATCTACACCGTTAGAATAGTGTCATTATGTACTTCTTCCAAACTTCTCTGCAGTAGACTGATGTCTGCACAAAAGTTTCACATAAAAACATGAGTATTTATGCTTGAAACTCATCGAGCAAAATTGCTTGCAACCAAATTTCCCCACACCTGCATGAGCTGTCACTACTTTGTAAGTGCGACTTTGCTCTCAGAGGTATGTCAAACACACGGCGCCCGGTACAACAGAACACTTCCCTAATCTCCGCTTTGGTTCGGTCATATTGCAACCCAACTTCAATATTAGACTAAATTAGGGCTTTTTAAAGATTTAAACAGTAAATGGCATATACTTATACAGTGCTTTACTGTCTTTTTTGAGGGCCCAATGCACTTTGCAGTTGCAGTCCCATTCACCCATGAACACACACATTCACACACTGATGGTGGCTGCGCTGAACACTGGCGCCAACCAGTAACTACCAAAGGCAGTGTAGGGTTTGGTGTCTTGCCCAAGGACACTTTGACACATGGGCAGGCAAGGCGAGAACCGAACCTGAAATCATCTGATCAGAGGTCGAACACTCCTCTTCAGCACCACAGCCACCACCAATGACACTACATAATAACTCCTTTATAGCTAATTTGGTAACAGCTGTTAGTAAATCACCTACTAAATCATTAGTGAATAATTTACTAACAGTTTGTTCATGAACTGTTATCTATTAATAAGGTGCATTTAAAATTCCTTAACTATTAACTGTTATTTAAGAAGTCATTTATAACTCAGTAAATAACTGTTTATTAATGATTTGTTAACTAGCTAGAATAGATAGTTATTATAAAGTGATACCAAGACTTAATATCCTGTGGCTCCAACAATGAAAGCAGAAGGGGAAGGATTGTGTTCTGGTGGTGGTGGGGTCTTGGGTCATGTTGTCGGCCAATCATACTTTGGAGGTACATCACTAGCTGTGTTTCACCAACACTTTAATGAAAAGTATTATCTCCTGGAGAACTATAACCCACTATTACATCGTTCACCAGCACAAATAGGAGAAGAGTCTTCCAGCAGAAAAGGAGCTAATCGTGAAATGAAACGATCAATGTTTTTTTGAAACGAGATTTATTGCACGAGTATTTTTGATTGAATTTAAAGCAATCACACAACACTTTGGCCTTGACTTCTCCACTTGGCCAGCCTTTTCAAAATAAACGTCTATTTTTAATGAACTTCTGATGTCTTCCTGTGAAAACTGTAAAACATTGGAATTGATTTTTTTCACTCTTGCTAAAGGTGAATGTTAAGCTGGAAGAAATGATCTTGCAAAGAACGCAAGGAGGAATTTGTTTGACCCAAAAAGCTACAGACAGAAATTAGTTGCATTAGAGGATAATTTTTAATTTTAAGGGTGTAATAATTAATTGACTTGATTGCAGAACCGATTTTTACTCCTACGATATAACCAGATTGATGCATCTGAGGCAAGTTGTAAATCAAATCAACCTATACCATTTTACAATTGTTTCAAAATCAAATAAATTGATTATAATCAATATTGGAAAATACCATTTGGATTTAGGCACGGTAGGCTTTCTATAGATTTACTATTTTGTGCCATCACTATTTTAAGTGCCATCACAACGGACGACATCCACGTGATGGCAGCAAAAAAAATGAACAACATAATTACAGTCCAATGTGTTGAAATACTTTAAATTTTGCAAAGACATGACCATACAGTCTGGTAGAACGTTATAATGATGTGCCATTTTTATGTGGAAAAACAACAGTGGGCTGAACTTTATGAAACTAAAATGTGAATGGATTTGACATGAATTCTTGTTTACTTATTTGTTTGTACACATTTACACTTGATTATCACACAAGAAATTCAAGGAATCTGGAAAACTTCACCTGCACTGTTCAGTACCCAGGTATTTATCTCTGAGTCACATTGGTTGAATTTTTGGCTAAAGATGTCCTGGATTGATTTTAGGTCAGTGAATTGGATTGAATTGGCTCGTTATTGACTATGAATCAGATCGCCAACCACAATATGAATCAAATTGTCATTAAAAATGAATCATTTACACTCTTAGTAAATTCCCTGTTCAAAAACAAGCATGGCGAAAAAAAGAGTCATATGGATAAAGTGAACATCAGAGACATGTTAGATCTTGATTGTATGTCACCCCTGACATGACAAAGTGTTCTACTGAAGGAACACAACATTTTACACTCTGTCTTTCTCAATTACAACCGCTTTAAAATGCCAAAGTAAAAAATTTCACAATAAAAGATGATATGGTTAATTAATATATATATATATGTTCTGCTGTGATGGTATTCAGGTTATAAATGATCAGGGATGGCTCACCTTCAGTGTGGACTGCAGACACATAGGTCCAGTTGTAACGCTTGACAATGTCCAGCATGGCCCGGGCCTGCAGGGTGTCTGATGGAACCACCCTGAGAAAGTACTTATACAAAGTCTTATCACTCAGATCAATGCTGGTGGCAGAGTAAGCAATTTGTGGGATGTTGAACAACTGCAGCAGGTTTTGAACCTGAATGGCCACAGAGCTGGATCCGGGTCCAATCACTCCTGCGATGGGTTTCTTGGAAGGTGGTGGATGGTTGGATGGGGTTCCATCAATGCACCATTTGGAGCCGTCCTTGTCATCTCGAATGGAGATGAGAGAGTCTCTGATGAACTCTATGCTCTGCTCCAGGGCGACAGAAGAGTGCCAGCAGGAGTCCCGGATCTCACAGCCAAGACTGATGTTGGGGAGCAGGTTCGGGTCCCCGTTGATCCGGTCCAGCGTATGGAACATGGCCTCCACCCGCTGGATCCCGTACTGCTCCCGAACGTCCCCGCACTTCCTCTCTGCCACCTTCTCCGCAGAGGGCTGGTGGTGGACGGAGAAGAGCGCGCCGATAATCACGTCTCCATCCATGCGAGCCACGGAGCGGGACGCCGCGCGGGGCACTACGGACCGCTCCGAGATGCTGCTGCTGTGGGAGAGCACGAGGACGCGGAGGAGACACGCGTGGAGACACAGCAAAGCGAAGGGACACATCTTTACGCGTGCCATGGTGTTTCGTGTAGCCGCGCCAGCTGAACGGGCATATTATCTGCCGTCTATCTTATACATGGCCTGCGAGCACGACTGCAGAGGGGGACCCACGCGCACCTGCAGACACGGAGAAGAGCAGATGTGGTGTGGAAGCTAGAAGGAAGGCCAGATGTTCAAAACGTGCATGTAGGCTTTGTACGCATGCTCTTTTTCCATCAACACCCCGTTTCGCGCTCCCAAAGCTGCCAGTTGTCCTCTTCTCTTTTTTAGATGCCTCAGTGCCTAAGAGTAAGGCATTAATCTTAACAAATCGACAGTTCTTACACAAATACTTCCGAATCCAGACAAAAGAAATTCAATTAATTGCTTCAAAATGTTTCAGATGCTGAGCCTGCTGTCCATTGAGAAAATTCAGAACCTTGGACAGCGCTAACACATTCACAAAACTGTTGTCTTCACTCTTCATCTTCTAACATTTACAATCCAAGAGGCTTAACCGAATGACCATCTAAACTCTAAATAATAATCATAATAATAAAAATCCCAGTGGCTTCAGCATCATTTTCTCGACTAACTTCATTATAGCCAACCCTGCAATGAACCATCGTTCAGCAGCATGAGCAGTAATCAATCAGGCAAGAGTTATAACGCTCAGAACTGGATCAATCATCAACATATGAATGAATTACCGCCGATCAAACATCTCAGTGAGTCTGTGGATCTCCGGTGGGCGCCGTCGTGCATGCAGCCTGCTCGGTCGGTGTTCAAACTTACCTGAATCCTGGAGACATGTGTCGACTCTCTATCTGTCTTCTGCGTGCTCTTACTGGAGTTCATGCGTCTCAGCCTCGCGCACTCCCTTAGATTCAGCGTGAAGGCGGACCCCCCCACAAAACTAAGTTATAAAGTCAATAAAGTTGTTCAAATTCAACACTCTCCAGGATTCAGGTAAGTTTGAACACCGACCGAGCAGGCTGCATG